>CM075821.1:30827993-31427993 GCA_037975025.1 Excoecaria agallocha | reverse complement strand
TGGATATTATGAGTTTAGGTATTACAAGTCATTTTAAAAAAATTGAAATATTGAGAATTATTTGTTTTACAATCTTAAGATTCAAATAATGTATTAAGCATTCAATTTTATCATAAATACAAAATTTATGTATAAATTTTGTAGTTGTGTACTACTTTGATTTAGTTCTTATTATGTTATGCAGGTTGGCATGCATACTTCTGGATTTCATTCATTCCCTTTATTGTAAGTTTGTTCACTCATATAATAGAATATATCTATGAACAGTTCTTGTACGAATTTGATTCTGATTTTCATCTTTTGCAGCTTCTACTAGCTGTAGGTACCAAGTTAGAACATATAATTACCCAATTAGCACATGAAGTTGCAGAGAAACACATAGCAGTTAAGGGGGATTTAGTTGTTAAACCTTCAGATGATCATTTCTGGTTCAACAAGCCTAAACTTATTCTCATTTTGATTCATGTCATCCAATTCCAAAATTCTTTTGAACTAGCATTTTTCTTTTTTATACTGGTAAATACAAGATAATACATTTACATTCTTATATAATATTTTATAATGGCGAAGTTAAATCATTACTTGCTAACCTTTTGCAATGATTTGAATTCCTATATCAGGTACAATATGGTTTCAAATCCTGTATAATGGATGGAGTTGTTTTCATTATCCCAAGAATTGTTATTGGGTAAAAGTCAATATTTTTGTTGTTTCACCTCATATTCATAATTATATATGTGTAAAATCTTATGTGCTCTATTTGAATGTTGTTGCCATATCATGCTAGGGTTTTTATTCAGTTCGTCTGCAGCTATAGTACCTTGCCACTTTATGCAATTGTCACACAGGTACCTTAAACTCCTAATAAAATTTCAAACCTTTTATTTCTAAAAATCTCTAATATAGTTAAAGAAAGTTATATATTAATGCGTTTGATTGCAGATGGGAAGTTCATTCAAGAAAGCAATATTTGATGAACATATTCAAGAAGGTCTTATTGGTTGGGCTAAGCAAGCCAAAAAAAACACAATTCTAAGAAATGCTGCTATTGGCTCTAGCCAAGTTGGTCAGAAGGATGATTCTTCCAAATCAGTTCAGCTAAACAACATAGGAACTAAGGAGCCTGCAACATAAGATGAGAACTTTTAGGGGTAGTAAATGAAATTGGCTTTGATAGGCCTATATGAAAATTTCTTTTAATCAATTTGGGTTATTGTAATTCATTTTCAAGGACTTTTTCGCAAGCCTACAAGTGGCCAAAGACTTTTGACTTAGGGCGAACATACCAAACTTTTCCATACTTATTAGTCTTTGTGTTTAATTATTTATTGTTATATATATCTATGCTTTCTAGACATACATACGTACGTACGTACATGCTTCCTAAATTCCATACAATTACTTAAAAAAGTTATAATTAGCTTAGTAAAATAGGAGCTCTTACCAATTTTAGTGTATGTCACAATTCATCCTTACTAATTTAGGATAAACTTTTTTCTTTGTGTACTATGGCCATTTGCAAGCTTATGGCTTCACTAATTAGGTACATGGGCATTTGAAAATCTTTTTATATCCAAAATTTGAATCAAATTAATTAAAAATTTGTTTAAGAATATAAATGCCAAAGCGCTTGAAATAACATTTAACTTTAATTATTGGTAAGCTTTTTTTTTTTTTTTTTGAAATTGGATCGTACTTAATATTTCTAAAATTTAATTACAGGTTTGTTAATGTTTATTTGTTCTCCATAATTATGGATTGTGCATTCTTCTTTGGAGAAATGCATTATTGGGTTTCTAATTTTATATGTTTTAGAAAATTAGATTTTTAAATTTTTATTTGCTCACATTAAGTTTTTAAATTTTTTATTTTAATACATATTAGGTCTAAATAAGAATTTGATAAAATAAAAGTCAAAATTTAGGGACTCACTGTATACAAATTATACTATTTTTTTTTTAAATTTACTAATTCTAAATT
Source organism: Excoecaria agallocha (assembly GCA_037975025.1). NCBI lineage: Eukaryota > Viridiplantae > Streptophyta > Magnoliopsida > Malpighiales > Euphorbiaceae > Excoecaria > Excoecaria agallocha. Next base: position 31,426,013 of record CM075821.1, on the reverse strand, counting down.
TAATGTGAATATTAATAAAAATTCAAGAATTCAATATGGACAAATAAAAGTTTAAGGAATGTATGAATTAATGCAATGATTTAAGGATGCATTTTGCCATATTTCTTCCATTCGTAGTTCTCTATTGGTTAAAATAGATATTATAATTTTAAAATCTATAATTTTTTTAATACTACACAATGTTAATAAAGGAAAATGAACTTGAAAATTTATGCGAAATAATTATGTATTTCATTTATAAATTTTTTTGCATTACTCTTACCATATTACTTTTGCGGTTTTTGACAAAATCACCGGAGAACTTTTTTGAATTATTCACATCAATTACACTCTTTCTAAGATGTTTATTCTTAATACACATAACTTTATCACTCGTTTTTTTTTTTTTTGTTATTGTGCTCTATATTTCTTCTTCTCCATATTTTCTGGAAATACCAGATATGTAACTTCCATTAGGAACTTAACTTAAGATAAACTTCCAACCCATAACTTTCTTTGTTATTATAGGAAATGACCCACTTGGGTCAGTTACTGGATATATGGACTCCAATCATAGGTATTCCACATTCTAATATCTCCAACTCAGACATGATGAGATACGTAACATAAAGCCTTTCATGAAAAAAAAACCTTTTCATTTTGGATTTCCATATTAAATCTGTTGTTGTGATTGCCTAAACTCAGAGAGCTCTTATACTATAGGATTAGTATAAGAGTTTACAACCCTTTTATTACATATTGTATCTTATCATGTTATAAATATGCCTCATATACCTAGATTTGTTCATATACACATCACGTATTGCTTCTCTGCTACTTAGTGAGTTATAATCACTTATAGTCTTGCCGTAATTCTCATTTTTAATATGCCTTGAGGCCACTTTTATGATGCCACCTGTAACACCCTTAACATAAAGGCCAAACGGAATAGTACTATTGGTCGGAAATTTTTTTTCCCACCAGAACCTAACATACAAACTTACTTGAGTCTTAAATAATTTCTTAAGTTATATTGCCGAAGACCTATAACTGTCCAAAGTCACTATTCATTTTACAAAATTTTGATAATATAACGACTATAAAATGGATTAACCCCATGCCAAAAAAATCAAGCAAAACACAGCCTCTCAGAGACACAATAATCAACCAATAATAAATTCTTCAATCACATACCATCATCATTCTATCCATCTCATCACATAAGTCACAGACAAACAATTTCATTACTTATTACATATTTTATCTCTATAAACCAAAACATAGTATTTTACAAATCCACAAGTAATACATATATATACATGCCCCAAAAACAAAACAATTATTCAACTTTTCTTCTTCCTCCAGATGTGCATTACTGCTCCTGACCTTCAGTACCTGCACGCAGCAAAATCTACATACTGAGCATAAATTATGCTTAATAGTGACCAACAATCCTAAAATTTTTCTTGGCTAAAACATTATATTATATACATATATTGTTTCATAATAATTAAAAATTCTTAACTTTCTTAATTTCCTTTTAATTGCAATATGCACATAATTATCTTTTAATAATATTTCTTAATACTTAATATACAAACTTTTTAACTTTTCAATTAAGTCTTCCAAATTATACCATAATTACAATTTTGCTCTTTTTAACACATTATTACAAAAATACCCTTATCGTTGCATTATTTTGCTTTTAAATCATTAAATTACTTACAAATTTCATATTTTACCTTGTTTTAACATTTTTGGTGCAAAATTACACTTTTAGTCCTTTTTGTCTTAAAAGGTCATTTTTACACTATTAGGTTACTGAATTACCATTTTACCCTTATTGTTCATTTCTTTTTCAAGTTTACCCTTTAAACCATAACTTTGGTAAAATTATCATTTTACCCTTAAACTTTTAATTTCTTTCATTTAGGTTATTTTTCACTTTAAACCTTTATTTTCATCTTCTTTTCACTCTTTTAGCTTTATTTTTACATTAATGTCCCTAGTACAGTGCCGACAGAAATACTTAAACTGGATATACAGGATGTGGACACCACATGGCCACAACAGACTGAGAAATGATCCCAAAGGACCATTTCTTCACAGAACAAATAACAGATACAGATAATTACTATGAAAATCAATGATCCTACCATAACAAAGCAAGTCGCCATGACTTGCATTGCGGTACAGATATTCCTATGGCCAGCCAATTATATCCTGAGCTAGTTTTTACTGCCAGACTATTTTTTAAGGGCACAATAGCATTAAACTTAAGCCATTATTCTTTTCTTTTCATACTTTTTATTTCTCGTTCAACTTAATTTCTTTGACAGTCAACTTTTTCAAACCCTTTTACATAAATTGTGAATTATCTCACCATAATTCACCCTTTTCATTTCTTTTTATTCAAAATTTCACATCTCTTTAATATTTTCATTACTTTTCATTATGCTTAAATTTTTATTCGAACTTTTTACATCCTTTGTGAATTATATTTCTCCATAATAAATCATTTTCTCACTAAATTATGCCATAATTTCTACTAATTTCATATTTGTACTATTTACATAATCAAAAATTTATCTCAAAAATATTCTAATAATTTCTATAAATTCTACAAAAATTCATACATGTATTATTTCATTTCTAATACCTTTTAAAAACATAATTTCATCAAAATACCTAAAATACACATTGTTTCCCTTAATAATTCAATTCGGCCACCAAGGGAATTCTAGCATATATTCACTTAAAAATTCATTTAAGCATTCTAATATACATGATTATAGTCTACTTGCATCAATATAACATTAATTTAAATTTTACACATATATATCAAAATTTTCCCTAATTACATAAGGGAAAATTCATGAAAAACTTAGGGAAATAGTAGGATTTATTGGTCACTAACCTTTTCTCCTAGCTTTGGCTTGCCTAACCTTCCTTTTTCTTGCCTCTAGCCTTGGAAGCTTGAAGATCTCCTTTGTTTCCTACCATGGCCGAATTTATCACCATAAGAAACCTTATTTTTTTGACTTTATTTGCTCAAAATAACTACATAAATGAGCTCTAGACACCCTAATACACCTTTAGATACCAAGAAATCAATTTAAACTCATGATTTTTATTTACCTTAAATGGACACCTTAAGCTTTCTCCTTGTAAAATCCTTGCTTTAATCCCTTAAATTAGAAGTTTGAGGCTGGATTACTCATCTAGAGAGATGGAACTAGGGTTAAGACGCTTGAATTCCAAGAGAAATAAAGTAAAATTTGAAGAAATTTGAGAGATAGGAAGAGGGAGGGTGTCTCGGCCAAGAAAGAGGTGAAGAAGGAGCTGGAATCTGCTAGAAATCTGCATATTTCTCTCACTTTTATACCTCTTCAATTGGGCCAAAGGTTGGGCCTAAATCCCATAGGCCTAACCTAATTACTTAAGGCCCAATTTCCATTTTTCAAAGGCCCAACAAGAAATCTCCCACTTTCTCACACCAAATCACTTCAATTTTGATTTCATCATTTTTAAAACATTAAAAATAGGTTGAACACAAATTTTCAATTCAATCGGAGTCCATTTTTAGTTCGATTCAATCAAATTAGTCCGATTCGACAACTGTTGAAATCGCCAAAAAATTTATTTCTTTATACCAAAATATTCTACATGAAATTTCATAAAGAACTGCAAAATATGATAATTTTTGAAATTCATTTGCTATTTTTAATTATTTATGCAAAATCAAGTCACTTTTCTTATCAGGAAAATTGACTCGCTACTTTTTTCGTATTTTTAACATTTGAAGGCCTATTTGACCTCAATTTTACATCAAATTTTAACTCCGGACTCACCATAACCAATACTTTCAGATAGTCAAATAAAATATTTTTCAGTTTCGGATACTATTCATAGTCCAGTAACCATATTTACCACCAGAATTTACTGTTCACGGCTAAGCCGATGTTGAGGCCATTACAATTCTCTCCTACTAAAAGAAATTTCGTTCTCGAAATTTACCTGTATTGAAGAGAAGGGGATACTGTTGTCTCATTAATTCTTCTGATTCCCATATAGCTTCTTCAATGTTATGATGGTGTCATAGTACCTTCACTAATGGAACCTGCTTGTTCCTGAGCTGGCAGATTTCTCTAGCTAAAATTTTCACCGGTCTCTCTTCATAGGTCATGTCATCTTTTACATGGATTTCTTCTGGTGTGATTACATGGCTAGGATCCGACCGGTATCTACGGAGCATAGATACATGAAAAACATCATGTATCTTCTCTAATTCTGAAGGTAATCTCAACCGGTAAGCTACGGGACCTACTCGTTGAAGCACTTCATAAGGACCAATAAATCTTGGACTTAGTTTGCCTTTCTTGCCAAATCTCAAAATCTTCTTCCACGGAGATACTTTCAAAAAGACTTGATTTCCAACCTGAAATTCTATATCCTTTCTTTTTAAGTTTGCATAAGATTTCTAACGGTCCATGACTTTCTTTAGTCTACCTTTAATAACCCGAACGTTTTCTTCAGAATCACGGATTAAATCAGAACCTACCAATTTCTTCTCACTTAGCTCAGTCCAACAAAGAGGAGTTCTGCATTTCCTAACATATAAAGCTTCAAAAGGAACCATTTTCAAACTGGACTGGAAACTATTGTTATAGGCAAACTCTATTAAAGACAAATATTTCTCCCAATTGGTACCAAACTCTAAGATACAACACCTAAGCATGTCTTCCAGAATCTGAATCATCCGTTCCGACTGACCATCGGTCTGAGGGTGAAAAGCTGTACTAAGGTGAAGTCTTGTACCCAAAGCATTTTGAAAACTTTGCCAAAACTGTGAAGTAAACTTGGGATCCTTGTCAAAAACAATGGAGGACAGCACTCCATGCAATCTCACTATTTCATTTATATAAATTTTAGCTAGTCTTGACAAACGATAATCCATCCATACCGACAAGAAATGAGCAGATTTGGTAAGCCGGTCGATGATCACCCAAATAGCATCATGCTTTTTCTGAGTCAGAGACAAACCAATCACAAAGTCCATGGTTACTTGATCCCATTTCCATTCTGGTACTAATAAAGGATGTAGCAATCCTGAAGGAACCTGGTGCTCAGCTTTTACTTGCAGACATATCAGACATTTACTTACAAATTTTGTTACATCTCGTTTCATACCTGGCCACCAATAGAAAGTTTTCAAGTCCTGGTACATCTTGTTACTTCCAGGATGCATAGCATAACTGCTATGATGCGCTTCAGTCAAAATATTTTTCTTCAAGTCATCTTGATCCGGAACACATAACCTTTCCTTGTAATAAATGCTTCCATCCACATTTAAAGAGTAGTCTTTCACCGAATCATTTTGAACTCTATTCTTGATAGTCATTAATCGATCATCATCCTTTTGAGCAGCTTTAACCTGATACGCAAAGTTAGGTTTGACTCGCAATTCAGCTACTAAAGCTCCATTTGATGCTAAACTCAAACTAGCATTCATAGCTCGAAGAGCTGCAGACAATACATTTAACTATTAGCATATAACAATTACTTATACTAATTCATTCAAAAACATTAATATCACCTGACATAAAGTTTTTCTTAAGCGCATCAGCTACTATATTAGCCTTCCTAGGGTGGTAGTCGATGTAGCAATCATAATCTTTAATTAGCTCCAACCAACGTTTTTGTCGAAGATTGAGTTCTCTCTGGGTAAGCAAATACTTCAAACTCTTGTGATCTGGATAGATATAACATTTCCTCCATATAAGTAGTGCCTCCAAATATTTAATGCAAAAACAATGGCTGCCAATTCCAAATCATGAGTAGGATAGTTTTTCTCATGAGTTTTAAGTTGCCGGGAGGCATAGGCAATCACCTTGCCTTCCTGCATCAAAACGCAACCTAAACCATTTCTGAAAGCATCACTATAAACCACAAAATCCTTACCCGGTTCGGGTTGAGTAAGAATGGGAGCTTCTATCAACATACATTTAAGCTTCTCAAAGCACTCTTGGCAAGCATCAGTCCACACAAATCTGGCATTCTTCTGCAGGAGTCGAGTTAAAGGTATGGCAATAGAAGAGAATCCCTTTACGAATCTTCTATAATACCCTGCCAAACCCAGAAAACTCCTCACTTCTGTAACATTTTTAGGCGGCTTCCATTGAAGAATTGCCTCAATCTTTAAAGGATCTACTTTAATGCCTTTTGCAGATATCACATGACCCAGAAAGGATACTTCATTTAACCAGAAGTTGCATTTACTGAACTTAGCATATAATCACTTCTCTTTCAGAATCTGCATAATAATTCTCAGATGCTTATCATGCTCCTCTGGTGTCTTGGAGTACACTAGTATGTTGTCAATGAAAACTACCACAAATTGGTTTAAATAGGGATGAAAAACCCTATTCATCAGGTCCATAAAGGCAGCCGGTGTATTTGTGAGTCCAAAAGGCATGACTAAGAACTCATAGTGGCCATACCTAGTACGTAAAGCAATCTTGGGCACATCTTCTTCTTTCACTCCCATATGATAATAACCCAATCTCAGATCAATATTTGAGAAAACACTCGCTCCCTTAAGTTGATCAAACAAATCTTTAATACGAGGAAGAGTGTATTTGTTCTTTATGGTGGCCTTATTAAGCTATCTGTAATCAATACACAGCCTGAGAGTACCATCTTTCTTTCTTACAAACAAAACTGGCGCTCCCTAAGGAGAAACACTAGGTCTGATAAATCCCTTTTCTAACAATTCTTGCACCTGAATCTTTAATTCTTTCAACTCTGCAGGTTCCATTCTGTAGGGAGTAATAGAGATAGGGGCAGTTCCCGGAGTGACATCAATAGAAAACTCTACCTCCCTGTCAGGTGGTAAGCCTGGCAGCTCATCAGGAAGTACATCCTGAAACTCTCTGACAGTGGGCACTTCTGTTACCTTTGACCCGACTTTCTTCGCCTCCACTGCATAACACATGTATGCTACACATCCTTTCCTAATCAGTCTTTTAGCAGTTGTAGCAGAAATCACATCAGAAAAAAGTAAGTTCTCACACCCACTACTATGATTTCTCGGTCATCTTGTAGCTTTAAAGTGACCCTCTTTCTTTTGCAATCAACCGTTGCTTGGTGGGTGGATAGCCAATCCATCCCCAAAATCACATCAAACTCATGGAAGGGTAGCACAATCAAGTTTGCCAGGAAAATGTGTCCCTGGGAATTGATAGGACACTATCTATAAACCTGATTTACTACCATACTATGCCCCAGAGGATTACTTACCAAGATATCCTGGTCCAAGCATACCTCTTCTAACCCTTTATCCCGAGCTGAAGCAGTATTAATATAGGAATGTATGGAGCCGGGATCAATCAAAGCATGCACAAAATCAGATAACAAAAGAAATTTACCTACGATCACATCTAGAGCATCTCCATCTTCTCTGGCTCTAACAGCATAAGTCTGGCCCGAAGCTCTTCTCTGGCCTTGAGATGTCTGTCCAATGGGTCTGGAAGCCGCAGTATGAGGGACAGATCCCCTACCTCGACCTCTAGGTGCAAAAGACCCAGTACCAGAAGCTGGAGAAGTAACTGAAGCTGTCTGCATATCCAGGCAATCTTTAATCTAGTGATCCTTAGGCCCACACCTAAAATAGGTTCCTGTCAGAAGTCTACATTCCCCCGGGTGTATCTTGCCACAGTGCTCACAAGCTACTGCTATTCCACTACCTGAATCCCGAGGTGTACCCACTGTTGTACCTCTATCATGGGATACATTACCCTGACCTCTGCCTGCTGACATGGGTGACCGGCCCTGAGGTGCTTGGAAACCCCTTTGCTTCTTTCCTTGCCCTCCTTTACCACTAGTCTGTCCTTATTTCCTCTTCTACTAAAATCGAGACTGTCTGTCAGCTTGTTCTGCTTGAGTAGTTTCTAGCTTGATAGCAGCTTCAACCATAGCTCTCAAGGTGGGGTACTTCTGAGCTCCAATAATTTGCCTGAGCTCTATATGTAAACCCCTATCAAACCTATGGCACAATTTCTCTATTGTAGCCTGGCTTTCATCCAGATAAGTGCTCAAGCGCTCAAATTCTCGATCATACTCTGCTACAATCTTGTTCCCTTGCCTTAACCTCAAAAAAGCATCATGCATAGCAGCTTTATATTCAGATCCAATATACTTCATTTCAAACTGCTCCACAAAGAACTCCCAATTCAACTGCTCTGCTGGAGTATGCCTTCTGACTGAATCCCACCAGATAAATGCAGGACCTTGAAGTAAAGCAACTATACCTTCAAATTTCTCTTCCAGAGGATTATGAGTTATCTCAAACAATCTCTTTATCTTATACAGCCACTCTTCAGCTACTGCTGGTGTCAAAGGTTCTCGCCCAACAAAGTCTTCAGCCCCAAGCTTCTTTAATTGCTCCAGAATAGGTCTCCGCTTAGGTGGAGTTGGTTGAACCTGTAGTATTGTTGGCAGGAGTTGGACTGGAGCTGGGGCTGCCTGCAGTCATTGCTGAATGTAATTAGCCATCAAATTCAAGAAATTCGGCTGAAGAGCAGGTGGTGGTGCAACAGGAGGAGGAGCTTGTTGTGGGGCTTCTTGTTGCCCTACATTACTTGATGCCTCACTTCTGCTGTCACTTGCCTGGTTTCCTTGCTCAACCAACATTCTTTTCACTATAAAACAAAGGAGCAATGCACATTAGTTCCAAAATACTTTTTCTCCAAACAATTGGCATGTATATATATAGATAAATCACTTAACAATTCCCACACCGATCTTAGAATCGCTTAAACCTTGGCTCTGATACCAATTAAATTGTAACACCCTTAACATAAAGGCCAAACGGAACAATACTATTGGTAGGATTTTTTTTTCCACCAGAACCTAACATACAACCTTACTTGAGTCTTAAACAATTTCTTAAGTTATATTGCAAAAGACCTATAACTGTCCAAAGTCATTATTTATTTTACAAAATTTTGGCAATATCACGACTATAAAATGGACTAGCCCCCTACAAAAAACAACTAAGCAAAACACAGCCTCTTAGAGGCACCACAATCAACCAATAATAAGTTCTTCAATCACATACCATCATCATTTCATCCATCTCATCACATAAGCCACAGACAAATAATTTCATTACTTATTACATATTTCATCTCTATAAACAAAAACATAGTATTTAAAAAATCCACAACTAATACATATATATACATGCCCTAAAAATAAAACAATTATTAAACTTTTCTTCTTCCTCCAGATGTTCATGACTGCTCCTGACCTTCAATACCTGCACGCAGTAAAATCTACGTACTGAGCATAAATTATGCCAAGTGGTGACCAACAATCCTAAAACTTTCCTTGGCTAAAACATTATATTATATACATATATTGTTTCATAATAATTAAAAATTCTTAACTTTCTTAATTTCCTTTTAATTGCAGTATGCACATAATTATCTTTTAATAATATTTCTTAATACTTAATATACAAACTTTTTAACTTTTCAATTAAGTCCTCCAAATTATACCATAATTACAATTTTGCTCTTTTTAAAACATTATTATCAAAATACCCTTATCTTTGCATTATTTTGCTTTTAAATCATTAAATTACTTACAAATTTCATATTTTACCTTGTTTTAACATTTTTGGTGCAAAATTACACTTTTGATCCTTTTTATCTTAAAAAGGTCATTTTTACACCATTAGGTTGCCGAATTACCATTTTACCCTTGTTATTCATTTCTTTATCGAGTTTACCCTTTAAACCATAACTTTGTTAAAATTACCATTTTACCCCTAAACTTTTAATTTCTTTCATTTAGGTCTTTTTTCACTTTAAACCTTTATTTTCATCTTCTTTTCACTCTTTTAGCTTTATTTTTCAATTAATGCCCCTAGTACATTGCCGACAGAAATACTCAGACTAATATACGGGATGTAGACCCCATAAGGCCACAACAGACTGAGAAATGACCCCAATGGACCATTTCTCCACAGAATAGATAACAGATACAGATAATTATTATGAAGATCAATGATCCTATCATAGCAAAGCAAGTCGCCATAACTTACACTGCGATACAAAAATCCTTATGGCCAACCAATTATATCCTGAGCTAGTTTTTACTGCCAGACTATTTTTTAAGGGCACAATAGCATTAAACTTAAGCCATTTTTCCTTTCTTTTCATACTTTTTATTTCTCGTTCAACTTAATTTCTTTGACAGTCAACTTTTTCAAACCCTTTTACATAAATTGTGAATTATCTCACCTTAATTCACCCTTTTCATTTCTTTTTATTCAAAATTTCACATCTCTTTAATATTTTCATTACTTTTCATTATGCTTAAATTTTTATTCGAACTTTTTACATCCTTTCTGAATTACTACATCATATTTCTCCATAATAAATCATTTTCTCACTAAATTATGCCATAATTTCTACTAATTTCATATTTTCACTATTTACATAATCAAAATTTTATCTAAAAAATATTCTAATAATTTCTATAAATTTTACAAAAATTCATACATGTATTATTTCATTTCTAATACCTTTTAAAAACATAATTTCATTAAAATACCTAAAATACACATTTTTCCCTTAAGAATTCAATTCGGCCACCAAGGGAATTCTAGCATATATTCAATTAAAAATTCATTTAAGCATTCTAATATACATGATTAAAGTCTACTTGCATCAATATAACATTAATTTAAATTTTACACATATATATCAAAATTTTCCCTAATTACATAAGGAAAAATTCATGGGAAACTTAGGAAAATAGTAGGATTTATTGGTCACTAACCTTTTCTCCTAGCTTTGGCTTGCCTAACCTTCCTTTTCCTTGCCTCTAGCCTTGGAAGCTTGAAGATCTCCTTTGTTTCCTACCATGGCTGAATTTATTACCATAAGAAACCTTATTTTTTTTACTTCATTTGCTCAAAATAACTACATAAATGATCTCTAAACACCCTAATACACCTTTAGATACCAAGAAATTAATTTAAACTCATGATTTTCATTTACCTCAAATGGATACCTTAAGCTTTCTCCTTGTAAAATCCTTGCTTTAATCCCTTAAATTAGAAGTTTGAGGCTGGATTACTCATCTAGAGAGATGGAACTAGGGTTAAGATGCTTGAATTCCAAGAGAAATCAAGATTTGAAGAAATTTGAGAGATAGGGAGAGGGAGGGTGTCTTGGCCAAGAATGAGGTGAAGAAGGAGCTGAAATTAGCTAGAAATCTGCAAATTTCTCTCCTTTTTATACCTCTTTAATTGGGCCAAAGGTTGGGCCTAAACCCAATAGGCCTAACCTAATTACTTAAGGCCCAATTTCCATTATTCAAAGGCCCAACAAGAAATCTCCCACTTTCTCACTCTAAATCACTTCAATTTTGATTTCATCATTCTTAAAACATCAAAAATAGGTTGTACACAAATTTTTGGCTCAATCGGAGTCTATTTCCAATCCGATTCAATCAAATCAGTTCGATTCGACAACTATGGAAATTGCCGAAAAATTCATTTCTTTATACTAAAATATTTTACATGAAATTTCATGAAAAACTGCAAGATATGGAGATTTTTGAAATTCATCTGCTATTTTTAATTATTTATACAAAATAAAGTCACCTTCCTTATTAGGAAAATTGACTCGCTACTTTTTTCGTATTTTTAACATTTGGAGGCCTATTTGACCTCAAGTTCACTTCAAATTTTAACACCGGACTCACAATGACCAATACTTTCCGATTGTCAAATAAAATATTTTTCAATTTCGGGTACTATTCATAGGCCGGTAACCCTATTTACCACCGAAATTTACTGTTCACGGCTAAGCCGGTATTGAGACCATTACACCACCCAAAATAGGTTTCATAATGGATTGGTCTCAAACACAAGCATAATATATATGTCTGAAACAATTTTCCTTTTGCTCATATATCACTAAGATTAGAATTAGTCAATTTCCTAATATTTCTCCTTTAGGTCATAGTATTATAATCTTTTGATACATACTGAATTAGTATACACAAACTCCTAATCTCAAAATATGATCAAATTATATGGGGACCCGAGAAAAAAATGGGGTTTATTCCTTTCTTAGGCCACATGGCAGTAAAGCAAGGATATATTCACTTCCTTACCAATTTGTGGTTTTAAAAGCATATACAACATGAAATGCATGCTACGGTGTACCATTTAACCTATTTTAGTACGTGACAAGTTAAAAAGGAAGTCCTTGTAGATTTAGACATAAAGCTTTCTCAAATGTCGTAGTTGCCTTATCCTTAAAAACAAGATGGTGCTCAATGTCTTCAAAAGACTTAATACTTTCAATGTGGGTCATATTTACCTTTATGTATTCCCAACTAGCAAGAAGGAATCTTATGAAAGCTTATACTTGTTATCTATCATAAAGGTTATGACTAGTTGAGTTCAATTCCTTTATCATATTTGACATCTCTTCTAAATGATGTCTCACTGATGTGTTAAAGCATAACCTATAACTTTTAAACTTGATGGTAAACCTTTTTAGTTTAGTAATAAAAATGCTACTAAATAGATCCTTTAATTCAATTCACTTGGCTTAAACTATTGGGTAAGGCTTAAATTCATAAATGAGATCATCATCCATAATGCTCAAATCATTATGGAAGTAATGCTATTATTTTTATTTCAAACTTTAAATGTCTTATGATCTTTCCTATGTTGCTAGGTGTTTCCACTAGCCATCTTAACCACCACATAATTTAGGGCCTCCAAAGCACCATGTTCTTCAAGGATGTACTGAATCTTATGGTGCCAAATGTCATAATTGTTATTGTTCAATTTCTCACCCTTATTAATGTCAACTATAATAGTCTTAGATGCCATCTTAATAACTTATCTATGCATATAGAAGATATAGCACATATAAGCACATACACATTATTTGTATCTGTAAAAAATTGCATTTAAACTAACATTAACATCCAACTCTATTTGGCTTCTAGAAAATGAAGGAAATATGGCCAAAAGTTTAAGGTGGGCTCTCTCCTGCTTATGCTAAGCCATGGTTAAATTATTTTTTTATATAGAGAAAATGGAATGAATAATAGATTAGGGTTAACATCTTATTATTAGAGATACTTTAGGTGGAGAGTGTGATTTACTGTGGCCTAAATTTGAATGTCAAGCTAACACTTTCATGTTTTCACTTTACAGGGAATGGTATCTGTAGAAATCATGATCTGAGGCAGGCTAGATCAGGGTTACTCAATGATGAGGATATAATATATTTTTAATAGAGAGCACCAATCTCGAAGCTCCGTCCAACTTATTTTTTTCAAAAGTTTTGAAAAGAATTAAAAAACCTTAAGTTTTGACCTCTATTAGTGACAGACGGACATCTATCATAGTGGGATGTTCATCTGTAGCTGTCTTTCTTTAATCCAGATCGGATCAAGGGTATTTTTGTAATATTTGAACCTGTCAAAGGTGAACGCCCATCTGTGGGGGTTTTCTCTAGATTTTTCCATGTTTTCCAATTTTAAAAGAGGGGATAGGGATAAGATTTGAAAGATCTAATAAGCTCTAGATTTTGGGGATTTAAATCTTCCTTTTATGGATAAGGAGAGTCAGAGTGTATCTCTAACTTTTCTCTAGGTATTTAAGGGAAAAAAAATTAGGGTTTTTTTGAAAAAAAGGGGGCTCATTCTTTTGAGAAGGAGAGCAGGCTTTTCGAGATAGGGAAAATGATTCTCTATAATTTAAGAGCCAAAAGCTCTCTATAATCACTGAAAATAGAAAACACACACATATCTTTCTTTGTTTTTTTTACACAAAAATTGAGAATCGGAGAAAAGATTATCACTTCCAATTTCACATAATCAAGAAAATCCTAAGGGTAATATTCTACGCTTCCAATTCTTTCTCCCTCTAGGATTCATCACATGATCATATAGCTAGTTTTCCCTGTTATCTCTACTTGCGAGGTCTTTTCATGTTATTTGATATATTATTTATGATTCTTATGATGCCACGACCATTTTATGGTAATTTAAACATATATAATGGCATATTAGATTATGTTTTATGTGTTTTTTTATTAATGCATTATAAAGTAGCTTAGTTTAGTTTTTCGTTCTGGCTTGATTCAAATTGTGTTTACCGTAATTTTTTAGTTTTGGTATGTTTTATGTATTAGGCATGTTTAGGTTTTAAAATTTGTTTTTTTTTTCTTCTTTTGGTTAAAATTTTATTCTTTGCATCTGTTATTCAAATGATAGACAGGAATAAGACATCATAGACGTCTGTCTCTCAACACGATAGACTGGATGTCGTGATGTGTCTTTCTTATCCTGTCCCTTATTCTAGCTTAGCGCATCTGCCGATTTCCAAGGGCATCCGTGGCTTTGTTTTCTCTTATTGTAATATATTTTAATGGTTTTTATATTTTTAAGGTTGTTTTGATGTTTATTTTATTTTTAGATTCATTTTTTTTACGTTTGTAGGAATAGTTTTTGTTCTATGTTCATGTCTTTATTTTAGCATGATTACTCTATTGTTATTTCAAGTTATTTTAATATTTATTTTCTTTTGAATACTAATTAATTTTACTTTCTTGTGTTTTTATGTGAGCAAATTATTTTGTACATTTTTTAGAGTTTTTTTAGGGAAGATGGTTCTGCCTTAGAAGTCGTGTGCCATTTAATTCCTTTTTTATCCCTCATTTTTATTTGCATTTAGGTTTTTTTATATCACTTTATTTATGCTTTTATTTATTTATGCTTATGTTTTAATTTTCATTATATTATTTTTGGATGTATTTTTTTTGGGTTTGTAATAAATAGTAAAAAAGGATTTTTAGCATGCTAAATATAAAAGTCAAGTAAATGTTTCAATATAATTAACCTGTACATTTGTATAAAATGGACCGATGTCCAAGTTCCTAGCCTAAAATCACATGATAAAAAAGGGAATTTGTTTTCTTTAAAATTAGGATCACTCATCCCGCATTTTATTAAAAATCGTAAAAGACTCTCCATCTTTTTTGTAAAAATCCATTTGGGAACCAATGTTCCCGAAACTCAACTAATTTCTCATTTTATGCATGTTATTTCATTTGTATATTGTTTTCCTTAGGACAATTTGCTTGTGTAATAACTTCAGTAGATTTTTTTCTTTAATCGCTTCTATGAATGCTTGGCATGTTTATTTTTCTTATGCAATGTATCGTGTAAGAAGGGAGATAGTGGAATAATGATAAAAAAATTAATTATAAGAAACATCTTACTAAGATACGAAGTAAGAGTGATGTCTCGAACACCATTCTCAGTTTAGGCATAAAAAAGGTTGAGAATCAATTCCTAACGTTCTGTTGGGTGGTTACATAATGATACCTACCTCTTTTAGCCCACTTTAAATGCCTTCGTAGGTTGATCATCAATAATAGATTGGGCCTAAAATCTTTTTTATTATGAAGTGGCCAATTTATGAGATATAGTTAGCATCAATTCGGTCTTGGATCTTAAAAGTAGGCCTTTGAGAACCTAACCAGAATTGAGTGAACTCCAGCACATGTCACTTTGGTAACTCTGCTAGGGACTAAAGAAACCTTGCTCCTATAAGCATCTTGGTTAAGTTATTTATAATTACTTTTTTTTTATTAATCCTATCTTCCTTCGAAATTGCATTTTTTACGTACATGCTAGAGCCTTAGAAATAAGTTAAGCATCCCTTTATAGCCTTGGTGCTATCCTAAAACATACTCTACATTTACTTAATGTAGGGAGGTGTCAAAAAGACCCACTAGCTCAAGTCTTGTAACAAATAGTATATGAAATGGTGACCCATCAATTGTTATGCTTGTGATGAGCTAGACCTATTAGCAGAAACCATGTTTGGGTAGCCCTAAAGTTTTATTACCCTGACTCAAGTCCATGTAATAAAAATAGCTACTTCTTCTAAGTTGTATAACCATAACAACTTTTGCTTGCTATGTAGGCCCTTATGTATTGAACAAACTTAAACAAATTAGGAGGGTACTAGTCAAAGGCTGCCATGCCCTAGCGAACTTAACCCAATTTGTATGAGTTACTCAAAATACATAATGGCCAAAACCCATACACCTGTGCTTTTAATTAAGAGAGGTTATCCTGTCGATTTTCCATTATGTACCATATGCATTCATTAGGCTCCTTGTTAACCCATGGGCTAAGCCCATCTAGAAGTGAGAGTAATAAGGTTGGAAGGCTTTGTCTATGCTTGTATGTGGTTATAATTGACATCAAATGAAAGCATTTATTGCATTCATGCATTATATATATACCATGCATATGCATCCCTCATCATGCATCATTCCTAACATTTGATTCTTATAGCCATTATAACATTATTTAGGTGGTCTAGAGGATTAGACGGTCGCCTTATTTTGAGATCAATATTTGAACTATCGGGGTTAAGCTTAGAATTAGGTTCAGTGTTGGGATTTGAGATCAGTTCTAAGTTTGGGTTTTCAAAAAGCAGCGTAGGAACCACATCAAAAGACATAGGTGATGAACAACCGAATAAGACTTAAAGAGTTATGGATGAGGTAGCAAGACTCACATCCTTAAGGGAAAGGTTAACCACTTCTATATCAGGACCTTCAATGACACAAGATGAGTTGGATCGATGGTTAAATAGGAGGTTCCAAGATTTTGAGGAGAGGATAATGGCCATGATTGGTGGTTTGGTGGCTTGTTCTACAGCAAATATTAGAACTTGGCTTATAGCACCTGCTGGAGGGATAATGTAGACAACACATATTGGGGATGCTACCACGATGGATGCTATTACACCTCAAGATCGACCAAGGGGAGAAAGGAGGCATGAGTTAGAGAATGACTTTAATAATAATAATATCTTGAGTTTCTAGAAGAAACTATTTAGACCACAAAAAAGAAAGAAAGAAAAGATTTAAAAAGGATGTGTGTGGTTAAAATAAAAAAAGAAAGAAAGAAATTAAAAAAAGAAAAAAAGAAGAAAAAAGAGGATGAATCGGGATCAAAATAGGTGTGGCCACAAATTGAAATAGAAAAGAAAAGAAAGAAGCTAAAAAGACAAAAAAAGGGTTGTGTACAGGGAAGGAGCAGATCACGATGGGGAAGGGAAAAAGAAGCGGTGCTGGCCGCCATTGATCACGATGCCGGCGAGGCTTGGATCATTGCGCCGCTGCCATTCCACTTTTGATCATCCCCGCGAGCACCATCCTCTTTTGGTGGCACCATTTCCTTTCGGTTTCTCCCCCACTGTGGCTCTTCTTCTTCTTCTCTCTCTCCTTTATTTTCTGGTGTTTCCGATGGTGGTTGAGGATGTTGGTGGTACCGGAAAGTCACCCGAGCAAAGGTGATCATTATGGCACCTTTCGCCGCCCTTCACTCACCGACAACCGATAAATCGGGGCAAGGAGGCGATCAACGTTTTGGGCTAGATTTCGACCAACCTCGGTGATCGTTGGGCGCATGACCACCCGCCGTGGAATCCCCGAGCCTGAATCTTTAAGTGGACAGCTTCGGCGCATTTTTTGATAAATCTCTGGCGAAGCTTCGGCGAGCCTAAGGATGGAAAAATGCAGACAAATGCAAAGATCGATGCTAACTGTCTAAGCTTAATAGGCCTAGTGATATACTAATATCATGGGTTGGATAGATGCCCCAAGAAGGATTGGGACTTGTTAATTAAAGAGCTCTTCAAGCAATACGACTTCAGTACAAGGATGGAGGTCACTATAAAATACCTCAAACTGCTCCAACAAAAGCATGATGAGTCCTTTTATAAGTATTTAATTAGGTGGCGAAACCAAGTAATGGAGATGAAAGGAAGCTTAATACAGCTGACTAGATTAGGCTTTTCATTCGAAATGCAAGTCCCTAACTGAGGGATGTCCTAAAAATGAGGGGACTAAAGAATTGAGAGTCCTTAAAGGATATAGCCATAGAAGTTGAAAGTGAGTATGTGGCCAGAAGGGCCAATAATAAGGGTATAAGATGGAACTTTAGTAATAACAAGACAGTTAAGAATAACAGTGGAGCGAATAGGAGTGGAAAGAGAGCTGAAGTGTTTATTACAGAGGTCAATCAGAGGCACTACTCCAACCTCGGTAAATTGCTGTCTTGGGTATTAGACTAGCTAATTGAGGAAGATAAGCTACAACTATTGCCATCGAGACCTGCTAAGAGCCAAGGGATGCCTCACCATAAAGAGGATCAGTACTATGCTTACCATCAACAGACAGAGCATCTCACTAACTATTTTCGGACTTTGAAGAACAAGATTTAGGATCTAATAGATAACAAATAGATTTTAGATCCTAAAAAGAGAGAAAAAAAGAAAAAGAGAGGGTACAATGTTGTGCCATCTCCAATGTTCATGATTGGGTCTAATCTACCTAAGTGGTACATGATGAGAGACTTGTATAGGAATGAATATGTAGCCATTACTCATTCCACCCCCAAAGTAACAAAGCCAAGTGAAGAAAATTAGCCAATTTTCATTATTGATTGTTGGGATTCCCCCACTGAGAGCGAAGATAAAGGGACAATGGTGCCCATGGATATCTAAAGTTCAATCAGTGAGAGTAAGGAAGAAGTAAGGAAAGAGAAGAAAGTGAAGGCAGTCATTAGAAGTGGAAGGATGGCACCTAAAATTAAGAAACAGTCAAGTCCTACTATAGTGCCTATAAAGAAAGAGACTGAGGAGAATCAGATTATAAAGTGGTTAAAGAAGACACAGGCACATATTCCTATTTGGGATTTTATGAGACAATCTTTATCACATAGGCAGAAGTTGGTGGAGGCCTTAAGTGAGTGGTTTGTTGCCACTACTATTTCACTATTAGGAATGTTAGATTTAGTCAAGGGAGGAATAGGAGAAAATGTTGCGTATTATGATGCCAATTTGCCTGCCGAAGGTAGAAACCACAATTATCATCTCTACATTAAAGCCTAAGTGAATGGAAAGCACATAACTTATGCGATGGTAGATGGTGGATCCTCTATCAATGCATGTCCTTTAGTTGCAATCCTTACTTTGGGGCTGAATAAGAGCATGCTGAACAAGTCAGACTTGACCATTTCTGCTTATGATAACTCAAAAAGGTAGGTTGCTGGGACTTTTAAAGCTATAGTGAAGATGGGGTTGGTTGAGACCAAAGTTAACTTTGTAGTTTTACCCATTCCTACCAAATTTTTTATACTACTTGGAAGACCATGGTTCCACAAGTTAGGTGGAGTACCCTCTATGCTTCATAAAATGATCAAGATACCTCATGATGGTTAGGTGGTCACCATCAAAGTTGTAAGAGAGAATTAGGTATCTATACTGGAAGTAGCCAAGCAGCCTTTCAGTGGGTTTCATATGTCTATGATTAGTAATGAAAAGAATGGAGGCAATTTTGCTAATAGCCCATAAGTAATAAATATGCTGAAGAAGATGCACTTCTTGTTTGGAGCTGGTTTAAAAAAGAATTCTCAAGGGCCTTAGGATGCTATTACCACCAAGGGATCAAAAGATAGGAAAGGGTTAGGTTACACTGGTTCAGATTTAAAGGATGAAGGGCAAGAAATAGCGAAGGAGATTCCTTACATTTTTACGAGCTTCATGCCGGCTTTGTAGTAGCGAAAACCCTTACATATGAAAGTGAAAAAAGCAAGGGGACTGGTAATCCTACTCTTTGTCTTACTACCTATGACTACTTTATCGACTCTATTGATGGAGTACCGCTCACTGCATGGCTAAGGGAACTCTTTTTTGTATGTTAATAGAAAGTCTTTGGTATAACTCTTCTTTTCTAGTCTGCCTTTTTATGGAGAGAATGAATCTCAACTTGTGGGAAGCAAAATAATGCCCAATTTTAAGCTGTTTAATGATGTATTCAATTGAAAGCAAGTGATTATTAATCCAGTTGAAAGGTTATGGGATGAAGAGATCTTTCTGCATCACTTTGCATGGGATAAAAAGGTGAAGAGATCATGACTAAAAATTGCTTGCTGTTTAGAAGAAAGGTAAAGAGAAGATTGAAGCTGAAGCTCTACCCAAGCCAAACCTAGAAGCTGGAGAGGCATCTGTTATTACCAATACTGAAGAAGATGATACTTTCATTGATATTATTTATGTTTCAGAACTTTTTGATGAGAACAATGATTTCTTTTTTTGATTATATTAATAAGATGAACAATTTTGCTTACTTGTGTGATGTTTTTTCTAATTTTAGTATGTATAATTATAATAATAAATCATACATATTTGACATTAACTCAACAAATACATGTTCATTTAACCTCAGAATAAAAGAAAATCCAAAAAAAATCTTATTAGCATCAGATATAACTCTAAAAGAGAGAGAGAAATTTGAGAAAATATTGAAAAAATATGAAAGTCTTTGCCTGGACCCACAAGGACATGCTGAAAATAGATCGAGAAATAGTTGGACATGCCATTCCAACTTACCTAGGGTATAAGCCAGTCAAGTAGAAGCTTAAAAGACTTAGGCCGGAGTGGGTTGAAAAGGTCGAAGATGAAGTCAAGAAACAAATAGAGGCCAAGTTCCTAGTAGAGGTCCAATACCCAACATGGTTAGTAAACTTAGTCCCTGTAGTAAAGAAGGATTGAAGGGTTAGAGTCTGTATAAACTATAGAGATTTGAACAAAGGTTGTCCTAAAGATGACTTCCTCTTGCCTCATATATATGTCTTCATAGACAGTGTAGCTGCTTGTGCCATGTGTAGCTTTGTAGATGGGTATGCTAGGTACAATAAGATTTTGAACAAGATTATGGATACAATCAAGACAACTTTCATCATCGAGTGGGGTACTTATGCCTATTGGGCTATACATTTCAAACTTAAGAATACAGGTGCCACCTACTAAAGGATGGCAACTAGGATCTTAGATGACTTGACCCATAAAGAGGTAGAATTGTATGTGGACGATATGATGATCAAGTCGGCTTCTTAAGAGGGCCACTTTGAGGCACTAGAAAAGTTTTTTCAAAGGATTGACAAGTACAACCTTTACCTCAACTCAAAGAAGTGTATGTTTAGAGTTACCTAAGGTAAGCTTTTGGGGCATATAGTGAGCCAAAGAGGGATAGAGATAGATCCTGACAAGGTGAAAGCTATTAGGGAGATGCTTGTGCCTCAGAAAGAAAAGGAGGTCAGGAAATTTATAAGTAGGCTTCAATACATAAGTAGGTTCATAGCTAAGTTAGCCTCAATCTATGAACCAATTTTCAAACTGCTTAAAAAACACCACCCAATGGTTTGGAATGAAGATTGTCAGAAGGCATTCTACGCTATTAGAGGATACCTTTTGCATCCATAGGTGCAGAGACCACCATAGGTAGGTAAGCCTTTGGTTTTATATCTGACTATAAAAGATAGTTCAGTGGGAGCTATGATGGCTTACGAATATGGCTTTGGGATTGAATACATGATTTACTATCTCAACAAGAATTTTCTCCTATATGAGGCAAAGTACATAAAGGTAGAAAAAATCTGTTTGACAGTAATTTAGGCTTTAAAAAAGCCGAGGCATTGCTTCGATTCCTATATAGTGCAAGCTGTGGATAAATAGAACTCCTTTAGGTACTTACAGAGAGCACCCTCACTTTTAGAAAAGATGGGCAGTAGGCTAATCCTTTTACAAGAGTTTGACATCAAATATATCACTAAGAAAATCATGAAAGGAAGAGTTGTTGCAGAATTCCTAGCTGATCAGCCATTAGAGGGAGAAGAGATAACCAACGAGTTTCCTAATAAGGATATCACGACTATAACAATATAGGGCTAGTAGATGTACTTTGACGGATCTATGAATAACAAAGGAGTTAGAGTAGGAGTGATTTTAGGAACCCTAGAAAAAGAGAAGTTGCCTTTAGCCAAGAAATTGAGGTACAAAGCAATAAATAATGAGGTAGAGTATGGTGCCTACATCTTTGGATTTGAAGCCTTGCTAGCTTTGGGGTCAAAGTCTGCAAAAGTATTCAGAGACTCATCCTGTAATGGCCCAAATACCAAGTTAGTCGAGAATAGTATTTTCTGATAGTAAATAGTGACACGGGGGTTAATAATATCTCCTAAAGTCAAAAAATATTTTATTTGATCACTGAAAAGAGCATGTCGGCAGGAATTCGTGGTTTAAATTTAGGATCAAACAGATGTCTTTTGGTCCTCAGAAAGGCATTAAGAAGTTAAATTGGAATATGACTGGTAATGACTAGTTTAACCTAATTTAACCGGATCATAAAATATGTTACGGACCTCAAAAAAATAATTTGAGCATATGGACACGTTCGTATTAATGCCTAGAATTATATGATAATGAAAAATTAATTTTTTAGTGACTTTAAAAAATCAAATTATCAGACTGGTAAAAGTTAACTAGATTGAGAAATAGTATTTGGTTGACTCAAAAATAATTATGGAGCCTAATGAAAACATTTTGAGGATTATATAAGTTTTTTTTAGAAAGAATTGAACTCAATAAATACAAGAAAAATAATGATTTCGATTTAAATAGTAACTGATTGATCATGAATTTGATCAAGACTTTAAAAATAGTAAATGATCTTCAAACATTATAGGAATTTCCAGCTAGGCTCTACATAATATTTAGAATTATTTGATGGTTAAAAAGTGATTTTTTTGTAACATTGGTAATTTTTGAATCGAACTAATTTGATTGAATCGAACTGGAAACGGACTTTGATTGAGTTAAAATTTTGTGTACAACCTATTTTATACATGCATTAAATTATGAAATCAAATTTGGAATGAATCGAATTTGGGAAGTAAGACAATTATAGAAAAGGGTGCAAATTGGGCCTAAATAAGGTTATTAAGCCTATGAGATGAGCTTTTGGTTAGACCAAGGCCTAATCCATCAAAGCCATTATAAAAGCCAAATGGGAGAAGATATTTTAAGTGTGATCCTTATCACTTCAACTTCTCCTTCTTCTCTTTTGTTGGCCGAACACACCATCTCCCTTTTCTCTTTGAAATTGCTTCATCTTTCTTTAATTCTTACACCAAATTCAAGCCACCTAATGTTATTCTAGCCCCTCTATTAGCTAATTGAGGTCTCTAATCTTCAATTTAAGGGTTAGAAGTAGTAGAAATCAAGGGAAGAAGTTTATGTTTCAAAATTGAGATAAGTGATTTTAGAGATTTTAATATAGTTTAATTGTTCTAATAGGCAAATTAGGATGTGTAAATTATATTTATATGATTATATTGAATTAAAGAAGCAAGAAAATGATGATTTCTTGCCTTGGTAATTTCGGCCACCTTAGGGAAAAATTGAAGAGGAAAGTTCTTTATGGATTTAAGGCATGGAAAGGGAGAGCTAAGTGAGAAGAATAAGATTGAAGGTAAGTAAATACAATATTCCTTAATTTCCATGAGTTTTGTATGGATATAGGGTTATGTAAGTTGTGAAATTGTGTGTATATTTCATGTTTAAGTGAAATTAAGGTATTAGAAATGTTAGAGGAGGTTGAAAATGATATTTTGAATGATTAAAAATAGAAGAAAATAACTTTGAGGTGAAGGACTTGAGATGGCCAAATAGAGTACTAGGGTATATTTTGTTAATTTATGATGTTTAATGCCATAAAATGATCCTAGAGATGAAAAAAAATGTCCATAATTTTATTTAGAATTGATGGAAATTATATGAATATTTTAGGAAGTGAAATTGCATTATGTTTGAAGTGAAAATATTGAATTACGATGAAATAATTCATGTAACAAGTGGAAATGATGAATTATAATGAGATAATTCATAAAATATGCATAAGTGATGAAAAGGTTAAGTAATTTGTGTATTGAGATGAAAAAGTAAGTGAAAGAATTAAAATGTTAATTGATATCGTTGGAAAGTGTAGTGATAAAATGAAAGACAAGAATAAATTTAAATGTGAAATTTCTATTTTGACCGATTAGAAATTAAAAAGAAGAAACTGAAAAATTTAAGAAAATAAAAGTTAATTGGATAACATAAAAGATTAATCGAGTTTTAAAAATAAATGTATGAATAACAAGAAGATTGAGGACTAAATTGTAATTGTACAAATAGATATTGAATTTGTAGTGTAAAACATATATCTAGTGGTAAAGTTTTAAATAAAATTCACTGAAGGGCATTTTAGTAATTTATTAAAAAAGATGATAAGAAATGATGTGAAGTGATAAGCTGAAATGTAAATGAAATATTTGTGAATATGATATGAAATGACAAGTGATTATGTAAACCAATGTATATGTGCAAAAATTTGAAGATATCTTATGTTATGATTGATATCCAAGTGAATATGGATCATGAAGAATCCTAAAATGTTAATGTATGGTTATGAAATGATAATTGTACAATGATGTTGGACATGTATTAAACAAATGAATAAAATGATGGATACTAATTGCCCTTAGTAGTAGTTTGGTAGTTGATCTAGTTTTGGATATATTTGGCTAGCCATAAGGACATACATACAGCAATGCAAGTCATGGCGACTTGCTTTGCTATGGTAGGATTGTAATGATCTCCCATAATTTTTGTTCGACTATCTGTTTTGATCTGATATGAGGTGAATTGGTCCTTCGGGGTCATCCCCTACTGTCTACTTTAGGCCAGTAGGGTCCACGTCCCATATATCCAGTCTGAAAATTTTTTCCAGGATTGTACTAGGGGCATAATGATAAAAATGAGTGAAAAGTCTAAAAAGTGAAGTGAAAATGTGAATTAAAGTGAAAAAGGATCTATATGAAAGAAAGTGAAAGTTTATGGTCAAAATGGTAATTTACCAAAGTAGTAGCTTTAGTGGGTAAAAACAATTAAATAGTAAATGAACAAGTAAAAATGATAAAGAAATGAATAAGTGATTTAAAATGAAACTTTTGTAATTTTGCAGGACCAAAATGTAATTTTACATAAAAATGATAAAATAAGATTAATTGGCAATTTGTATGCCAAATAATAAGTTTTGAGTAAAATAATTGATCCAGTGGCAAATTTGTAATTAAAGTGTATAAAGAATGGAAATTTTGTAATAAACTGAGGGTTAAGGACTTAATTGAAAGGAATTTAAAAGGTTCAAGGATTTAAATGATAATTGTGTTAAAGACTAAGCCTTAAGGGTAAAAAATACTAAAATTATCGTATACGTGAATAATAACCATATAAGTGAACAGTACTTAAGGAATAATTGTTTAAATGATTGAATGAATGTCTGAATATTTAAATGAGTGTGTACTGAATAAAAGTATAAAAGTTAATTTCCAAGTGGAAATGAAACATAAGTGAACTTATTTGTAAAGAATGAAAGGGATTGGTATTTAAGTGTAAAAATGGCAATATTACTAAAGGATGAGTTTCTAAATCTCTCTCTTTGATGGGGATTTAATTGAACCCTTAGTCTCACTAGACTGTGTATAGTGTGAGTAGGGTATCGTTCCAAAGGGAACGGAGTAATTTTATATTGAAATAACAACAAGTAAATGGATAGGTAACAATTTCATTTAAAATCATGCAATTAATGTAATTACTAAACTACTTAAAATATATTAAGTTAATTTTGAATAATAAATTACTTAAAAGATAGGATGGACATACATTAATACCAAATAAAACAAGTTTATCTTTGAATTAATTAACAATTGTATGAATGATATGAATGGAGAATTTAGCCAAAATTCTTTAAAGCAATTCTCATTGTCAATAAAGAGTATTCTTACTTAGAGTCTATAAGCATTCTCATGTCATTATAGAGATAAATAAAAACCATGAAATTCTATGCTAATTCTTTAACCCCTTAAAGTGAATTCCTTATCTCTAAATGAATTCAATGCTTTAAGTAAATTCATTTAACTTTCCATCAAATAATTCCAACTCTCATTGTGAATTAAATGACTAACATACTTAATATGGTGATCAAGCATACTAAGCAAATCAAAGCACTTAAACAAACTTAAATCATACTTCATACATAAAGAAAATAAACATTCAGTAAACAAAGATAAGTAGATGAATAACAACTTAAATTAAATAGTTATAATGTATCAAAGAACTTAGCCATAAACAAAATTACAATAAAGATGAAATAAGAGACAAGAAAGCATCACTCCCCAGGGTTTACTTTCTATTTAAACCTTCTGTTAAATCTCTTATTCCTTTGGCTTTGCTCTTTGGTCATCCTTTAAAACTAAGTAAACAGAAAATTCAAAACAACTATAAAATGTTCTTAAGAAAATAGTAAAAGCATTCTTTAATTTTTTTTCCATCCCTAATCCAGAGTTTTTCTCCCATATTTATATGTATCTTCTCTACAGATATGTCCCTTGACAAGTCACGAAAGATTGCTTCTGGAAGGACACATTGTTTGGCTGAAAAATCAGGTGCAGAAGACACATCATTTGGGAAACAGCGTCTTGTCCGACTCGTGAGCCTCCTCACGAGTCGTGATTTCCTTGAGACATTCTGAAATCGTGCCCCATCACGAGTCGTGAGCCTCCTCACTACTCGTGAATCTGTTGCCTAGTCGTGATCTCCATCCTGCTCTCCTTTCCGAGTCGTGACTCCCTTCACGACTCGTGAACTTTAGCTGGGTCTCGTGAATTTCTTGCTCTTTCTTCTTCACTCCTTCTCCAATCGTGATGCTCTTCACTACTCGTGAGCCACTTCTTCGAAATTTCACCTTCTTCTTCCTTTTCTTCATACTTCACCAAGATTTGACCTAAAAACAAACATAAACAAATAAATGGGACATAAACACATAAAAACACATATAATATTACATACTTACTACATAAATAAGAGAAAAACACACATAAAAACATAAACATTTTACATGACATCAAATTCCTCCACACTTAAACCTTGCTTGTCCCCAAGCAAGAGAAAAGTGAGAAAATTTAATCTCAAGTCAAACTAAGTAAGTTACATTATAAAGTATTGCTCAATTTTCACTTAAGATAGGATTGATATGAATTCCAACACCTTAACACTCAAAATTTTAGTCCATCAAGACTTAAAACATGCATCTTAAATCATCAAGTCATCAAAATTTACTAAATTCAACAACAAGAAGATAAAGTCGCAAGACTAACCATGCTCAAGAAAGAATAATTATCATAAAGCCTAAGATCTTAAGACTATAGTTGCCTTTTTGGACATATAAAAAAGCACACATACCTTTGAACCCATCTCATGGCATTTTTAGACTATGTTTTTCATTTTTTTCTTTTCTTTTTCATGGGTATACTTTTAAACTTTATCCCATGTAATTAGAGTAGCAAGAAAATGTAGTAATGGGTGCGTTTTACGCTCCATTCCATACTTGATTAAGCTTTTAAGTATGCATCTTGCTTTATTTTCTTTAATTTCCTTATTTTCTTTCTTTTCTTTCTTCTTTTTTTTTTAGTCCTCATCCATTATTGAAAGGCTTAAAGATAAGTATTATGGCTAAAGTTTCCATGAAGCAACTAAAATCCTAAAATCTTAAGCTAAATGAGCATAGTCTAAATCTTAAAGCATAGTTAATGAAGAGACTAAATAACCTAAAATGTTAAAGAAAGTAAAAAGAGATGACTTAAAGACATAAAACTCATGCAAAAAGATCTTGAAAAACTAATCAATTGAGTATCAAGGCAAATGAATCTTCATAACAACCTATATGGCATACACTATGAGCAACACTTATAATAAAACTCACTATAAAAGTTAGTCTATATAAAGAAAAAGAGAAACAAACAACAAAACACACAAAAGTGTTCAACAAAACACAAGTGTTCCCCCACACTTAGAAGACACATTGTCCTCAATGTGGAGAAACAAAACAAACACACAAACAAAAAGAAAATCACGATAAAAAAAACAAAAACATAGAGGAAAGAAAAACTTCCCTCAAATCATGGTGAAGTTGGAGGCGAAACAACCACGTAGCCCGATTGGGCAATGAAAGCATCCACCTTGTGCTCAAGGCGGCGTTGATTATGAACTAATTGAGTGGTGGTTTGCTCCAAGGAAGCCAATTGGCTTTGGATGGCGGATTGATTTTGGAGCAGTTGATTGAACATAGAAGGTGTGATAGCAGTTGAAGAAGATGCAGCGGTTGGTGTGAAAACAGGTGTACCCTCCATTGGATCATCACTAGGTCCGGGATCCATTGGTCTTGACTCCTCCGATGTACTTTCCATGTTAGCCACCTACGGATTAGAAGTACCAGGAAGTTCCTTCCAACAAGAACGATATACAGATGGTATGTATTGGAAGGAATTGTTAGTGACCTCTCCCTTCACAAATAAATGCTTAGAAAAATACAAGCATGGAAGCACACCATCATAAACACGCAAATCAATATCAATTCCCCTAGCTATAGCAGCAATAACATGTCCATGGGTAATAGGGGACTCCGGGCGATTAACACAAAGCAACAATTGCTTGAAAATCCAATAAGACCAACATATAGACTTATGGTTATGCACACACCACATTAGGAAAAGTTCATGACTTGAAACCCTATTAAATTCACGCTTGTTGAAAACAATGGATGCAACAATCTTATGTAAAATCCAGTATTTCAAGTCAGATATAAACATGGATTTGGCATCTCTAGCCCTATAAGGAGTAGTCAAACCAGTAAGAAAATTCCAAAACTCATTTGGCTTATAACTCTTAGGAGGGTTACATAAACCATTTGGGCTAAAACCAAAGATTCTATGCATCATGAAATAAGTTAGAGTATAATCAACACCATTCAAGCGAAAATCAACAAGTCTTGGATTATCAGCCTTTTCTTTGAAATTTGTGTAAAACTCCAAGACTAAGTCAATATAAAAATGTTCATGCATATTAACAAACCTCAAGAGACCACACTCAGACAACATCTCATTTACTTCTTTAAGAACACCCACACTTTCAAGCAAAGAGTTAGGAAAATACTTACAGTGATAGTGTGCTCTATCTTTGAGAATAAGAAACCGGTTACCTTCGTGAATGGAGGAGAGAGGGAATGGTGAACCAAAATCTGTCTGCAAACTCGGAAGTGGTGGTTCATCTCCTCCTTGCTGACTCCTGGATGCTGAAACATTCTTCGTCCTTACCATTGTGTTAAAGAGAAAATGAAACAGAGAAGAGAAGAAGAAAATGCATGAACTTGTGTTTGTGTAACGACTCGTGAGGACAAGCAACGACAGTTTACAGGAACTTGTGTAATGTGGCTATAACGTGAATGCAAGGAAAGGAAAAGAGAAGAAGAAGGAAGAAGTTGTGGAGAAGAGAAAAACAAATAGACAAAAGAAAATAGAAGTTACAGTAGAAGATAGAAATTGCGAGAAGAGTAAAAGAAGAGAGGATGTAAATATAGAAAAGGAAATGAGGGAAATCACGACAGGTTTTATAGAAGAATGAGGGAAAACATGAAAAGTTATGTCGTTTAAAAGAAACCCTAATTTTGAAATTATAACCATTCCCCCCACGTAATGGAAGTTAATTAAGGGCAATTAAGCAAATTAAAAACCGCTAATAAGCCTAATTAGATGAAATAAAGGTAAAATAGAGAAATAAAAATGAAATAGAAAGAAAAATAAGAAGTTAAAATCGCGACCCGTAACTTTAGTAACTCAGCTTCACGAGTCGGCATGTTCCTCACGACTCGTGAAGACAAAGCATTGTGTTGAGGAAGCAATGTTCACGACTCGACAAGCATCTCACGACTCGTGAAAGAAGGAGGGATAGACAAAAATGAAAATCCTTACGACTCGGTATATACTTCACGACTCGTGAGCCCTGCGCCTCTGTATGACACGTGAAGATGTTCACGAGTCGGGAGTCAGCTCATGACTGAATGGAGAAAGCCCTCTGGAACACTCGTGAACACAGTCACGAGTCGGGAGTCTTCTCATGACTGAAGAACGAAAGCTTCTGTAACACTCGTGAACACAGTCACGACTAGTGATTCGGCTCACGAGGGAATGAAGAAAGCCTCTGGAACACACGTGAACACAGTCACGACTAATGATTCACTCGTGAAACTAATGTATTTCTCTGCAAAAATTAAACATCTGGATCCAAAAATTAAAACTACAAAGAAGAATAAGCTAAGGAACATAAAAATTATATAAAACATATAATATAACCTACAATCAACCCATAAAATAAATAAATTCAAACTAAAAGAACAAAGGAAAAACAAAAATCATATTAGTATTATGTAAAAGAAGAATTCATCAAAGAAACTTTATGAGTAGGAACCAATGCATCACCAATGAAATAAGGCTTTAATCTATATCCATTAACCTTAAAAACCTCCCCTTTATCATTAGCAATATCAACAGCCCCATAAGTAAAAACTTGAACAACTTTGAAAGGTCCCAACCATCTAGACTTTAATTTTCCAGGAAATAGCTTCAATCAAGAATTATACAATAAAACCATGTCACCAACGTGAAATTCTTTCTTTAGTACATGTTTATCATGCCATGATTTAGTTCTTTCTTTATATAACTTTGCATTTTCATAAGCATTCATACGAAGTTCCTCTAACTCTTGTAATTAAAGCAATCTCTTCCTACCAACTTGTTGCATATCAAAATTTAACACCCTAGTTGCCCAATAAGCTTTATGCTCAAGCTCAACCGGCAAATGACAAGACTTACCATAAACCAATTGATAAGGTGTAAGACCTATAGGAGTTTTGAAAGCTGTTCTATATGCCCAAAGAGCATCATCTAACTTAAGTGCCCAATCTTTTCTTAACCTAGAGACAGTTTTCTCTAAAATCCACTTAAGCTCTCTATTGCTAATCTCAACTTATCCACTAGTTTGGGGATGATAAGGTGTAGCTATTTTATGAGTCACATTATATTTTTTCAATAATTGCTCTATAACTTTATTGCAAAAATGAGACCCACCATCACTAATAATGGCCCTAAGTGTTCCAAATCTAGGAAATATAACCTTCTTAAGCATCTTCTTCATCATTAGCAATGGTTGGAATTGCTTCCACCCACTTAGACACATAATCCACCATGACTAAAATATACCTATTCCCTAAAGAACTAGGAAATGGTCCCATATAGTCCATACCCCAAACATCAAACAATTCAACTTCCAAAATACCTTGTAAAGGCATTTCATTCCGCCTAGACAAATTTCCCATTCTTTGACACTTATCACAACTAAGTACAAAGTCCTTAACATCCTTAAACAAAGTAGGCCACCAAAAACCAGCTTGTAAAACCTTAGAAGCTGTCTTAGAAACCCCAAAGTGACCACCTACAGCATAAGAATGACAATGAGCTAATACTTCACCAACTTCTTCATGAGGAAGACACCTCCTAATCAATCCATCAGCACATCTCCTATATAATAAAGGCTCTTCCCAATAGTAAAACTTCACATCATGAAGGAATTTCTTCCTTTGCCTATAATCTAAACCATAAGGAAGCATTTCACTCACTAGGTAGTTTGCTATATCAGCAAACCAAGGAGTTTCCTTGGAAACTACACTAAAAAGATGTTCCCCATGAAAAGCTTCATCAATAGGTACCCCATCATCATTATCTTGCAAAACACATTGGGTCAACCTAGATAAATGGTCCGCAACTAAATTCTCCTTCCCCTTTTTATCTCTTATCTCCCAATCAAACTCTTGCAACATTAGAATCCATCTTAATAACCTAGGCTTAGCATCTTTCTTACTCAAAAGGTACTTAAGGGCAGCATGATCAGAATAAACAATGACTTTTTGCCCTACAAGATAAGCTCTAAATTTATTAAAAGCATACACAATAGCCAAGAGTTCTTTTTCAGTTGTGGAGTAGTTAATTTGGGCATCATCTAGTAGGCGGAGTGCTTTATAAGAGTTAGCCTGATGGTATTCGACTGAGCTGCTTGAATGAGAAAGAAGCTAGAAAGACCATAGAAGAGGTACATGCAGGAGTATGTGGAGCTCATATGAATGGATTAGCCTTAGCAAAAAAGATCTTATGCCAAGGATTCTTTTGGCTCATAATAGATAATAATTGTTTTAAGTATGTCAACGAATGTCAGTTATGCCAACAGTACATATACTTAAGAAACTTACCCGTTTCTGAATGGTGTAACCTTACATCGCCTTGGCCATTTGCCACATGGGGCATAGACATCATAGGTATGATCCAACCATTAGCTTCAAATGGGCATATATTCATTATAATTGCCATCGCCTATTTTAAAAAGTGTGTAGAAGCAGAATCCTTCAAGAAGGTGGATGCTAAGGACATGGCTAAGTTTATTAAAAAGAATATGATATGTAGGTATAACTTACCTCACCACATAGTATCAGACAATGGATTGTAGTTTTCTGGAAAAATGAAGCAGATGCTCAGGAAATATAGGGTTCAACAGCCTAAATTCTCTCCTTATCATCCTCAAGCAAATAAGGCAGTTGAGGCAACTAATATAAATGTCAAAAGGATCTAGCTAAAATGGTTTGAACTTACAAAGATTGGACCGATAAACTAACTTTTAAATTATGGGGTTATAGAACTACAATTAGAACTTTAATAAGGGCCACTCCATTTTTTTCTGGTTTATAGGACAAAAGCCATGCTATCGGTAGAGATTGAGCATCAGTCATTGAGGGTGGTTTTAGAAATTGAATTGCCAAAAACAGAATGGATCAGATAGAGGTTATTATAGCTTAACCTACTAGATGGGGATATGATGCAAGCTTACTATCACAACTAGGTCTATCAGAAGGGGTTAGCTTGCTTATTTAGGAAAAAAGTCAAGAAACATCCTTTAAAGGAAGGGCATTTAGTGTTCAAATAAATGAGACCTAGGATTCCAGACATCCGAGGGAAATTTAGACCTACTTAGGGAGGAACTTTCATGTTGAAAAAGTTGTTATCCAAAAGAGTTGTTATTCTAACTGACAATGATGGCAATGAGTTTAGAAAGCTAGTAAATATTGATATATTGAGAAGGTTCCATAGTTAAGACTCAAAAGAGAAAAAGAAGAGAATAAGAGCGTATGGGTCAAAAACTAAAAAAACGGTAAACTTGCTAAAATTGAGTGCTTTGTTAGGGTGAAACGGAAAAAAGGCATCATGCACAAAAATTAGGGGCTAATAGAAAATAATCAATCAAGAAAATCCGAGAGGGATGATTAATGATAAGAGTCCTGATGCTTGTAAGATTCCATTTCGAGATTAAGTAATATGTGTGTTATTGAGATAGTGTTGAATAATGATCATGTGTACTTAAATCAGACAGAAAAAACACATTTGTCCCCAAAAGCATTATTAATGTATTCAAAAGTAGTATCTTTTTTCATATGTTCAAAATTTTAAAGTTCTAATAAAAGGCAAAAACATAGTCCATAATAGTATTTAATCTAGTCTATTTGTATCACACTGCTCTCTCCCTCTAGGTGCTTAAGTAGATGCATCTTGTTGTAACCACTAGTCTTATAACCCATTGCTTGTACATGGTCGAGGTGGTGAAGTCGCTAACATTGATCTTGAGAATTATAGTCTTCACAAGTAATCGAGCCTAGATCCTCTAATAATAACCTATTAAGAAAGGAGTAGAGAGTGGACCACCACAAAGGGCTAAAGGACACCTGACGATTTCCTGATGGTCCCCATACTGGCGAGCAACAATGTTAAAAATGGCCCGATGTAATCCATATAGGAGGATGCCTCTAGAAGGTCTATCCCGAGTCACAGAAGATATAGGCAACCAAGGGCACTTGAAACTAATATTGCCATCTGCTAGATGAGACATCCAGATAACTTCCTCGTGAGGTAAGCGAAACTCATACAATCTCTATCTAAGAATTTAGTGCCCTAGTGGATAAGTGTTCATAGCTCAAGGTGGAGGGTTTGCTATCAATTTCAGCTTCTCGTGTAGCCACACCTAAAAAAAAAAGCCACTGGAGTGAGTTAGGTTCATCTCAAGCAAAAATAAGGCAAGAAAAGATGTGAAAATTCGAAAGGATGCTTTTTCCAAAAATAAAAGCTAGTGTGAAAATCCACAAGAGGCATACTATCTTTGAAATGATGACGTACCTGGAGCAATAAGAGTTTGTTGATAAAATAAGTAGCACGGTCAACATGGTAGCATATAGGCCAGTGATCATCTCTGCCAAAATTAAAGAAAATAGGGTACAACCTTTGCTCACATTTTCCACAATATTGAAAAGTTGGTAGTCTCCAGTCAAGTCATTCGAGTATATCAACAGGCACTCGACAAAGTGATACGATAAGGCCACACCTATCTAAAATGTGGGTACATCATCAAAATCACCCAAGGCATTGATCAACCACTCAATGAAAAGGTGCTCCCTTGAGGGACTAGGCCTCTAGCCTTAGAAGAAAGAACACCCAAAGCTCGACTCACTTCTTTGGGATAATAAAAAACAATAAAGGGTAGGCAGGGTAGAGTTCTCGAAGTAAATCTCATACCAATGATCTCAACAAACTCTTCAGGCAAAGGGCTTAACTTTTGGTATGTAAACCTAAAAATATGAAATTGTGGGTCCAAGAATCGAGCAACAGAAAAGATCAGGGCTCTGTCTAGCTTTACCCTCCTCAAGAACCTTAGGTTGTGGTATTGGAACACCCTATGAATTGTTGATTTTGTGAATAATACTTCTCGGGGTGAATAGTGCCATAAAATTTTTCTTTTTCCATTGGAAAGTACTATTTATAATGAGTTCGATGGTATAATTTGAGATGAAATTGAGATCAAATAGACCTTCAAAAGTGAAAAATAAAATAAATAACAGGACCAATAGAGTTGACCGAAAACTTAGACTGGCTTGAAAATGTTCCACGAATTTTGTAAAATTATTTCGATTGCATCGAGTCACTAGAAATTATGAATATGAATTTTTGGAAGGGTAAAATAAATTTTTCAAAGACTGTGAAAATTCAGCTTTCGGATTGGTAAAATATGCATTTAGGCCCTGTTTGATATCAAAACGATCGCGGATTGACCCAAAATTTTAAAAATGGCCTAATTAACATTTTAAAGAATTTTTGGTCTAATTTTTATCAAAAATTGACAATTAAAAGTGTTTGTCGAATCGAATGGTGTCAAATGGCGTTTTAATCCCTTAAGACTTAATTAATTCTTTTGTCTTAAAGTGGGCGTGCCATAGTAAATGTAAAAATTGGAATTTTGTTTGTTGAATTGGCCGGCTCTTCTTTTCCTTACTGCTGTAACTTCTTCTTCTTCCTCTATTTTTTGTTAATTTTTCAAATTTAAATCCTTAGGATTTCTACCCCTAATTTAATCCAAATTACCATAATTTGCTTCTCGTCCATTTTTGGTTGTCTATAGTGGTGAAGGAAGCAGAAAATAACCCATTTTATCTAGTGGGTATTTTGGTAAGTTTAAGGGAAATTGAAATTTTCTTGATAATTTAGTTATTTAAGTGTTGATCTTAAGTTAGTATAAATTATTCAAACTAAATTTGACTTAATTCACGGTGAATTTTAGGCATAAAAATTCAATCAATTAGGGGGACATAAGGGGAAAACTAACCCATCAAAGATAAAGGTAAAGGCAAAATTGTAGAGTGATTTGAAGTGAAATCTTGTATGTAAATAACTCTATACCCTTTTATTTTATATATATTGTATATATAATTAGGGAAAGTTTAAGTTAATTATAGGTTAAATGTGAAATTAAACTTAGAATTGAGAAATTAAAAATAAAATTCATGGAATTGTGGCATTTAATTAAAATTTAAACATGCCTAAATTAAGAGAGGAATTCAACCACCATTGAAAAATTAGGGACCAAAATGTAATTTTGTGGACTAAATTAAAATAATTGAAAAATATATGGTAATATGATTATTGTAATTAAATTGTGTAGAAAATCCAATTTAAAAAGTGAAATTGACATAATGTAACTTAATAAGGACCTTGAAGAAATTTGTATATATTTGAAAAATAAATCGGAATAAGTGCATAATAGGGTATAAATAAGTCATACGACGTACAAGGAGCATGTAATGGAAAATAAAATAAAATCAATAAGCAAAATAATTGTGTGGGGACCGAATGGTCTTAATTGAAGGAAATTATATTTTTGAAAATAATGAGATTGTTTTTAATAATGTATATCAATTATTACTGTAATACCATGAATTGGTAATGATGCATCGATGTAAACTGTATTATATTATAATGGCGGTTTGCCCTTAGTATTAGATGTAAAATCAGGAACTAGAATGTACTTGGCTAATCATGGGGACATTTCTATAATCGCGGTAGTAAGTCATAGCAACTTGTATAGTGGTAACCTCGATACAGTTCTACATCTGTACTGGTGTGTTTGGGGAGAAAAAAGAAAAGAAAAAGAATATATGTGTAATTAATAATACTAGAGTTTTGGGACCCATGTGGTCCACTGTTCCCCTCATTCTATTCAGTGATATATTTTCATGGTATACTAGGGACAAAAGTGTAAAAATACTGAAATTTAAAAATAAATAAATAAATAAACTGAAAAAATTACTGAAATTAGGGCAAAAGTGCATCTTTGAATCTTTAGGAACTAAAATGAAAATTTACCCCTATATTGTTGAGCAAAAATGAAAAGTGATAAAAAATTTGAGAACAAAACTTGAAAAGTCATGCCTTAGGTTGAACTTTCCAAGTAGGGGTAAAATAGTAATTTTGTTGATAAAAGTAAAATTTAAGAACTTAATAAAAAAATTAGTGTAAAAAGGTAATTATAATGAAATATAGTTATAATGGCTATATGAATTCAACCGTAGTAAAATTCTGGGGTTTAAGGTTTTATGTTCACTACTAAGTACTTTAGTACTTAGCGTGTAGTTTTATACTGTGCGCAGGACACATAGATTGAGCTTGAGCTGAAAAGAAATCAGTGGAAGAGAAATCCAGCATTTTGTATTTTCTTTGGTTGGCATGTACATATGGAAGATGCCGATAGGGCGGCATGACTAGTTTTAGGGCTGTATATATTTTTGGACTTGTAATATATATATATATATATATATATATATATATATATATATTATATATATATATATATATATATATATATATATATATATATATATATATATATCTTACATTGTAAATAAGTTTGATAAGATAAAACAAAGAAATTATATTATGTGGTATGTATGTATGTTTATATATATATATATATATATATATATATATATATATATATATATATATATATATATATATATATATATATATATATATATATATATATATATACTATATATATATATATATATATATATATATATACCGTTATGAAGATTATTGTTGTTCTGTATTGGCTGATTATGCGGAGTTTTTATATATTATCGGAGGTTGGGTTGGATATGTGTGTTTATTTGGAAGTGTTTTTATAGAATTTTCAGGAAGGTAGAATTTAGGTTTCAACTGTTATGCTGCCCAAATTTTTGCAAATTTAATAATTATATATTCAAAATGTGGGATCCATGAATTAATGGTTAAAAATTTGGATATTATAAAGATTGATAATTTAATAATAATTTATGGATCATCACAGTGTATTGTGAGACCGGTACTCGGACCAATATCTGATTATCGGGTGTTATATTTAGTGGTATCAGAGCTGGTTTAGGCGATCCTAAGGTCAAAGAAATAAAAAGTTAAGTTTGATTTAATGATTAAATGCTTAATTTTTGTACATGTCTTGAATTGAAATGTTTTGATTTTAAGGTGAATTTATTGGAGAAATTGATGTTTATTTGTCCCCTGTATCTGTTTAGTAGTGTAAAGATGGCCTTTGGATCTCGAGGGGGCATCGAGCTTGATGATAGAGGGAGCGGAGCCTCTCTGAGTGTAAGTGATGCAGAGTTACAAGACCATGTTCCTGGTCAACTTGCTCCACCACCAGTTGCACCCGTTCCACCGCCTGTTGCACCTCAAGAATTTATGCAGATAATGATAGATTTATTGTACTAGAGGATGTGGGGTCCTCCTCCACCTCAGCCACAGCAAAACAGCCACCTTTACCCCCACCTAAGAGGTCTATTCTGGAGCAGTTAAAGAAATTAGGAGCAGAGAATTTCTTTGGCCATGATCAGACTACAACTGTGGAAGCTGAGGAGTGGTTGAATAGATTGAAGAGACTATTTGAATTCACTCATAACCCACCAGAAGAGATGCTTGAAGGGGTAATTGCATTATTTCAAGGACCAGCTTTCACTTGGTGGGAGATAGTCTAACAGTATACTCCCGTTAAGCAGTTGAACTGGGAGTTCTTTTTGTAGCAGTTTGGGGATAAGTATATTGGGAAAGAGCATCAAACGGCCATGAAGAGTACCTTTTAGAGACTGAGATAAGGGAACATATCTGTCCAGGAGTATGAGCGGGAATTTTAGCATTTAGCGACTTATATGAAGAAAGATTATACCTTAACTCAACATAAGATGTGTCAGCTATTTGAGCTGGGTCTCTATAATAAGACCAAGGAGTCTATTGTAGCTCAGGAGTATATGGATATAAGATCCTTAGTACATACAGCTTCCCAAGTTGAGTCGATTAAGACTGATGAAGCCAGTAGGTAAGCTAGGTTTCAACAAAGGAGGAGACCACCATAGTCTGGTAGCCGTAGTAGTTTTGAGAAAAGCTATAGAATAATCCCTTATAGACACTAGATGTACCCCCTGTGCTTATCAAAGCAAGAGGATGACTGCTAGGTTAGGTACCACAACTCAATCTTTAGTCAGCCCACGTAGGGGTACTAGTACTAGTCGAGGTGCAGGGATACTTGTATGTGATTTTTATGGTAGAAGGCTCCTAGAGGAGTGTTGGAGGCATACATGAGCTTGCTTTAGATATGGGTCGAGAGACCATGTGATGAGAGATTGTTCGAGAGTTCAAACAACTATTAGAGGATCTTAGGTAGCTGGGTCTGGGGTTACTATGCAGAGAGGTAGAGGCAGAGGGGCAGCCTCAGGGCCAATGGCAGGTAGAGGAGCTGGATGAGGTCAGAGTTAAACAGAGAGTCGACCTGCAGTCCTTGATTATGCTGTTAGGGCCAAGGAGGATTAGGACTCACCAGACGTCATTGTTGGTAAATTTTCTCTCTTTGGTACTTCTGTTTATACTTTGGTAGACATTGGATCGACATACCCTTATATTAACACAGAGATTGCACAGGAGAAAGGGTTAGTTTTTGCATCGTTTGATCATGATATTCAGGTTAGCACTCCTTTAGGGCACAGTGTAGTAGTTGATACCATATATCGGGACTTTCCTATCAATATTTAGCAATGTATCTTTCTTGCTGATTTGATAGCTTTTCTTTTTCGAGAATTTGACATTATTCTGGATATAGATTGGCTTCAAACTCACCGG
Organism: Excoecaria agallocha; assembly: GCA_037975025.1. Taxonomy (NCBI): domain Eukaryota; kingdom Viridiplantae; phylum Streptophyta; class Magnoliopsida; order Malpighiales; family Euphorbiaceae; genus Excoecaria; species Excoecaria agallocha. The sequence goes on along the minus strand of CM075821.1, from coordinate 31,386,599 downwards.
GTTATAGTAGACTATCAGTTAAAGCAGATTACTTTGATAACTCGGGATAGGACATAAATAACAATAGTTGGCGAATGATCAGATTTCCTGACAAATGTGATTTCAGCTATTACAGCACGCTGGTTGATGAGAAAAGAGTGTATGGCATATTTGGCATATGTAATTGAAACTGGGGAGGAGGGACCGCGTATTAGTGACATTCCTATAGTTTGTGACTTCTCAGATGTTTTTTCCGATGAATTGCCTGGGTTGCCACCTGATAAAGAGGTGGAATTTTCTATTGAGGTGGTACCTGGTATTGCACCTATCTCTATAGCTCCATACAGAATGACAACTATTGAGTTAAAAGAACTCAAGATTTAGTTATAGGAGCTACTAGAGAAAGGATTTATTAGGCCTAGTGTTTTACTTAGGGGTGTACCAATACTGTTTGCAAAGAAGAAGGATGGATCTTTATGGTTATGCATTGATTACAGGCAGTTGAAAAAGGTCACTATTAAGAATAAATATCCACTGCCTCACATTGATGACTTGTTTGACCGACTGAAAGGTGCAGGGATGTTCTCCAAGATTGATATGAATGATTTGCAATTCAGATACTACCAAGTGGGGATTAGGGAGGCTGATGTGCTGAAGATAGCTTTTCGTACCGGATATGGACACTATAAGTTCTTAGTGATGCCATTTGGATTGACAAATGCACCAGAGGCTTTTATGGATCTCATAAATCGAATTTTTCACCCATATGTTGACTAATTTGTGGTGGTCTTCATAAATGATATTCTGGTGCATTCTAAGACTCCTGAATAACATGGCATATATCTCAAGATAGTGCTTCAGATCCTAAAGGACAAGCAACTGTATGTAAAGCTTAGTAAGTGTGAGTTCTGGCTTCAGGAAGTTGCCTTCTTGGGACATATTGTGTCTGCATAAGGCATATTTATAGATCCCAAGAAAGTATAGGCGATAATAGAGTGAAAGACTCCTAGAAATGTGACAGAAGTCAGAAGTTTTTTTGGCCTAGTTGGTTATTGCAGAAGGTTTATGAAGGGGTTCTCCACCCTTGCTACTCCTCTAACCTAATTATTTTAGAAGAATACTAAATTTATATGGTCGAAGAAGTGTCAGGAGAGTTTTGAACAGTTAAAAAAGATGTTGACAGAAGCTCTTATTTTGACTCAGCCAGTATCAGAAAAAGATTTTGTGATTTTCTCTGACACTTCTATAAATGGGCTAGGTTGTGTTCTAATGCAAGAGGGTAAAGTGGCCGCTTATACTTCTAGGTAGTTGAAGACACATGGGAGGAAATATCCCAGTCATGATTTGGAGCTAGCAACAATTGTATTTACATTGAAAATTTGGAGGCATTATCTATATGGTGACAAATGTTTTATGTTCACTGACTACAAGAATTTAAAATACCTGGAGACACAAAAAGAACTTAATTTGAGGTAGAGCCATTGGCTGGAATTAATTAAAGATTATGACTTTGACATTAACTACCACCCGGGTAAAGCCAATATGGTAGCTAATGAGCTTAGTAGAAAGCATATGGCAAGTAATGAGCTAATTAAATACTTATATAGTTATCTTTCATATAGTATAAATGGTAACTGAGTAATATGTATGGCAACTTTAAAAGCCATGAATGTGAGATTGTCCCTAACAGGCAGATGGAACACTTTTAACTGAATTACAACTCAAGCCAGACTTGTTACAAAAAGTAAAAGCCACCCAGCTACATGATGAGAAGTTGGTTAAGGTTATGATGGATATCAGTGAGAGTAGGGACACGAAATTTACTTTATCACCAGATAATAGTTTATTCTTCAAAGGGAGACTGTGTATGCCCGCTGATAAAGAGTTAAAGAAAAAGATTTTGATAGAGGCTCATAATAGCAATTATATGATGCATCTAGGTAGTACTAAAAGGTACTAGGACTTGAAGACTTATTACTGGTGGCCTGGGATGAAGAGGGAGATTGAAGATTTGGTATCCAAGTGTTTGACTTGTCAACAAGTTAAGGCTGAGCATCGAGTTACTTTTGGATTACTTTAGCATATTTCTGTACCAGAATGGAAATGGGATAGGATTACCATAGATTTTGTATTGGGTTTGCCACTCACCAGACATCGACATGATACTATTTGGGTGATAGTCGATAGACTGACTAAATCAACCCATTTTCTTCCTGTGAGATCGGATTTTTCTCTAGTAAGGTTGGTCGAGATTTACATTAATAAGATTTTTTGATTGCATGGTGTTCCTATCTTCATAATTTAATATCGAGATCCATAGTTTACTTTTAGATTCTGGGAGAGACTACAAGAATCTCTGGGCACAAGAGTACATTTTATTAGGACTTTCCACCCATAGATGAATGGGCAGTTTGAAATAGTTATACAGGTGCTTAAGGACGTATTATGATGCTGTGTTCTAGATTTTGGTGGCAATTGGGAAAAACATCTCCCTTTAGCTAGATTTGCATACAACAACAACTACCAAGCCAATATTAAAATGGCACTATATGAAGCATTGTATGGGAAGAGATATAAGACTCCACCATGCTGGATTGAGTTGAGTGAGAATAAGTTGGTAAAACCTGATCTAATTAAAGAAACTGAAGATAAGGTTCGATTAATTAGAGATAATTTAAAGGCAGCAGCTGATTGATAGAAGTCCTATGTTGACTTGAAAAGAAATGATGTTGAGTATCAAGTGGGTGAGAAAGTATTTCTAAAAGTATCCCTTTGGAGGAATATTGTGAGATTTGGTGGGAAAGGAAAGTTTAATCCCAGGTTTATAGGCCCTTATGAGATTTTAGAGAGAATAAGACCAGTGGCTTGTAGACTAGATCTACCAGCAAAACTACAGAAGATCTATAATATGTTTCATATGTCTATGCTTAAAAGGTATAGATCAGATCTATTGCATGTGATCACAACACAGGACATCCAATTAAAGACAAATTTATCATATGATGAGAAACCAATGAGGATTCTTGACAGAGAAGTGAAACAGTTGAGGAATAAGAAGGTATTGCTAGTTAAAGTACTCTAGACATGCCACAACATCGACGAAGCAAATTGAGAGATAGAGGAGACTATACAAGAGTAGTATCCACAGCTATTTACATTAGGTAAATTTCAAGGATGAAATTTTTATTTAGTAGGGGAGAAATGTAACACCCCATGAATCGTTGATTTTTGAATAGTAATTTCGGAGGTGAATAGTGCCACCAATATGCCCACAAAATTTTTCTTTTGCCATTAAAAAGTACTATTCATAATGAGTCCAGTGGTATAATTTGAGATGAAATTGAGGTCAAATAGACCTCTAAAATTAGAAAATAAAATAAATAACATGACCGATATAGTTGGTTAGGAACTTTGACTGGCTTGAAAATATTTCACGGACTTCGCAAAATTATTCCTATTGCACTGAGTCACTAAAATTTATGAATATGAATTTTTGAAAGGGTAAAATAAAATTTTTGAAGACTTTAAAAATTTAGCTTTCGGACTAGTAAAATATGCATTCGGGCCAAGGTTGATATCGAATCGATTTCTGATTAACCCAAAATTTTAAACATGGCCTAATTAACATTTTAAAAAAATTTTGGTCTAATTTTTATCAAAAATTGATAATTAAAAGTGTTTGGCCAATTGAATGGTGACAAATGGCATTTTAACTCCTTAAGACTTAATTAATTCTTTTGTCTTAAAGTGGCTGAGCCATAGTAAATGTAAAAATTAGACTTTTGTTTGTTGAATTGGTAAGCTCTTCTTTTCCTTTCTGCTGTAACTTCTTCTTCTTCCTCCATTTTTTGTTAATTTTCCAAGTTTAAATCCTCAGGATTTCTACACCTAATTTCATCCAAATTACCACAATTTGCTTCTTTTTCATCTTTGGTTGTCTATAGTGGTGAAGGAAGCAGGAAATAACCCATTTTATCAAGTGGATATTTTGATAAGTATAAAGGAAATTGAATTTTTCTTGATAATTTAGTTATTTAAGTGTTGATCTTAAGTTAGTATAAATTATTTAAACTAAATTTGACTTAATTCATGGTGAATTTTGGGCATAAAAATTCGGTCAATTAGAGGGATAAGGAGGGGGAAACCAAGCCATCAAAAGCAAAGGCAAAATTGTAGAGTGATTTGGAGTGAAATCTTGTAAGTGAATAACTCTAAACCCTTTTATTTCATATATGTGGTATATATAATTATGAAAAGTTTAGGTTAATTATAGGTTAAATGTGAAATTGAACTTAGAATTAAGAAATTGGAAATAAAATTAATGGAATTGTGGCATTTAATTAAAATTTAGACATGCCTAATTTAAGAGAGGAATTCAGCCACCATTGAAAAATTAGGGACCAAAATATAATTTTGTGCATTAAATTGAAATAATTGAAAAATATGTGGTAATATGATTATTGTGATTAAATTGAGTAAAAAATTCAATTTAAAAGGGAAATTGACATAATTTAACTTAATAGGGACCTTGAAGAAATTTGTGTATATTTGAAAAATAAATCAAAATAAGTATATAATAGGGTATAAATAAGTCATACGACATGCAAGGGCATGTAATGGAGAATAAAATAAAATCAATAAGTAAAATAATTGTGTGTGGACCGAATGGTCTTAATTGAAGGAAATTATATTTTTGGGAAAAATGAGATTGTTTCTGATAATGTATATCAATTATTACTGTAATACCATGAATTGGTAATGATGCATCGATATAAATTATATTATATTGTAATGATGGTTTGCCCTTAGTATTAGATGTGAAATCAGGAACTAGGATATACTTAGCTAACTATAGGGATATTTCTATAACCACGATAGTAAGTAATGGGGACTTGCATAGTGGTAACCTTGATACGGTTCCACATTTGTACTAGTATGTTTGGGAAAAAAAGAAAAAGAAAAGAAAAAAATATATGTGTGATTGATAATACTGGAGTTCTAAGACCCACGTGTTCCATTGTAATTGATAATACTGGAGTTCTAAGACCCACGTGGTCTACTATTTCTCTCATCCTATTCAATGATATATTTTCATGGTATATTAGGGAAAAAGTGTAAAAATACCGAAATGTAAATAAATAAATAAAAGAACTAAAAAAATGAATGAAATTAGGGCAACAGTGCATCTTTGAATCTTTAGGAACTAAAGTGAAAATTTACCCCTATAGTGTTAAGCAAAAATGAAAAGTGATAAAAAATTTGAGAACAAAACTTGAAAAGTCATAATTGATGCCGAACTTTCCAAGTAGGGTAAAATAATAATTTTATCGATAAAATTAAAATTTGGGGATTTAATCTAACAATTAGTGTAAAAAGATAATTATAATGAAATATAGTTATAATGAATACATGAATTAAACCGCAGTAAAATTCTGGGGTTTAAGGCTTTATGTTCACCACTAAGTACTTAGCGTGTGGTTTTATATTGCGCACAGGACATGAAGATTGAGGTTGTGCTGAAAAAAATCAATGGAATAGAAATCCAACATTTTGTGTTTTCTTTGGTTGGCATGTACATATGAAAGATGCCGAATAAGGCAGCATGACTAGTTTTGGGGCTATATATATTTTTGGACTTATAATATGTATATCTTACATTGTAAATAAGTTTGATGAGATAAAGTAAAGAAATTGTATTATATGGTATGTATGTATGTATGTATGTTTATATATATACAGTTATGGAGATGATTGTTGTTCTGTATTGGCTGAATATGCGGACTTTTTATATATTATCAGAGGTTGGATTGGATATGAGTGTTTATTTGGGAGTGTTTTTATAGAATTTGTAAGAAGGTAAAATTTGGGTTTTAACTGTTATGCTGCACAAATTTCTATAAATTTAATAATTATATATTCAAAATGTGGGACTCATAAATTAATGGTTAAGAATTTGGATATTATAAAGATGGATAATTTAATAATAATTTATAGATCACCGTGGTGTATTGTGACACCGGTACTCGAACCAATATCTGGTTATCGGGCATTGCAGGTATGGGGTCAAAATAAGGTCTTTCTAGGTTTTTAAATCATCCAGTAACCTATTTAGTTTTGTCATAACTGGGGTCGACATGATGAAAATGTTTGGGGGAAGGGTCTAAAGACTGAAAGTAATAAAATAAAATAATGATGATAAGAAGTAAGAAGCAAGAAAAAAAATAATAAAATGGTGATTGAAATTTGAAAGGCAACAAGATAAGAGAGGGAGAAGGAAAAATATCTAAAGGAGAGTTTACTTGGAAGAATGGAGGTCAAAGGGCACAAAGACCAAGGAAAAAATCAAGCAATTTATAGAAAAAACATAACAGATGGCCATCCCTCAAGGAGCAACCACGGCTTGATCGTCTGTCACCCCTACACCACCTTAATGGGACTCTTTACATGCCCCATGCATTGTACGTACATTTTTTGTATTTTTCATTTTGTAGAAAGTTCAACATACCTACTAATCAGATTCTAGTAAGTGTACTAGAATGACTAGTAATATAGGGAAATAAGATTATGACCCAAAATATCGAACCCAAGGGAAACTTATGCTTGTATGTGCTATTTCAATTTCAAAACCAATTTTTGTGTGTAAAAGAAAGAAGAGAAATCCCAAATTTATGATGATTGAAGAATTAAAACTAAAAACAATAATTTAAATCCAAATTAAAACAATTGAAAGAGCTAAAGTAAAGAAGAATCTATTGAAAGTAAGTAAATTGAATGTGGTGAAAATCAATATCAAAAACAACTTTTCCTAAAGGACTATCCACCTTAACAAGTATTGTTATGACTTAAATAAAAGAAAACATACAAGTGATTATGAAGAATTCAGTTTATTAAAACCAGATAACTTTATTCAAGATTATCATTCCAAGCATCAAATTTTCTTATTCAGATAAACTTAACACTTAGCATAAAGAACTGAATTAAGTCTCCTAGATGTCTATTAAAGCCTTTCTCAAGAGATTTAACTTCCACCTATTCTTAGTTACCCTTTTCTCAATCTTAACTTGCTCAAATCAGCACACAATTATAGCTTATTCAGGTTATAATCATGTATTAATCCAAATAAATTAACCTAAGAGCATGCAAGCCAATAATCAATTCAAATCAATTAATTAACCAATGCTTAATCAAGTTAACAATCACCTTAAATTTGAGTAAAGACAAGACTATGTTTAAGAACTAAGAAATAACCAACTTGTATTGAATTGAAGAACAAACTCAAGTCATAACAATACAAGTTAAGGATTCAAGTATCCTTTAGCAAAAGTTAAAGAAAACTACTCACAAGACATTCTTAAAAATAAAGACCAAGTTTAGAAGAAAGCAATAAAAACAAAGAACGTAAAAACAACTTAAAGAAAAGTAAAGCTTAATTCTCAAGATCCTCTTGTTCCTCCCTCTTTTTTATGTGTTTCAGCTAGCTATTTATAGGCAAAAGAAAACGTGAATTCCTTCTCAAACTCTTAGAATCAAATAGGAAGTAATTTATGCCCAAAATAGGAAGTTCGATAAAATCCTTTGCGAAGTTGGAATTACATCATGTGGCCACGCCCTTCATTGTGTATTTCTACATGTGACCACGGGTTCATTCAGTCTTTCTTCACATGTGGCCACGTGTAGTCCTTCACTTGGAATCCAAGTGGTCATGTGTCTTCGATGCTTCCTCTTTTTAGTCTTTCACATGGCCATGGATAAGAATACAAAGCAATTCACGTGGCCATTTCTTCTAAACATCAAACCTTCACGTGGCAACGGGTGGATTTCTTCAATAACTTCACGTGGTCACGTGTAAAGGCTCTTGACTGAATGCTAAATTATCTCGCATCAATTCTTCATAATTGCATTTTTGGTCCTAAACTTTGCCCTTTTTGCATTTTAAGCCCTTTTATATCAATTTTAACCTGAAAATCAAACAAAACATGGACTTAACCTCAAAATCATCAATGTTAACAAATTACCTCTAAATTAAACTAAATAAAACAAAAACAACTAAAAACATATCAAAAACTATATATAATTCACACTTATCAAATACCCCACACTTAAACTTTGCTTGCCTTCAAGCAAATTAGAACAATTCCACCTTCAAAACCATCAAACTTGAACAAAGATATGAAATTTCAAAGCCAAACTTAGCATTTTTAACAAAAGCACTTAATTTAACCTCTAAATAGTTCAACTTCGAACAAGAGAATATGAGCTAGCTTCCTTGAGTGTGTGCAAGACCAAATCTTTTTAAGCAATTTTAAAAATCAAAACATCAACACAACTAGGTAATGAAGTATAGAATATATGAATGCATAAGCATACATCGGTTTCACGCTTGAAACTCTAGAAACACAATAGGCCTCTCCTTTAGCACCGGAACTCGTTGGTTATCTCCGCTAAACAACTCAAAACAAACTTAAAATCACTTAGGTCTTTCAAGGGTTGTAATGGGGCTAAGGTATTGATTAAAAAAGAATGGATAAAAGATAATCAAAATGAATAGCCACTCTAAGATAAAATAGATTACTAAACCCTAACAACTTCAACAACATATTTTGCTCGTTCTTGCCTCACTTTCAAACTTTCTTTATGCCCTTTCACCAAGAAGTCAATATTTTTTTCATTTTTCCTTGTACTACCCCACACTTATATTTTTTCATATTTGCTAGCTCTCTTTTTCTTTCTTTTTCCTTTTCTCAAACTTCAAACGTTTTTTTTAAGAAACTAGCATTCACAAGCTAACCTCAAGGTAATACAAGGTAAATTTCTCACTTTAACTTTATCCATGAAATTTCATAAGATTTTCTTGCTAAACCCAATAAAACTTTAATCTTTTCATACATCCATTTAATCCTAAAGTGGCTAATTCCATAGGGTGAGATAAAAACTTTTTAGGTTATATGTTTGAAATATTAGGTGCAACAAGAACACATTAATGGTACGCCTTAAGCATACCCTATAGGCTAAAAATGGCTTAACAAAGGATAATTTTATCAAGGTAGGACACAAAGTCATTTAAGAAAGTTTATCAAGAAAATTATTGCCTAGATCATTTTCTAAGTTGCTTGAGTTGTTCATATGCTTTGAAGGGTGATGAGGAAGGTTCTAGTGCTCTAAATTTCCTTACTTCACTACTTCATTGTATTGATTTTTCTTTAAGTCAAAAATTGGTCTAAGTGCTTTAAAGAATTTGGAAACTAACAAATATTTATCAAGCTGAAGATTAAACTATCTAAATATTTATTAAACAACATAAATGTTCTCTTGCTAAGCAAAGGCTAAAAAACATGCATATTCCATATCCAAGTTCAATTTGTTCAAAGTTTTGAAGTAACTAGGGCAAACTAAGTTCTCATGCAAACTATGTGAAAAAGTGAACTACATAAGTCTTTAATAATTTTTACATACTTAAGAAAACAAGCCAAACAAAAACCAAACAAACTAACAAAACAAAACATAAAACATAAAATAACAAAGTTTGATTCATGAAAAAGAAAAGAAAAGTTAAGGACAAACACCCTGAAAGGAGGCTACTCATGCAAATTAGAACAATTCCACCTTCAAAACCATCAAACTTGAACGAAGATATGCAATTTCAAAACCAAACTTAGCATTTTTAATAAAAGCGCTTAATTTAACCTCTAAATAGATCAACTTCGAACAAGAGAATATGAGCTAGCTTCCTTGAGTGTGTGCAAGACCAAATCTTTTTAAGCAATTTTAACAATCAAAACATCAAAACAACTTGGTAATGAAGTATAGAATATATGAATGCATAAGCATACAATCGATGTCGCGCTTGAAACACTAGAAACACAATAGGCCTCTCCTTTAGCACGAAACCCGTAGGTTATCTCCGCTAAACAACTCAAAACAAACTTAAAATTGCTTTGGTCTTTCAAGGGTTGTAATGGGGCTAAGGTATTGATTATCAAAGAATAGATAAAAGATAATCAAAATGAATAGCCACTCTAAGATAAAATAGATTACTAAACCCCAATAACTTCAACAACATATTTTGCTCGTTCTTGCCTCACTTTCAAACTTTCTTTATGGCCTTTCTGTAATACCCAATCCCACATCGGTTGGTGAAGGTGGGGAACATGTCCTTATAGGCGTGTGCCTCCCTTCCCCCAGCATGGCGCACCTTGGTGACAACTAAAGACAAAACCTTGAGCTCCACCTGATGGACCTAGGCCCAAAAGCGGCTAGGCATCACGGTCTTGGGAGGCACAGAGGACAATACTAAGCAGGGGGCCTTGAACCCAGGTATGGCACGCCTTGGTGACAACCAAGGACAAAACCTTGAGCTCCACCTGATAGACCTAGGCCCAAAAACGGCTAGGCATCACGGTCTTGGGAGGCACAGAGGACAATACTAAGCAGGGGGCCTTGAACCCAGGTTTGGCACGCTTTGGGTTTAGGCCCAGGGATAAATCCGTGAGCTCCGCCTAACTGGACCGATGCCCAAAAAGCAGATCGGCAGTGGGCCTTGGGGGCAAAGCGGACAATACTGTGCTGGCGGCAAATATCGGGAACGTTACAATTGGTATCAGAGCTGGTGCCGAACCGGTGTATCAGCGAGGACGCTGGGCCGGGCCCTAAGGGGGGTGGATTGTAATACCCAATCCCACATCGGTTGGTGAAGGTAGGGAACATGTCCTTATAGGCGTGTGCCTCCCTTCCCCCAGCATGGCGCGCTTTGGGTTTAGGCCCAGGGATAAATTCGTGAGCTCCGCCTAACTGAACCGATGCCCAAAAAGCGGATCGGCAGTGGGCCTTGGGGGCAAAGCGGACAATACTGTGCTGGCGGCAGATACCGGGGACGTTACAATCCTGGACTGACAGAAACTCGTGCTATAAATATCTGAGTATGACATATCTTATAGGATAAGTGCCCATGCTCTCACTCAAGAGGGAGGCTTTGACACTAGCTTTAACTTCTCACGAAGCCATATCTGAAAAGAAAATAGAAAAAAAAAGCCACTGGGTTGAGTTGGATTCAACTCAGGCAAAAATAAAGCAAGAAAATACAAGAAAATCTAAAAAGATATGTTTTTAATAAGAAAAGCTAGTATGAAAACCCACAAAGGGCATACTACTTTCAAAGTAAGGACATACCTGAAGCAGTATGGGACTACCAGTGAGACGAGAGCGAAGATCATGATAAACAGCATATAAACCGATGATGGTCTCCATTAAAATTAGAGGAAAGGGATTGTGTCCTCTCTGTATGCCAGCCACAATATTGAACAGTGCATAGTCCCCAATTATTAAGTCATTAGTGCACATCAGTAAGCATTGAGCAAAGCAGTAAAGTAAAATGATAGTATACTGAAAAATGGGCACATCATCAAAGTCATTCGGTACATCTATCAGAGGCTCCGAAGAAAAGGTCCTTCCATACGGTACTAAGCCTCAAGCCTTAGAAGGAAGGATGCCTAGGGTATGGGCCACCTCCCTGGGATAACTAGGAATGATGGAAGGTAAACATGGCTAGGTACCGGGGGCAAACCTAGCACCAACTATCTCAACAAATTCCTCTGGTAAAGGGCATAACTCCTGGTGTGTAAATCTGAACACATGAAACCTCGAGTACCAATACTGGCTTATAGCAAAAATTATATTTCTATCAAAATATACTCTTCTCAAAAACCTCAAGTTGGAATACAAAGCCAAAAGAGGGTTCTTCCAGGTTCTCAGGTCATCCAATAACCAATTTAATTTTGCAAGTGTAGAAATCATTATAACAAGAATTTTCTAATGGTCTAAGTGCAAAAATAACAGGAAAAAATAAATAACTGAAAGAAAAATGACCAAAAAGGAAAAGAAAAAAGAGAAAGGGAAGAAAGAAAAAAATACCTAACAGAAGCTTCCTTGATAAAGGGAAAAGTCAAAGGCACAAAGACCAAGGAAGGTTTTCACTATTTATAGAAAATGAATGACATATAGTCGTCCCTCGAGAAGTGAGCCACGGTCAGCCCATCTGTTACCTCTTGATGACTAAAATGCATTTTTCTGCATATCCCATACATTGCACGTACGTATTGTTACATTTATTTTTGCTTTCATTTTTTATAGGGAATCCAAAAGTTTTAATGCCAGGATTGTAATTGCCTCAACACCGGGTTAGCCGTGAACAGTATTTTTCGATAGTAAATAGTATTTTTCGGGCTGAAAAATACACCCGAAAGTGAAAAATAATTTATTGGACTATCGAAAAATATTGGTCATTGTGAATTCGTGGTTGAAATTTGAAGTGAAATCGAGATGTAAGTGTTAATAAAATCTAGCTTCGAAATGAGTATGGCCAATTGAAATGTAAATAAAGAGGAGTAAGCGGGTTCCTTCGGGATCGCTTTAATGTATATGATACCAGAGCGAAAATTAGACAGAGGGGCTGTGGATCTTGCCATTGGCCTATCTGTGTTTCAAACAGAATGTGTTATTATGTGTGAGATTATTGGTATTATGCACTTTAGCACAGTGATCCACCATTTGACTAATGGTTAGTCGGAGTGGATAATTCAAATATTAGGAGAATTGTTTCAATAAAGTGTATGTGAATTTTGTAATAATTGTGAAAGTACTCATTTTTAGCAGAGTTTACTTATAATGATAGCTATCAGTTCAGTCGAAGATAGCTTTATTCAGGATATTATCTGAAAGGAAATGTCAAGGTCTTTCATGATGGACATAATTGAGTGTAAAGAAATCAGTTAAAAGAGATCTGTCTACAGAATGATATGACCTGTGAAGTAAGATTGGTAAATATTTTCGACTTAGAAATTAGTCAGCCCAAGAATGAACAGGTTCCATAAGTAAGCATGCTTTGGAACCATCAAATGAGGAAGAATTTTTGATAAGATAATAATATTACGTCCTCTATTCTTTGTTATAAGAAAATTTCGAGGAAGAAATTTCTTTTAGTAGGGGAGAAATGTAATGGCCTCAATACCGGGTTAGCCGTAAATAGTATTTTTCGATAGTGAATAGTATTTTTCGGGCAGAAAAGTACATCCAAAAGTAAAAAATATTTTATTGGACCATCGAAAAATATTGGTCATGGTGAGTTCGTGGTTGAAATTTGAAGTGAAATCGAGATCAAATGGACCTCCAAAAGTCAAAAATATGAAAAAGATAGCGAGTCAATTTCTATTATTGGGGAATTGAATTCACTTTGTATAAATATTTAAAAATAGAAAACGGACTCCGAAAATTACCAAAAATTACTGTTATATCTAAAATAATATGTAGATTATTTTGGTTATAAAAAGTAAATATTTTTGTAATACCAGTATTTTTAGATCGGACCAATTTAATTAAATCAGATAGAAAATGAATTTTGATTGAGCCAAAAATTGGCGTGCAATCTACTTTCGGGGTGATAAAAATTATGAAATTATTTTTGAAGTGATTTAAAGTTGAAAAGTGAAAGAAATGAATTAAAATTTATTATTGGGTAGTTAATTAATGGGATTGATTAATTAATCAAGGCCCATTAAACTTAGCCAAGCCCAAACCCAATTGAGAGGACATATATAAGGGATAAAATCTCTTCAATTTTCCAGAAACTCCCACGTTGGTTCCAGCAGCTCTCCCTTCTTTGGTGGCCAACTTCTTTAGTTCTTCATTTTCAACCATTTTCTTCCTTATTTCTTCAATTTCTTGCCTTGATCCAAGCATAAAAAATGTTTCTTAACCTCTCTAGTTGTTAGATCTAAGCTCAAACTAGAGATTAAAGAGAGAAAAGTTAGTGAAAACAAGGATCAAAGGCATGAAGGTCAAAAATAGGTAAGTGAATTCTTGAATTTTAATTTAATTTCAAGGCACCTATAACTAGATTTAGGTGCCTAAAGTATATTTTTGTGGTTATTTTGAGCTAAAATGATGTTTATCTTGGTGAAAAATGAGGTGGGAATTTTAGCCAAGTGGGGATGTTTTTGATGAAGGATGTTTTTCATGTTTTCAAGTGAATAAAAGGAAGCTCAAAGGAAGATTATGCATGGAGAAAGGTTAATGACTACTAAATCATAGTAATTTTCATTTAATTTAATGATTTTTCTTAGGATTTATTAAGAAAAAAATTTGTATAATTGATTAAAAATGAAATTAATTATATAATAGTATAACTAGACCTTAATTAAGTGTGTTAGAATGTTTAATATGAAAAAAATTATAGAAAATTTTATGGTAGTGGCCAAAATTCTTGAGGAAGAAAAAAAATGTATGTTAAGTATTTAAATGAATTTAAGCTTTAATTTGGTAGTATATGTGAAACAATGCATTTAAAAATTTTTATGAAATTTATAGAGATTATGTAAATATTTTTGAAATATTTATTGAATATGTAATTAAGAAAAAATTGAAAAAATATATGTATATTGAATAAGTGCCAAGAAAGAAAAAGAGTAAATTATCCGGACATAATTTACAAAATATGAAAAAAATATTAAGGAAATAATTAGCTAAAAATAAAAAAATAATAAATATTTATAGTGAATTATTGTAAACTAAATCACGCAAAAGTGATTGAAAAGAAAAAAATTGAAAATAAAAAGTTACTGTATAGTCAATAGCACTAAAAAGAGTGCGATTGACGAAGATTTATTGTTTAAAAAATGAAAGAAATTAAAAATTATTGAAATATGAAAAATTATTCTAAAAAATTAATTGATTATTTTTTTCTTGGCAATAGTCAGGTAGTGATTTTCTTATTCATGATATAATTGGCTAGCCATAGGGATACCCTATACTGCGGTGCATGTCATGGCAACTTACTTTGCTGTGGGTAGGATTTCTGATCTTCATAGCTTTAGTGTAAAAGTGAAAATATTAGTGCAGTGCTTTTTGGAGAAAGGGCCCATTGGGGGTCATTTCTCTATCAGTGGGGCCTTTTGGTCCATATCCCGCATATCCTATTTGAGAGTCCTGACATATTGCATTTGGGGTATAAAGAAAGTATAGTGCTAAAAATGTAAAAAGATAATGAAAATTAGAGATTAATCGTGAAAAAAAGACTAAAGTGAAAGAAAATATATATTCAGGGGTTAAATTAGTAATTTTCCTAAAAAGTGTAAACAATGAGAAAATTAATTAAGAAATGCTTATAAAAGGGTAAAATAGTTATTTGATAGGTAAAGTTGTAATAAAAGTCCAAAAATGGCTATTTTGCAAATAATAAGTAAAAATGATGATTCTTGCAATAAGTAAGTTAAACAGTACCATTTTGTAATTAAATAAGAAAAAAAAGACCGAATTGCAAAATTTCTAAGAAATAATATTATAGGGCAATAAATGTTAAAGTGTTAATGAGTGTCTTTTGATAAGTAAATCAAAAAGGCTAAAGTGATATAAATGAATAAACAGCAAAATTGTAGGTTTTCTAATAAAAGGGTAAATTGTGATTAATGAAGAAAATAAGTATTGAATAGAAAATTTGTCATTACAGTGGCAAATAATAATGTAAATCATTAAAAAAACTAATATTTGTATTGACTTGATTAAATAAAAAATTGAATAGAAAAAGTCAAGTAAGAGCAATAGTAAAAGTAAGAAAAGAAACGTAACTTTTGCAATTGAAATTACAAAAGAAAATGTTTTGAAGTAGAATTAACTGTTTAGAACCAAAGTAACAAGCCTGCCAAAAATATTGATAATGATCTAAAAAGAATGTCAAAATTATTAAAAAGAATGTTGGTAAGACAAAATAAGAATTGACAAGTTAACGTAAAAATTAGCATTCTAGGATTGGTAGTCACCACTGAACATATCTAGTGCTCAGCACGTAGTTTTTACTGCGTGCAGGTTCTGAAGAGGAGTTGGAGCATAGTACACAATAGAGTGAAGCTTGAAGAAAATAATTGTCTAGACTTTTTGGTAATTGTGGCATGTATATACTCAACTAATGGTAGTAGACTTATCTGTATTTTTTATTATTATTGTACGAATAGTAATTATAGTTTTGTCAGTAAATGATTATGATTGGTATGTAATTAGTGGAATGTTATGTATCTGTTGTAAGTAATATGTTTTTGTGCCTCTTAAAGGTTGTGTTATTGTTTGATTTTTTTAGGAGGACTTTAAGTGGGAAGTCGTTATGCTGCCCAAATTTTCGATGACGTGTATTTGCATAAGATTGGTTATCGATGTAAAAAACATTTCAGGCAAATCTTATAAGTTTATATCGGAGTGAACTGTTCCGTTAAGGGCGTCACATTTAGTGGTATCAGAGCGATGGTTTAGGCGGTTCTAAGATCGGAGTGGGATAAGATTAAGTGATAGATTTATCTGTATATACATGCTAAAAGTCAATGGATAAGTGATACGGAGTCTGATGTGTACTTGCTCCCTATTATGTTTGAAAGTAAAAAGTTGACATCTGATTGAGATTATCAAGTGTAAAGTGATTGATTCTGTATAGTAAATATAGTAGAGAGTTAGAATGAAAGTGTTGTTCCTTAAGGTCTTATTGAGGCTAAAGTAGAACGAAGAATTATTGACTGAATTTGACTGTAACCCGAGTGCTTATGTGTCATTGTGAATGAGAATCAGTCCGTTGACAAATGAAATAAAAACGGTATGTTAGAAATTTGGAAAGAAATTGTATATAAAGTTCAGACAGGCTGTATAGGACATGGAGAAACCCTGACTTTCGTATCTTGTTTTAAATTGTTATCGAATTAGAAGTGATATCATCGAAGAAAGTTTCTGATAGTTGAAATGGTTTTGATGATAAGTTGAGGTCATTTAAGATGCTCTATATATATATCTGTCAGTGATTCCTTACAGGTGTGGGTACTTGATTAGATGTTTCATAGTTCTGGGTTGGGCTATGATATCTATATTATATGAGAATGCGTGTCAGCATTCTATTGTATACATGAAATCATCCATTCATTACATAGCATTTCACATTGTGTGATAGCATCTGATTTGCATCATATCATTTGTTTAGACCCCACTTGGTATGGAAAACCTTATAGGAGATATGATGAGCATAAAAATGACCTCATAGCAAGAAAGGATTACCATTGTATTGTGATGAAGTAAAAAGGAATAGTATATCCAAGATTATTTTTCGATTTTGATATGACCATTATGAGTTATTAGTCATGTCATTCAGATTTGCAAATTTGTTGACTGCCTACATAGACTTGATAAATAAGGTTTTCTATCCCTATTTGGACTTGTTTATAATTATTTTTATTGGTATTATTCTGATAAGATCTAAGACACTGAAAGAATGTGATAAGTATTTGAGTTTTGTTCTGTCGATATTGAAGAAAAATTAACCGTTTGTTGAGATTAGTTAATGTAATCTCTGGCTGAATAAGGAATTCTTGGTTTTTAGCCGAGTACTACCAGAGAGGTAATGCATTGGCTAATGTACTCAACTTTAGAAAGAAGATTCGTAATGAAATATTTTCAAGCGAATATATTTATGCGAGGAATAAGTGCAAACAGGTAATGATAGTACTTGTAGCTATTTGAGCTGTAAGTGTTAATAAAATCTAGCTTCGAAATGAGTATGGCCAGTTGAAATGTAAATAAAGAGGAGTAAGCGGGTTCCTTCGGGATTGCTTTAATGTATGTGATACCTGAGTAAAAATTAGACAAAGGGGATGTGGATCTTGCCACTGGTCTGTCTTTGTTTCAAAAAGAATGTGTTATTATGTGTGGGATTATTGGTATTATGCACTTTAGCACAGTGATCCACCATTCGACTGATGGTCAGTCGAAGAGGATAATTCAAATATTAGGAGAATTGTTTCAATAAAGTGTATGTGAATTTGGTAATAATTGTGAAAGTACTCATTTTTAGCAAAGTTTACTTATAATGATAGTTATCAGTTCAGTTGAAGATAGCTTTATTCGGGATATTATCTGAAAGGAAATGTCAAGGTCTTTCATGATGGACATAATTGAGTGTAAAGAAATCAGTTAAAAAAGATTTGCATACAGAATGATATGACCTGTGAAGTAAGATTGGTAAAGATTTTCGACTTAGAAATTAGTCAGCCCAAGAATGAATAGGTTCCATAAGTAAGCATGCTTTGGAACCATCAAATGAGGAAGAATTTTTGATAAGATAATAATACTGCGTCCTCTATTCTTTGTTATAAGTAAATTTCGAGGATGAAATTTCTTTTAGTATGGGGAGAAATGTAATGACCTCAATACCGAGTTAGCCGTAAATAGTATTTTTCGATAGTGAATAGTATTTTTCGGGCTGAAAAATATACCCGAAAGTGAAAAATATTTTATTAAATCATCGAAAAATATTGGTCATGGTGAGTTCGTGATTGAAATTTGAAGTGAAATCGAAATCAAATGGACCTCCAAAAGTCAAAAATACGAAAAAAAATAGCGAGTCAATTTCTATTATTGGAAAATTGAATTAACTTTGTATAAATATTTAAAAATAGAAAACGGACTCCAAAAATTACCAAAAATTGCAGTTAGATCTAAAATAATATGTAGATTATTTTGGCTATAAAAAGTAAATATTTTTGTAATACCAGTATTTTTGGATAGGTCCAATTTAATTAAATCGGATCGAAAATGAATTCTGATTGAGCCAAAAATTTACGTGCAATCTATTTTCAGGGTGATAAAAATTATGGAATTATTTTTGAAGTTGAAAAGTGAAAGAAATGAATTAAAATTTGTTATTAGGTAGTTAATTACTGGGCTTGGTATGAAAAAACTTACAGGAGATATGATGAGCATAGAAATGACCTCATAGCAAGAAAGGATTACCATTGTACTGTGATGAAGTAAAAAGGAATAGTATATCCAAGATTATTTTTCGATTTTGATATGACCATTATGAGTTATTAGTCATATCATTCAGATTTGCAAATTTGTTGACTGCCTACATAGACTTGATAAATAGGGTTTTCTATCCCTATTTAGACTTGTTTATAATTATTTTTATTGGTATTATTCTGATAAGATCTAAGATACTGAAAGAATGTGATAAGTATTTGAGTTTTGTTCTGTCGATATTGAAGATAAATTAACCGTTTGTTGAGATTAGTTAATGTAATCTCTGGCTGAATAAGGAATTCTTGGTTTTTAGTCGAGTACTACCAGAGAGGTAATGCATTGGCTAATGTACTCACCTTTAGAAAGAAGATCTGGTAATGAAATATTTTCAAGCGAATATATTTATGTGAGAAATAGGTGCAAACAGGTAATGATAGTACTTGTAGCTATTCGAGCTGTAAGTGTTAATAAAATGTGGCTTCGAAATGAGTATGGCCAGTTGAAATGTAAATAAAAAGGAGTAAGCGGGTTCCTTCGGGATTGCTTTAATGTATGTGATACCTGAGTAAAAATTAGACAGAGGGGTTGTGGATCTTGCCACTGGTCTATCTTTGTTTCAAAAAGAATGTGTTATTATGTGTGGGATTATTGGTATTATGCACTTTAGCACAGTGATCCACCATTTGACTGATGGTCAGTCGGAGTGGATAATTCAAATATTAGGAGAATTGTTTCAATAAAGTGTATGTGAATTTGGCAATAATTGTGAAAGTACTCATTTTTAGCAAAGTTTACTTATAATGATAGCTATTAGTTTAGTCGAAGATAACTTTATTCGGGATATTATCTGAAAGGAAATGTCAAGGTCTTTCATGATGGACATAATTGAGTGTAAAGAAATCAGTTAAAAGAGATCTGCATACAGAATGATATGACATGTGAAGTAAGATTGGTAAAGATTTTCAACTTAGAAATTAGTCAGCCCAAGAATGAATAGGTTCCATAAGTAAGCATGCTTTGGAGCCATCAAATGAGGAAAATTTTTTGATAAGATAATAATATTGCGTCCTTTATTCTTTGTTATAAGTAAATTTTGAGGACGAAATTTCTTTTAGTATGGGGAGAAATGTAATGGCCTCAACACCGAGTTAGCCGTAAATAGTATTTTTCGGGCTGAAAAGTATACCTGAAAGTGAAAAATATTTTATTCGATCATCGAAAAATATTGGTCATGGTGAGTTTGTGATTGAAATTTGAAGTGAAATCGAAATCAAATGAATCTCCAAAAGTCAAAAATACGAAAAAAAAATAGAGAGTTAATTTCTATTATTGAAAAATTGAATTAACTTTGTATAAATATTTAAAAATAGAAAACGGACTCCGAAAATTACCAAAAATTGCAGTTAGATCTAAAATAATATGTAGATTATTTTGGCTATAAAAAGTAAATATTTTTGTAATACCAGTATTTTTGGATTGGACCAATTTAATTAAATCGGATCGAAAATGAATTCTGATTGAGCAAAAAATTTACGTGCAATC
Source organism: Excoecaria agallocha (assembly GCA_037975025.1). Lineage (NCBI taxonomy): Eukaryota > Viridiplantae > Streptophyta > Magnoliopsida > Malpighiales > Euphorbiaceae > Excoecaria > Excoecaria agallocha. The sequence continues at coordinate 31,366,262 of CM075821.1, read as the reverse complement.
TATTTTCAGGGTGATAAAAATTATGGAATTATTTTTGAAGTTGAAAAGTGAAAGAAATGAATTAAAATTTGTTATTAGGTAGTTAATTAATTGGCTTGATTAATTAATCAAGGCCCATTAAACTTAGTCAAGCCCAAACCCAATTGAGAGGGCATATATAAGGGATGAAATCTCTTCAATTTTCTAGAAAGTCCCACGTTGGCTCCAGTAGCTCTCCCTCCTTTGGTGGCCAACTTCTTTAGTTCTTCATTTTCCACCATTTTCTTCCTTATTTCTTCAATTTCTTGCCTTGATCCAAGCACAAGAAATATTTCTTAACTTCTATAGTTGTTAGATCTAAGCTTAAACTAGAGATTGAAGGGAGAAAAGTTAGTGAAAACAAGGATCAAAGGCATGAAGGTCAAAAATAGGTAAGTGAATTCTTGGATTTTAATTTGATTTCAAGGCACCTATAACTAGATTTAGGTGCCTAAAGTATATTTTTGTGGTTATTTTGAGCTAAAATGATGTTTATCTTGGTGAAAAATGAGGTGGGAATTTCGGCCAAGTGAGGATGTTTTTTATGTTTTCAAGTGAATAAAAGGAAGCTCAAAGGAAGATTATGCATGGAGAAAGGTTAGTGACTACTAAATCATAGTAATTTTCATTTAATTTAATGATTTTTCTTAGGATTTATTAAGAAAAAAAATTGTATAATTGTTTTAAAATGAAATTGATTGTATAATAGTATAATTAGACCTTAATTAAGTGTGTTAGAATGTTTAATATGAAAAAAAAATTATAGAAAATTTTATGGCAGTGGCCGAAATTCTTGAGGAAGAAAAAAAAATGTATGTTAAGTATTTAAATGAATTTAAGATTTAATTTGATAGTATATGTGAAACAATGCATTTAAAATTTTTTATGAAATTTATAGAGATTATGTGAATATTTTTGAAATATTTATTGAATATGTAATTAAGAAAAAATTGGAAAAATATATTAATATTGAAATTACCCTTAAAATAATGCAATTGAACCTTAATTAAGGTTAAATGTAAGCTTAATTAAATTAAAATAAATTTTTAAGAAGAAATTCCTTAACTGTCGAAATCATTTGTTAAAGAAAAAGAATGTATACAATAAGTAATTTGATGAAATTAAACCATAAAATAAGGTAAAATATAAAATATAATATCCATGAATTTTTAAAAAATTTATTAAATTTATTCAAGAATTTTGAAACTAAGGACAAGTATAAGTATATAATGTAAATGATGAATTATGATGAAATAATTCAAAAAAATGAATAAAAATGATAATAATTAAAGAATATTGTTCACATAAATTTTTATAGAATTTATGTGATTTATGAGAATATTTTTGGAAATAAATATTGGATATGCTTAAGTGAAAATATTAAATTATTGAAAAATAATTCAGTAAACAAGCAAAAGTTAGTAAATTAATGTAAATTAATTTATATTCCCTATAAAGAAAATGAAAAAAATCAAATAACAAAGTTAAGAAAAATAAAAAGTATAATAAGTTAAGTAACCGTATTAAATTATTATAAAATAATTCATAATTCGCATAAAATGGTGAATTATTATTAATAATTCACAACTCGTATAAAAGTACTCCAAATTTCGAATAATCGTAAATTCAGACCGAAAAGTAAGAGATTAGCTAAAAGTCAAAAAAAGTAAATAAAATGACTGTAAAAGTAAATTTTTGAATTATAAAGAAATAATTCAATAAGTGTCAAGAAAGAAAAAGAGTAAATTATCCTGACAAAATTCACAAAATATGAAAAAAATATTGAGGAAATAATTAGCTAAAAATAAAAAAATAAAAAATATTTATAGTGAATTATTGTAAACTAATTCACACAAAAGTGATTGGAAAGAAATAAAAATTGAAAATAAAAAGTTACTGTATAGTCAATAGCACTAAAAAAAGTGCGATTGACGAAGATTTATTGTTTAAAAAATGAAAGAAATTAAAAATTATTGAAGTATGAAAAATTATTCTGAAAAATTAATTGATTATTTTTGCCATTAGCAATAGTCAAGTAGTGATTTTCTTATTCAGGATATAATTGGCTAGTTATAGGGATATCCTATACCGCGGTGCATGTCATGGTAACTTGCTTTACTGTAGATAGAATTTCTGATCTCCATAGCTTCAGTGTAAAAGTGAAAGTGTTAGTGCAGTGCTTTTTAGAGAAAGGGCCCCTTGGGGTCATTTCTCTATCAGTTGGGCCTTTGAATGCATGTCCCGCATATCCTATTTGAGAGTCCTGACATATTGCATTAGGGGCATAAAGAAAGTATAGTGCTAAAAATGTAAAAAGATAATGAAGTTTAATGATTAATCGTGAAAAAAAAGATTAAAGTGAAAGAAAATATATATTCAAGGATAAAATTAGTAATTTTTCCAAAAAGTGTAAACAATGAGAAAATTAATTAAGAAATGCTTATAAAAAGGTAAAATAGTTATTTGATAGCTAAAGTTGTAATAAAAGTCCAAAAATTGCTATTTTGCAAATAATAAGTAAAAATAATGATTCTTGCAATAAGTAAATTAAACAGTACCATTTTGTAATGAAATAAGAAAACAAAAACTTAATTGCAAAATTTCTAAGAAATAATATTATGGGGCAATAAATGTTAAAGTGTTAATGAGTATATTTTGATAAGTAAATCAAAAAGGCTAAAGTGATATAAATGAATAAACAGCAAAATTGTAGGTTTGCTAATAAAAGGGTAAATTGTGATTAATGAAGAAAGTAAGTATTGAATAGAAAATTTGCCATTACAGTGGCAAATAATAATGTAAATCATAAAAAACTAATATTTGTATTGACTTGATTAAATAAGAAATTGAATAGAAAAATTCAAGGTTAAGTCAAGTAAGAGCAATAGTAAAAGTAAGAAAAGAAACATAACTTTTGCAATTGAAATTACAAAAGGAAATGTTTTGAAGTAGATTTAATTGTTTAGAACCAAAGTAACAAGCCTGCCAAAAATATTGGTAATGATCTGAAAAAGACTGTCAAAATTATTAAAAGGAATGTTGGTAAGACAAAATAAGAATTGACAAGTTAACGTAAAAATTAACATAAATATGATAAGTATGCTTAAGTTAAAAATTCTAGGATTGGTAGTCACCACTGAGCATATCTAGTACTCAGCACGTAGTTTTTACTGCGTGCAGGTTCTGAAGAGGAGCTGGAGCATAGTACACAGTGGAGTGAAGCTTGATGAAAAGAATTGTCTAGACTTTTTGGTAATTGTGGCATGTATATACTCAACTAATGGTAGTAAACTTGTTTGTATTTTGGATTGTTATTGTACGAATAGTAATTATTGTTATGTCAGTAAATGATTATGATTGGTATGCAATTAATGGAATGTTATGTATCTGTTGTAAGTAATATGTTGTTGTGCCTCTTGAATGTTGTGTTATTGTTTGATTTTTTTAGGAGGTCTTTAAGTGGGAAGTCGTTATGCTGCCAAAAATTTCGATGACATGTATTTGCATAAGATTGGTTATCAGTGTAAAAAAAATTCAGGCAAATCTTATAAGTTCATATCGGAGTGAACTGTTCCTTAAAGGGCGTTACAAGGACAAATTATTTTGGAAGATTTTTAGAAATAAAAAGTCTGCAAATTCAAGAGGCACGATAAATTTTTGGGAGTATTTTGGGTTTCTAGTAAATATATCTAACTAAAATAAATAATATGTGTGCTTAAATATGTAAATAAAATAAAACAGTGTGATAAATATATAACAAGGACAAAAATAATGTGTTTCAAGGTAAATAATGTAAATAGGAATTAAAAAGAAGAAGTAAAATTAAAAAGAAAGAAAAAGGGGCAAAAAGGTCAAAAAGTGGTGATAGACAGGACATACTATACGGTCGTTTGTCGCTAGTGAGGGATGGCCTTCCTATCTGTTGCTCGAAAATTTAAAAATAAAAGTCTCTTCCTCTTCTTTTTCTTCTTCCTCATTCTCCCAAAACCACCATTTTCGAAACCTCAAAAGTCCTCTCAATTTTCTTGAGTTTTCTCCCTTGTTTTTAGTCTGTTTTTTGGGCTATTTGCATATAAATTCTCCTGTGAGCGATGCGCACTTAGGGAGCAATCCGTTTATATTTTCTTTTGTATTTTCTTTCATCCGTGTTCACATCACAAGTAAGTATTATTTGAGTTTTTTCTACATTTTACTTATTTATTTTGTTAGTTTAATTATGCTTTAGACCTCTTTTTGTATTTTTAGACCTTTAGTAGTAGATAATTTATGTGAGCATGCTGCCTTATAGTTTAGAGTTGAATGTTGCCCTTAGGAGTATGGTTTTGATCTATAAAAATTTGTTTGCATGACACTATAGCTAGAAACAGCCATGTGTATGAGCACGTAAATTGTAAATATTTTTAGTAACTGGTATAGGTAGCCTTTGTTTTATAACTCTAAAAGCATGTTATACCTAGGACTGTAATTGCACCAAAATAATTTTACACAAATTTAGTTTCTTTTGCTAAATAACTTAGGTTGTGTTCCTTGGCGGCCAATGATGGCCTGTAGATTGGTTTAAAATGATTTTTTGTGTAGAGGACAGGCAAATTTCTAGCCGGAATGTTGCCAATTTTTTGTTAGAATTTTCATAAAATCTAAAACATTTGTTGTATCTCGTTTGTCGTACATCCTTGTGATGGGTGTTGAAGCCACCAAAAATAAAAACCTAACTTATCCCAACAAATAAATTGTAAATAGGGCAAGAAAGAGTCGAATCCACATAAACTAGCACTGAAGTAATTCTAAACAACCAGATTTTTAACAATAAAATTGAATAGGGGAGTTTATAAATTGAAAGTGAAATAATGAACTGAAGCAAATAAATAAATGAGTGAAAAATTAATTAAGAGAAAAATCAAGCGATGATAATTCCAGTTAAAGATATTCACAACACAGGATTCATTCAACTGATTATAGATCAAGAAATAATTCTAAAAAATCAAATAATGGGCCAGTTATAGCCATTGGCTTCGCGCTCCCGATCTAATCTTTTCGTATTAATTAATTAACCAAGTAAGGTTGTAATTAATTCCTAACCAATAAACAACCCTTAACAAGCGCAAGAATTTAATCTATTAACAGCATTAAGAAATAGAAAGACCCGACCTAGACCAACCGATCTACAAGCGAGACCAATTTAGATTAATTCATGAATTTACTCAATATAACAACCCTTGTGAGGAAGTTACACTGATCACTACTCATTATTGAATCTATCAAATAATTACTAATTTGATAACTTCAATTAGCAGTATGTTATTTAATTAAATGAACAATGACGCCTCATTGAACATGAAACAAATAACAATTGAGAAACGATTTCTCTAAGCTATAGTAAACAACATGAACACCATATGAAATAAAGAACAATAAGTAAGCACAACGATCTCACGGTGAAATAAATCCTGGCTTTAAATTAATCTTTAACTGAAAATAATAATTTAGCTACTCACGGCCATGAGAATTTCACAAAATAAAAAGTAAAAGTTGAGAAAACCCCTGCTGCAGAATTTGAGTTACAAAAATTGCAGAAGAAAAAGATCCCCCAAACCGAGGACCCCTTTTCTTAAATAATAACCAAAAACAAGAAAGAAAACCAACCCAACTAGGAAATTTAAAATAAAATTCCTAAAGGAGTTCTAAATTCCTCCAATCACTGCCTCTTTACTACTAAAATAAAGTCTTCAAATTCCTAAATACCAGCTAGGGTTTAAGTGGCAGCTAGGTTAAATTTGCTTAAAATTATCTTGAAAAAATGCAGTCCACTGTTAATTTCCCTTGGGCAACTTGGGCAAGGGAATTGGGTAAGGCTTTGCTTCCTGCCTTGGGCAACTGGACAATTTCCTTGGGCAAGGCAACTTTCAGAATTTTCAACTCTCAGCTCTTTGCTCTAAATCAACCCTAAAAATTCTTCGCTTCTCTAGATCATCAACAATTAGCCCCAAAAATACAACTTCCTCAAAATCCACTCCTGCAATCAGAAAAATAAACAAACCAATGAAAAGCACCTAAAATTGACTTAAAAGAACGCAAAATAATAAGCAAAATTCAATTAAATAGATGCTCTTTTAGCAACTTAACAAATTTCCCCACACTTATCCCATGCTTGTCCTTAAGCATTAGTCAAACAATACAATCAATCCCATTAGAAGCATTCTCATCCTCAACCAAATCCCATCCCAAAAGCTCCAACCATATTAAAGTGCAGGTCAAGTCAGAGAACGACATTCAAAACAATTTCCTACTAATTCATATCATAACATGGGTTCCTCAGCAATCTTTTTAAATAAGAAACAACAAGACTCAAAATATTTTAAGCATGCAAGAATTTTAAGGTCTTAGTTTAAATCAATACATATAGATGAATTGCCAAACCAGAAGAGACAACACACACATAAATTCTAACAAGCAAGGGAATCAAACTACCAAAACTTTTATTTTTGACATCATTTTTACTTTTGATGCTTTTGTTTTTTTTTCTTTTTTTTCATGGGGAATACTAGAATTGCTTACAAGGAATGTAGAGGTCCTTTTTATGCGAGGGCACCCGATTCTGATCTGCATACACCCGGTTACTCAGACAACACAAATCCAAGCAGCTACTAGCTCTACTCATATTCAAATTTTTAATGGATAGCGAAGTAAAATTTTATTTGCTAATCTCCCATTTGTTTTTTCATTATGGCAATAAGATTCCCAAACCATAAACACAGAAAGATTTATTTGATATCTTAACTAGTTTTAACAATCACCTAATGTGCAAAGATTTCAAATTAAGTTCATGCAAAAATTTATTTCACTTATTAAACTCGAGCCTTGAATTTTCTAATTCAAAAGAATGCTGAGGCTACCATGAAATGTATGCAATAGAGTAAATTATCAAGAAATTGACTCATTTCTACCTAACATCCAATAGGTTAAAACTAAATGGTCAAGGAATTAATCTAAGATAAGCATTTTCTTCTGGAAAAGAGAATGCAATTCAACAGATGCTAAGAACAATGAATGAGAAGAACAAATCCTTTAAATCCATGGGACAAATGTTAACTCCTATCACCTAACCACAATTATGCTTCAATATATATAATTTTTCTCAACTTTGGTGCATTTAATTCCTAAAACAATCAAAAAGACCAACTAGTTAAAATATTCACAACAACCCAAGAAGCCAAAAGTATGTCCAAAGAAATCAACACATCATCACAAAACGCACAACACTTCTATCTCAACCCTTCCCCCACACTTTCTCCTCGCATTGTCCTCGATGCGAAATAATTTAATCAATCGTGGGGCGAAGGGCATCAAAAATGCAAAAAGAACAAAAGAGAGAACTAATACTACCCTGGTGGAGGAGGGTGAGTCCAGTCAATCAATGCTGCGAAGAAGGCGTGGTGTAAACCCCACATGCTCAAAGTAGGCCAGAAGATGCACCTGCAACTAGTGGATAGCGACTTCAATGTGCTCTAAGCGGGTTTTAATGGCAGTGGTGGGTGTGGTGGAATAGGGAACAGAGGTAGTGTCTTGTGATAAGGCTATCGGGGCTTTCTTCTTGGTATCCTTTTTGAAAATTCTATCTTTGGCCAAAGCACTTGCATCCACAAAAGATACCAAGACATAAGGATAGCCACCAATAGCCCCATAGGCACCTCCAGTATAGCCAGAACATAAGAATGACAAAAAGGACGAGCCTCAAGAGCATTATGGAGCGAACATTAACTCTGACTATGACCTCGACTTGTAGATAGATATCCAGGATCTTTCCGGAGGATCACCTTGGCCACCAGTTCATCCTTGATCCCTAATTAGGCACCAGTGGTCACCAGTTAAGAGGGTGGAGACATTTTCTCCTTATGGACATTCGAGGGCATCTACCTCTACTGCTCCTCTGCCATACAGGCATCCAGGGGAATCCACATCAACTGCTCTACCACCACCAGCACATCTAGAGGTGCGCTTATATGCCATGCCACCAGTGCATCCATCATCAGTCCCTTCACCTGATGATATCTTTAAGAGATTGATGGCTATGAAAGAGGCTATCAGGCAGCAGGATCAAATGCCAGCAGCAGTGCAGTCTCTACAGTCATTACCAGTAGTAGTGCAGTCCCTATAGTCTCGCATACAAGATATCAGAGCTGAGTTAGCGACTGCAGGGCAAAGGTTTGATGCATCTCGATAAATGGTAAATGAGTCACTCACCCAGATTAGGGAGCAAGGCATTTGTATTGAGGCTGAGCTCTCCAAAGGCAGATAGGCTATAGTGGAGATAGATGAGCATTTGAGGAGATACATTGGGTGTCTAAGGGGCGATCTAATAAGGTATCTTAAGTAGCACTCCAAAGCAGTCACTAGGGTTGGCCAAGGATTAGAGTGATTGGCAGAAGTGATAGCAAAGATTTTATAGCCCTTGATAGCTACATTGCCAGGATTCCATTTCAAATTCAGATAAGGTGATGAGCAGTCACTAGCAACACAACAAGCCATGACACTAGCTAAGCCTCTCAGGCCCTCAGCCTTCAAACCTTCATCTGGGCTAGCTTATCGTAGAGGACCGAAGCCATCTTAATAAATTTGTTATTTTGTATTCAGAGAGTTTAAAACTTTATTTAAATATTTTTATGTATATAAGGAAAACATTTGTATTTAATTTATGCACTTATTTTATGCTTTGTTTGTTTTATTCATGTTTAATATGCCTAGAAAGAAAAATGAAAAAGAAATGCTATGAAATTAATAAGAAAACATGTAATTAATATGCGATGATAGGTAAAAACACATAAATAAGAAAAGAAAAAAAAAGAAAAAAAGAAAAAAACATACAAATTCAATAAGCAGAGCACTAATATCAAATCCTTCCCATAGGTACCTGAAACCCCTATCAGGGGGCACATACCTACCACCACAACCAAAGGGTGGGCAAAAGCACCCATCCTCATCACAAGAAGTTGCCTAAATAGGTTGAAATTAAAAGGGATGCACAACAAAGAGAAGTACAGATATTTTTAGATTCTGGGAGAATTTTACGTCCCCTTTTGCTTGATGAAGTATAGTTATTGTGAATTGGACATGTCATTACTGTTAGGCCTAAATTATGGAAAGGCCACCCTTTGGATCCTTCACCACTGATTACATTGCAAAACTTGGATTGTCTCGAAGTTAAAATGGAATATTGCCAAGGCTAGAGCTATATAATGGTTAGAATGTCGTTAAAGCAATCAATGTTTATTTGGGCTACAACTAAGAGGATTCTTGGGTGATGAACCATACTCTTTAGAGCATGGGTTGTTTCGATCTGAACACATAAAAAGTCATAAGACTGATGTTAACAATAAGGAACTATTAGACAAGAGGCAAAAGCCTGATGACAATGCAAATTCGAGGAAGACACAGAGCAAGATCAGACATGTCAACAACTTTGATGATGATGGTTTTCCCTATATTGGTACCAATCTACAAAGTGATGACACAACCATTGAAAAGTGTACATAATCTAGCCAAGATCACAGTATTAAGCTGCAACATCTCCAAAATAGATATATACTTGCAAAATGCAAGCTTCAAGCGTGTTAATGACTCCTTACATATGCATATTTGATAGAAATTCCTCAAGTGGAATGTTATTTCAATAGGGGCAGCTGCACACACAGGGGGCCACAACCATCACAACTGGAAGGTTAGGTATGTCTACAGGTGAAACTAACCAAATGTTACCCAATCTCATTTAATTCTGCATGCCGACAAGCTAGCACTAATCAAATACAATAAACAATATGATTTTGCATGCCGACAAATTGGTGCTAATCAGATTCAATCGAATTGTCTTAATTTTGCATGCCGACAAGCTGGCACTAATCAGACACACTTAAACAACCTGATTTTACATGCCCAAGTACTAATCAAATTCAATTAACTTGTCTTGATTTAGAATGCCGACAAAATAGTGTTAATCAGGCAGTCAACCTAGGGTTAACACATCAATAAACTAATGTTAACTACCTGAATAAGGGTTAACATGTCAATAAGTTGACGATAACTATCCAACTAAGAGACTCACTGCCTCAGATGATACGTGTTTTAATCAATCAAGAGATTCGCTACCTCAGGTATGCGTCTTTTTCCTGTTACCCTAAATTTTAGCTTACGTTAGCACTAGTGCACTAGCTTTCCAAAATTGTGGACAACTGTAGACATTGTGACTTAAGGCAGCCTAGATAAGGGTTACCCGATGATGAAGAAATATTATATCTCTGACAGTAGGTGTGGATCTCAAAGCTTCGATTATGAATTTCTCATAGTTTTTTCAAAGATTTTATGATTTTTTTCAAGTGTTTTCAAATGGTTTTAACAAAAGAGCATAAAAAACCTTAATTTTAGCCTTCAGTGGTGACAAAAAGTTGTCTATCATGTGAGAGACATTCGTCTGTGGCCATTTATTTTTTGTCTAAGTCAGATTACAGATATTTTTATGAATTATGGGGTTTTCGCCTGAAAGAAGACCGTCTGTCAAGAGGGACGGCTATCTGTGGTTAAAAACCCAGATTTTCTACATTTCTAGAAATTAAAAATAGGAAGATAGAATATTAAAGAGATTTTCTATCTGGATTTTAGGGGATCAATATCTCCAAATTTGGGAAGATAGAGTTAGAATTCAACTCCAACTTTACCCTAGGTATAAAAGAAAAATAATTTAGGGTTTCTAAGGGGGAATCATTCTTGATACAAAGGAAATTCTTAGAGGGGAAGAAAACTAATTTCTCTCTCTCTCTCTCTCTCTTTAAGAAGAAAATTATCTAACAACTCATTTGATCCAAACACATACATAAACAAAGAATCATTTAGTTTTCTAAAACACATGGATTACAATCAGAGTAGAGATCTGAACTTTAAGGAATTCAGAGTCAGAATATCAACTAAGGGTAATATTCTAGGCTCTACTTTTGCTTTCTCTCTCTAAAAATTATCATGCATGATCATGTTGACTATTGTTGAAATAAACGTGTTTATGTGCTATGTTTCGATGATATACATGTTTAAAATTTGATGATTTACGAATATGAATCAATATGTGTGATAATGATATGATCAAATAAAGATTTCATCCATTGTTGTATATGTTCAAACTTTGTTTTTATTTGACTATTCTGTATTCTAGTGAGTTTTAGTGTAGTTAGTGCATGATTTAGTATGTATATCATCTCGTTTTCATTTTTGGACGATTTGCTTCTGTAATAAGCTTAAGTAGTTGGAATTTATTTATTTGTTTATTTATTTATCGCTTTTGATTATTTGCTTGGGATGTTTATTTAATTTTATAACTTTGCATTATGTGAGAGAGGATAATGGATTAAAATTTAAAACTCAATTATAAAATAACACATAACCAAGGTGCCCAATAAAAGTGATGTCTCGAACACTAATCTTTGTTTGGACATCAAAAAGAGCAAAATCATTTATCAACATTCTGTTGGGTGGCAACTCCATGACACCTACCTTTTTTAGGCCCATTAGTAGATGCCTTCATGAGTTGACTACCAACAATAATTTGGACTTAATCCCTTTTTATTGCAAAGTAGCCAATTTATGATTTATAATGAGCCTTTTCCAGTCTCAGAGGCTAAAAATGAGCTTTCGAGAACCCAACCAGAAATGAGCTTGGCTCCGACATGTGTCACACCACTGTGAAAAGGTCGATTTCATATTTTAAGAATAAGGGAGATAAATTTCTACCAATCTTTATATGAATTCCATTCATAAGAGTTGACATATTTGATGAAATAAACCTATAAAGAAGAAATAGAAAAAAGAGAAATGAAGAAAAAAATAAGGAAAAAAAAAGAAAAAAAAAGAAGAATAAGGAAATAGAAAACCCTTAAAGTCAATATCACAACAATAAGAATAAAAAAAAAAGGGAAAGCCAAATGTAAGAGTGCTTTGATTTATTGAAAATCACCAAAGCCAAATCTAAGAATGTTTTAATAGTAAAAAGATGTGGAAAGATGGGTAAGGAATAGTCCTTTCATGAATTAAAAAAACATAGTGATCATTTTTCTCTAGTGACCCAACCTTTTTTTGATAGTCATTCACCCAAGCCTAACATTACAATCGATGTAAGACCTCCTGATTCTAGGTTTGGTCTTATCCAACCTAGTAGATATGATCTTCTAATAAGGTTTAGTATGTCAGAAGAGGCAAATGGTATTTTTGGAGCTTCAAACGAGAAGCCATGAATGCATTATACATTTGAGTTAAACCTCGTCCTCAACCTTGCATCCAAAATTTATTTTTAAAGGATAAATTTTATTTTGGCCTTTAGCACACACATATACAGAAATGGCTTGGTATGTATTATGCTTATGTAATGCCCCTAATCATACCCTAGGAGGGATAGATGGTTATTTTGCATGAGACAGAGGTTGATTATGTGGCTAATTAATGGAAATTACAAACTAAGGGACTTAATTGAAAAGTAAAAATAAAAGTTTGGAGGTAAAAATGTGATATGAGAAAGGTGAAAGGTCAAAGTAAGAAACATAAATATAGAGAGGGACCAAAATAAACTTTGCCAAGATTTTTGTGATCTATCAATAGGCATTAGACAAGTGTAAGGCTAGGAAGAGAGAAGCAAAATTGGTCTTCTTCTTGTGATGGCCGGCCATTCTTGGCCAAGAAAATTCATTTGTTTTGTTTTCCTTTCTTTTCTTTTCTTCTTTGTTTTCTTCTCTTCTCCTCAAATTTATGCTATTGTGCTCTAAGTGAGGAAATAATTGTAGATGATAGAAAGAGATAGAGAAGTGTTTTATAGAAACCTAAGGCTAAGATCAAGAAGAGATGGAGGGAGAAGGTAAAGGAAGGAGAAGATAAGGAAGAGAGAAAGATTGGTGAAACCTTAAAGAGGTATGGGAACTTTATAATGTATTTGTGTGTGTGTTTGGATATTGAACACTAAATTTATGAACTTGAATGTAATTAGATATATTATGGATGAAAAACTAGGGTTGAGAAAGTGTGGAATCCAAATTATGTATAGAACTCTTAAAATCTCAAAATCTGCTTAGGGTTTATTGTACCAGTCTTCACTAATTTAAGTATATCTTGAGCTACAGTTAGTTAAATTGATAAATTCCAGTTTTATATGAAAATAGACTCATATATCTTCATTTCATATGAAGAACACGAAATCTGAATCAATTTGTATGATAGAGAAAAATTGCCTTGAATCTGGGTTAGGACTGTTGCCCTGTCATTGAGAGCAGTTAGTGATTTTTAGTGAATATATTGAGATTTAGAGCTCTGATTGGGTTTATTTTTGATGTTTTGGAAACTATAAATACATATATCTAACTTTGTAGAAGGAATTTTTCCCTAAAAATGATATTCGATAGGCCTAAAATGGCATAGAAGTCTAGACAGAAAATCTGTCTCTAGGCGATTTGGGCCTCACGGTTACTAGGTTTTCATAGCAACCGTGAGGTACCCTAGTTTTCAGTCCAGACCCTAAAGAAGACCTATCTCACAGTTACTAAGCTTTTCACAGTAATCGTGACCCCTTTCCGTAGCTTTACTTTACGGTTACCATCCAAGGGCTAGCAACCGTGAGGTAGTTAGCTTTCAATCTCGAACCGAAATGCAACCTATGTCATGCTTACTATAAATTGGGTAGTAACAGTGACCCCTATTGCATGTTTAGGCTCATGGTTACCATAAATTTAGTAGTAACTGTGACCCTCCTTCACAGTTCATACTTGAAAGAATAATATGCCATATGAAGCCTAAAGCTATGTTAACTCTTTCTAAGTCTTATAAATTATATTGAATATATATATCAACACAATAATGCACTAAAATCAATATATATATATATATTAAAATGAAATGTAAAGGCAATGTTTATGATATAATATGTGATGCTTATATGTGTTTATTTGAATGTGAATTATAAATACAGGACCATTATACTATAGTGATTGTTGTATAGCGTATTATATTATTTGAAATTATTCTACTTTATAGTGAAATGCTATAATATGAGATAATGACATATGAAATATAGTTATTTGCCTGCATATAGAACTTGGTTGTGGATAGATAGGCATGCCTATAGGATTACAGTTGTAGCTGCTACAGGTTTGACCCCGTTTGGGTCTTTATTTGTCCCCGATTGGGACCACAAGCCCGACCCAGTTAGGTCAACATATCTGATACCTTCAGGTATCCACAGGAATAATACCTTTGGGTATTTATATATTTGATACCTTCGGATATCCATAGCACCCGTTATCCACACCCATAGGACTTTTAGCAGGTATTTCACAGTATGAAATGAATAGAATATGTGTCAAATTGATAAAGATTTTATTAGTCTTTTATGATTTATCCTTATACCGTAATGATATAAGATTAAATATGATATGTAAATTATAATGTGATTCTTCCATGTTGATTATAATATCTTGATATTAATAATATTTATTGTGTGCTTGGAAACAATTACTGTAAGTGGTTCTTCATATAGTTATTGTTCCTAACTAAGTTTTATAGTTTAGCACGGGTGTTTATCCATGTAGGTTCAAGATATGTCGTTGCTTCAGGGACAAAGCCAACACCAGCTAGGAAAAAAAGTTAGGATGTCTAAATTATACTGCTTTTCTTTTTTTAATTTGTGTAAATCTTATGAAAATAATGTAATGAACATATTTTGTAATTATTAACTCAAAATATAATTATGATGTAAGAAAGTATATGTTTATGTAACTTTTTATAATGTATGAATTATAAATTCAAAGTATAATCGATGAAATGACAAATGAACAACTCATTAGTATTATATGTATTATTTATTAAAAATATTTAAATAAGTAACAGGAATCCGGATAGCTAGTATTATCCTTACAACTTATGTGTTGGTTTGGTAGGCTTTAGTATTAATATGCCTATTCTCATGTTCTCTCATTGAGAATAACCCTTCTTTTTTTGAAATTAAACTAGTTGAGAATGTTGTCCATTCAACTTATTCAAAGATGAGAAAAATTTGATAAGCTGCAATTACTTTAAATTTTGGACGCTTTTTGGTAGGTCACTCTTTGCACATATTCCACATGTGGCACTCGTCGCACACAACTCACATACATATTTGTGTGTACACACTTGAATTTTGCACACATCCTACACTTATATAATTTCTTGCACCTACTCATATGAGTAATTTCTTATAAGGAAAATGAGAAGGCATTCTTCACGCCAAAGATGGTCACAAGATGATTCCAAGCAACAGAAAGTCAAACCACAAAGAAAACTCCTATGCGAGAGATCGATCTAATTCAAGCAAAAAGAATATTTCATGAAGCAAGACCATTTGAGCACCCCGCCCAAAGATAAATCTCCATAAGGGGAATCAAGCAAATCCATAAAACTTCTTTAATTGTAACAAGCACACTAACATCCAACCTTTTTAAAAGTACAAAAATCCTTTAAAAAGGCAATAAGTCCTTACAGGCAAAAGTCCTCTTACGAGGCATCTAACCAATCACCTTTCCTGATTTTGCATGCTGATAAGCTGGTACTAATCAGACAATCAATAAAGGGTTAAAACATTGACAAGCTGATGGTAACTACGCCAACCGATCAAGAGTTAAAATATTGATAAGCTAACGGTAACTACTTAATTTCCAACATACCATGAATATTGAATATAAATAAGATAATAAACCCCCAATCTAATGAACCCCCAAACAAGATTGAATGAAAATGCTTATAATATATTGATTTAGAAAACAAAAAGAAGAAGAATCAAGCATACATTAATCAGGCAAGTTGCCTAAGTTTAATTCTTCATGTAATAACATAACCCAAATCCTAAATTAGAAATACTAACATGGTTTTGAAGAAATCAAACCAATTGTGAAAGTTTTAACTCCAATTCTTGCTTGATTAATCAAAACTTATCCAAAGTGGTGTAGGGTACTTTATAGATCATAATTATATTCAAACCAAGATCAAACCACGCGAAATTGCAAATTATATGATCAATATAACTAAGGGCAGATTTGGATTCAAGAAGAACAAAAGATTCACTAATTGATCAAATTTGAACTTAACAAGATAGTAAAACCCGAATTAATCACAAGGCTATTTCTAATTCAATTTTTTCTTTTTTTTTTTAACTTTAATAAAGCAAACTAATCATCAAACACTAAAAATAGGCAAATTAACACAATAGAGTAAGAACCAAATAAGGAACTAGATGCAAGATCTTATTTGGCCAAAACAGAAATTAAAGTTTAAAAAGGCCAAAATTAAAAGATAGTTAAGAATTTATCCCTTAACCTATGCTTAGATCATACCAATTGATGCGTAATGCTTATAATAGATTGATTTCGAAAACAAAAAGAAGAAGAATCAAATATACATTAATCATACAAGTTTCCTAAGTCTAATTCTTCATGCAATAGCAAGAATCAATAAGAAATTAACTCTTACAAATTCAGCCAAGCCAAAAGAAAATCTCATTAATCAAAAAGTAATCAAGTGTTACAAATGAAGAATTTCAGCCCTTTAAATAGGCTAGGCAGCCATCCCTCCCTAGAGGAATTACAATCAAACACTAACTCTGAGAGATAATTAATGAAATAAATAACAAAGCTAGTTCCTAACCTTTATTTGCATGTATTCGATCACAATGTGGACTAAGTACATGAAGAAATAAAGATAAATATAATCTGAAAATAATCCTAAAAGCTAGTGATAAATATGCATAATTATCCTAAGAAAATGAAAGAATGAATGCAGATTCATTCCTAGCTACAAGTGGAATTCAACAAGCCCCTAAAGGATAAGGTCAAGTTATTATTTCTCCCTTAAACTCTACTTGATAATATCCTAAAATAATAAGTATTTATCAAGGAAAATCCATTCCTAAAATTTAGGACCCTAAGTTTACCAATATAGGCCGAAACCTTAAAATGACCCAAACCCATTAAAATTCAGCCCTCCCATGTATAATTTGGCCCCTTTATGTATTCTACGCCTCAAATAGTTATTTTTGCCCAATTCATTAAAAGAGATAAACCCAACTTTAGCCTACCCACATAAACTACCCAAAATAATTAAAATAAACCCAAACCAATATGAAATAAAACAAACCTAAACTAAACTAGCCCAATTCATTTTTTTTAAGTTCTAGGTTGCCCAAATATATGTAATTACATGTTACATAAAGAATAGAAACTAAATAAAAGATTTTGAAGGCCCATTGCACCATTTGGCCTAAACTTGTCTTTAAAGTCCAATTTAGCTTTTTTCTCTACTTGAACTTGCATATTCTCTACATAAGGTCTCATGAATGCTTGTAGGACTTTTTTAATCTTTTTGGCCTTGCTCTTGTCATTGATCCTCGAGGAAGTGCTAATTCATCTCTCTTGTTGCCATTGTGCTTAGTCGTGCTCATATCAGTAGCAGTGCCTTTTTGATCTAGCATAAACCAACTTATGATCTATACAATATTATGCCCCAAAAAAGAATATAGTAAGTTATACTCAAGGCTTGAACTTTGTCTGCCAATTGCTCTACAAGGATAAAATAAATAGAATATGCAGTGGGTTCTCAAAAAAACCAACATTAAGTAAGTGAAGCTTCACATAACAATATTCTTCAAAATGAGCATGAAACGATAACAAAGACCAGTAAATGAATATTAAGATAATGAAGTTGCCTTTATAATTATGATATATACACATGAACTTTATCGTGCATAACTTATTAATTGAATCTAAGAGACAATGACTCATGAACCAGTTGACACATGAACTTTATTGTGCATAACTTATTAATTTTGTATAAATAATTATATTAAAAAATAAAAACTTTGAGTCAAACTAGTTGAACCAGTTGACTCATGACTCAGTTGGCAGGCCGAGTCGATGTCCGATCCACTTCTAAAAACGTTGTGGCTAAGTGCTTATTTTCTTAGATAATCTCTATCGAGAATTATTCAAGTAGAATCAACAAGTTTTAAGTGCATATTAATAGAGAATGCAACTCTTAACTCAGGATAGTAAAGAATTTGAGACTTGTATGCATACCTAATCCCACTAATCAAAATATAAAGCTCATTCGAATTGGGATAAATCTAATTGGAATCAAATTTTTGTTACCTCACTAAAGTTACCTAGTGCTTTAGTCTAATCGGGGTCAAGATACAACTGAGGGCAACTTTACAAGAGTGATTAAGCATCAGTCATAAGATTAGGATTTAATTCATCGATTGGGAGTGTGTCAGTCAGAAAAATGAGTACCTTGATAAAATCATCAATCATGTGACTGGGATTTAATAAGTCGATTGGGAGAACATCGATCGGGAACATGAATAAGATCATCAGTCATGTGACTAAAATTTCATACGTCGATTTGGAAAGCATCGATCGAGAATATAGTAATGTGAATATAAGTCTTTATGACTAGGAAAATAATTATTCATCTTTCCCGTAAAATGACCCGGTCGGATGGAATGACCAATTCATAGGTTATCTAATTGTTTAAATTCTTCTAGTTGATTTATTGGACTTAGATGCTTAATTTGTCACGTCCCTTAATGATGTTGCTTTGTAAATTAATAAACTCCAAATAACAGGCACATTTTGTGATTGTCGTTTTAATCTCTGTGCTTTTATTATGGCGATTCATTGCTCTTTTAAATTTGTGGCGCTTTAATTTTGATTTTCTGCCAGTTGAGAATTGCCACGTGGTTAAAAGCTCTTTAGATTGCAAGGTAGGCCTTCTAAGATTTCCTATAAATAGGTGTACTCCTTCAAAATTTCTTGAAGTGTTGAGAACCTTTTTTTCTTTTTTCCTCTTTTACGACTTCTCAATAAAGTTATCTGAGTACCTGGGAACTATTTAGCCTTTTTCTTTTTCTAAATTTTACCATTTTAGGAAGACGAAAGAATTTTATTCCTTTGATTGGTCTGTCATCGTCATGGCATCGCCTATTGATAATAGGTGAATGGCTATTAACTTTGTATTTCCCTTTTCATTTTCTCCTTTTGTCTTTTTACTTTCCATCTTCCACCACATTTGGAGTCCAGATAGATTACGACTTGGAACTGTGGATTGTGGATGAGAAATGGCTAGGAGTCTGTGTTTTTTTCTTCATGTTCAATTCAGCTTTTGGTTGAAACTAAAGATGAAAAGGATTGCAACACTGTAGGAGTTGATGAGAGGCAGTTTTAGAGCATCAATCGTTGTTTGTAGAGATAGGAATTTTCTTTATCTAATGTATCTCTTTGGAAATTTTAATAAAATTCCTAACTTCTAATTTACTTATGTTGCCTCTTTGTTCTTTTTATTTTTCTTAAGGCAATAATAATAAATTAACTCAGAAATAAAAGTAGATAATCATTTTAATGACTTTTGAGTTTTAATTCTTCCGATTGGGATTAAGTTCTTCGATCGGGAACACATCGATCGGGAAAGATAATAATTTGTACATCAATCTTTCGATTAAGATTACTTTTTTCGATTGGGAATAGAGTTGATCGGGAAAAATAATAACTTGTACATCAATCTTTCGATTGAGATTACATTCTTTGATTGAGAATAGGGTCGATCGAAAAAATAATAACTTGTACATCAATCTTTCAATTGAAATTAAATTCTTTGATTGGGAAAAGTGTCGATCGGGTTTATATATATTAACCATGTAACAAAGATTACATTAAATGAAAATTATATTAACATTCTGAAGGAATTACATTGTGTACCTTTTAGGCATTTTCTTATTACAAGATCTTTGCGGTGTCTTTGCTACACCTGTTTTGGGTCGTCGTTAATGCTTGCACGAGATGAGCTTTGAGGTTGATTTTTGGGATATTTTTAATCATTATGTGAAGGGGACCAGATAAGCCGGAAGCTTTTACCTTATTGCTTTCAACCTCACTTTATCCCAATCGAATAATCTCCTCTTTCATTTTTCTTCCCAATGTACTCTTCTTATTGAATGGGTGTGAATGACCCCTTAGTGTGCTTGGGAGCTTTGTTTAGCTGGACGACCGTCAGCATAAAGCACAACTCGTTTCATCTTAGCTTGAAATGAGCGTGTGTTCTTTCGTCTTATCTTGGAATGAGAATATTTCTCCCTTTGCATTTCTTCCTCTTTTACTAATTGATTCTTGAGTAAATGGAGGAGGAGGCAGCTTTGTAGCCTTCTCCAGTGTCCCTTCGAGCAGAAGAGTATTGGGAGGCTCATGCTCCAGTGTGTAATGTCGATTTCCTTTCGTGGAAAGAGTTTTCGGTCTTTGGAGGGATGTTACATCCTCTTCTAAAAAGGGTTCTTCATGATTTAAGGAGGGATGTTTCATCTTCCTTCAGTACTGGTGCAGAATATTTCGTCTTCTTTCAGTCCTAGTGCCTTTCTTCCAAGACTTACACCTCATCTCTAAAGCGATTGCAGCCGTTATTCGGAACCTTGTCATATAATCTCGAAGACTTTTCATAGGGTCCTTTTATTAGGCTGCGTGAGTTACTGATTATTATTGACGAGGAATCCCTAAGGTTCATCCCATCCATCAGCAGATTTAGATCTTCTTTAATCATTGTTGGATTTGGCATTTCGACCTTAACATAGGCTCTTAATGAAAGTATCAAATTATAGATCCTGAGATTTTATAAGAAGGACAGGTCATTATAGCGGTCAAGTTGGTGTCGTACTAGAATGACAATGGTAGTAAGATCTTGTCAAGTTGGGCAATATTTGAAACCTGCGAAAAGACTAGTCCTGTTGGATTAAGTGTTAATACTCTGAAACTTAAGTCAGTAAAAAACTTAGAGAGAGAAAGTAAAAAGAGAATTTTAAGAGTGCAATGTGTGCTATGTAAGTGTAAAATGACATGATATTTATAAAAGGTATTGAGAACCATTTGAGTGGTCTACCTAGGTATCAAAATAGATATGCGGCATTATCACTAATTACTTTATGTTTATAGGGAATTTAGAATCTTTTTTAGTCAAATTTGGAAGGCTATTGGCAGAAACTCAGGTTTATTTTTTATTTTATCTTTTCCTCCTGTTGTTGTATCCCGTCCCAATTTTCTTACATAAAAGGTGCAACAATGTAAGGGAAGACGCTATTACAACAGCTCAAGCTCTCTATTCTAGCTCAAGAAACCCTTAGCACCTCCTTTTTTGTGAGTTCCTCTTTTTCTAATATCTCTTTATGGTTGTTTAATTTGATTAATCAAATTTTCTTCTATTTTGATTAATTTAAGAAATTGTTCATGGGCGATGCATTAACTTTTATTCGTGGATAAAAAAAAAAGGAAAAGGCATGAAATTAAAGAACATAGTTGGGATAGCATACGGTAAAGAAAAATTAATAATACCTGATGAAATAACTGTTGGAGTACAGAAGAGAATATTGACATTGATTTATCCAATAAATGCAAATAAGAATAGTTAAAGAGATCATTGTGATCAATTGTCGAATGTATATAATAACAACAGGAAGTGAAAAATTGATTGGATTTTTAAAATTATTGGTCATGAATTTTTTATTATATACATCGTTGAACAAAATAATTTGATATTGTTTTAATTTATAAATATTTAATTTAAGATGAATCATTTTTATATTTATGCATATGTTTGCATTGTTTTAATATTAAAAATTTGAATATAATTTTTCTTTTATAAAAAAATATAATTGTTTGAAATTTTAGAAGGAAAAATATTATCTATTTTTATAAAAAAGAACACATAATTCAAAATTCTAATTTAGAAGACATTCCTATCTTTAATAAATTAGCATATTTTTCAGTTTTTTGTTAGATGAACGCTTTTTTTAAAATTATTTTAAAAAATAAATATTTAATTTTTTTAAAATATAGAACATAATATATATATATATATATATATATATATATATATATATATATATATATATATATATATATATATATATATATACACACACATATATATTGTAAATGAATGGAACCTTAAGATTTTAAATGAAGTGGTAATTAAATATACAGAATTAAGATAAATGTTATGTTTTGAATTAATTTATTTTGGGGGGCAAAATTTAGGGAGGAATAAAAAAAATAAAATTAGGTAGTTCCTGTCTTAAACTCACGAGATTTTAATTTATTTCTCTTTACTTTTTATCATAGCACATTAGTTTTCTTAATAAGATGAAGGTATAAGGGTATTATAGTCTTAAGAAAGCCTTTTTTTTTTCCCACTTAGTACTTTTGCATGGGGGATAAATTCTGTATCTTCAATGTTGTTTTCACCTTATTAGCTATTTGTGTTTACAATATCATGTGTCCTTCCAGACTTATCGATAGAACTGCAAATCAGTAGGAAATTCCATTGGATCCAAATTAAAAATGGAAATGCCAAAAGAATTGGATTTGAACAGATTAAACAGTAAACCCGTCCAGAAACCGGTTTGATGTAAAAACTGTGCGTTTTACTCTCTCTCTCTCTCTTTCTCTCTTTCTTCTCCTTCTTTTTTTTTTTTTCCTCCAGAAAAATAATTACAAAATCTAAAAATGTATTTACCCCAAAATTTGTGAAGCTCGTGTTCTTCTTCTGCCCTACCTCTGCTCTTCCCTCACCCAGCGACCATTGTCGGATTTTGACTCCCCGGCCGCCGATCAAAGCCTCCATTGGGTTAGTGTATGTATTTCCTGTTTCTCAACTGATTCAGGGTGTGTTGCTCTTCTGTTTCTATGGGATTTAGATTTAGATTCTTTAACCAAAAGAAATCCTTATATATTGCGGGAAAATTGTCTCCTATCATTTCTTTTTAATTATTTTTATATTCGCTAATTTTGAAATTGGTTAAGCTAATTGCTTGAGGAAAAATCAGTTAAGTTTGATTGTGGAAAAATCAATTGCGGAAGGATCCTTATATATTCAGTTAAGTTTGATTCTTTGAATTTTTCAAAACTCCATGCTTCTTAACGAACTGGTTAAGTTCTGAAATTGATTATGTTAATTGTTAATTTTGTGTTAAATTTATCTGCTCTGTTTCTTGATGAACTTATTCGGCCAAGGTTAGAATTAAACTAACATATACAATTTAGGTTCTGAAAGAACGTGAGTGAATTGAGAGATGTCTAGATTAGTAAAAAGGGAATTGGTGGTAAGAATGGACTAGTGAGAAGTATGATATTATTCTTGTTTTTCGAAGGTTGATTTCTAGTTAACATGGTCATGACATCTTCCAATTTGGTAGATATTGACTTTAAACTTCAAAGTGTTTGACGAGATTGCTTATTTCAGTTTAAATGACGCTTATTTCAGTTTATATTGATGCTTATTTGAATTTGGTAGATATTGGTGCTTATTTCAGTTTAAGTGACTTTATGTCATGACTTCATGTGGGCAATAATGTTTTGATATTGCTCCCTATTATTGGTTTGGATAAAAGAGAGCAACATAATGTGATAAAATCATTTTGATATCGCATTAATTATCTAGGATGCCTTAGTGGTCCATTCTAACATGTGTTTTGTTTATATTTTACCTTAATTTTATTAGGAAATTATGGAAGGAAGATTTAAATGCAGTTGAGTCTCACGAGTAAATGAAGATGTTGGTGATAATGATTGATGATATGTTTGTTTATCGGTTTAATGAATTTATTTGAATGATTGCCATTCATGCTGTATGAATTTATCTAAATATTTGCTACTTATGGTCAATTACAATAACTTTTGCTTGAATAATTTATTTGATTTTTATATTTGCAAGCCTTGTAGGACTTAAAATTGATATTTAACATCTTGATGTTTGATAAGTTGATAACTAATAGGTTTCTAAATGTAACTTTATTTTTTTATATATTATTGGTCATGCCGTATTTTTTAATTGTTTTATATATATTTTCAACATCCGGCCCATTTCTAAAAACATTGTTCTTAATACACTTTTGGCCCATAAAAAATTTAGGTAAATGAGAAAAATCCCATCTGTTGTGTCGACACGGGTACAACATGCCAAAATGACGAGTCCGAGTATTAGAGCTCTTAATTAACTGCCACACATGTCCACCGCCAGCACACTGTTTTTTTCCCTTTTTTGCCTCTCTTCCTTGTGATTTGGTCTCTATCTCTCACTCAAGCGCTGGTGTCTGTTTCTGCACTTTATGGCCCCTCTCAATCTCACAATCTGTTCTTGGCACTTGAACCCTGGTAATTAATTGATTCTTCTGTTTTTCTTCTATTTGGTTTCTCACAAAAGGAACGCAAGAGAAGAAGAAGAAAGTTTTGGAAATTGAAAATTTAGGGAGCATAGAGAATTAATCTTAGACAAATGGTTGAATTAGTACCTCAATGCTCTGATACTCGGACTTGTCATTTTGGCATGCCGTATCCGTGTTGACACAACACGACACGGGGCACGACAGATATGTGTCTTATACCAATCCATCAAGTTGGACATGGCAACTCCCATAGCATCGACAGATTAGAGAGAAGCAGAGAGTGCTAAGAGCTGGGATTTCTAAGAAGAGAGAAATCCAGGAAAAATAAATTACTAATCGGTAAGAACAACCGGCGATGCAAGCGAACTACAGCAAGATAACAGCGAACGGCAGCACAGAGGGAAATGAATTGGCAACTTTGAAGAGAGAGGAGAGGAATAAATGTCAAATGGATTTGTGTATACTATTTAGGATTTAAATAAGGTCAATTAAATAGTAATGGGCCAAAGTTAATGTAATTTGACTTGGAATATGAAAAGTTGAATAGGCCCAAAGTGTTGAAGTTTGCAACTGATGAAACGACAGCTTTGAAATTGAGAATATTTAATGGCCCAATGGAAATAAATATTTTAATTTATTATATGTTGTATCCACACATCTGTATTTAAGTTCAGATCCGCATTGACGTACCAGTGCCTTAGATTTGGATTCGTATTTCCATATCTTCTAGTTAGGAAGTTTACTAGTCTAACACATGGATATATATCTGTATCCGACACTCGTACCCAAGTCCGAGTAACATAGCCTCAATATAATGGTCTGGTTGTAAGTTAATGGAGTTATTTGTTTGTTGGAATCAAGAGAATCAAGGAAAAGCTATTATGAAATTGCTTTTAGCTTTTTTGGTGTTTCTGATGATAGAAAAAAGGCCAGCTTTGCTAGACCAACATGTTCTATGACCCTAAACTAATTATCATTTCTTCTTTCTCTGCTATGCTGTTTGCTTAATTGAGTATTGATAAATTGAAGTTGTTAATTGTATTTTGCTTTAGAGATATTATTTGGTATGTAAACAACTAAAATACTCTTTGCAATTTGCTTAATGTTATTATATTTATATGTTAGGTATGTTGAACACCTGAAATACTCTTGGCATTGCTTCATTGTTATGGCTACGAAGAAGGTGAAGCCACATCAGCACTAAGAACGTCTGCCACATAATTGCTTCCAGCAGTTTCCTTATTTCCTTGATGGATTTTCCCCCCCAACTCTGGAACTTTAATGCCAGCCTGAAGCTTAACTGAAGGAAACAACAAGCAGAAATTGCAGAATTTGAGTTCTCGTTTTGAGTAAATTTATTTTGAGTGGGTACTTAAAAAATTCTTTTTTTTTTTTTTAAGTTTTTTCTATTCGTTGAATTACTTGTTGATTTTCAAGCAATTTGTCTATTTGGCTCTACCTTGATTTCTTTTTGAATCCCTAATAAGCCGAAACTAATTAAGATGATTCTTAAAATATAAAATTAAAAATCAAATCCATAGGTTAAGTGCCTTTCATAATCTTTACTTTTTTTTTTTTTTGTGCAATAAACTTACTCATCAGTAATTTAAAGTAGATTTGGAGAGCTGGTTCTTTGTCCACTATCTTAAAAGTAACCCTTTTGAATTGAATTATGATATTATACAGATAATTTAAGCTAACATTGAAGGGAAAAGTGGATTTTGCATTCAGCAATGAAATTGAACATTATCAGACAAGTTACTGAGATAAAAAAAAAAAAAATTAATACCTTTTCTCTGTTATGTTCCTGAATTCTTGAAATTCTACTAGGTCTATCATTTGAAATCCAATTTTACCAGACAAGTCATTTAGCTTTCAGATGCAGATAGAAAGGTGTTTTCATTAGGCTATATTGTACTTTGTTGTCTTTTTAAATTATTGAAATTTAGTTGCTTTTTTTTTTTTTTTCCTTTTGGAGCCACCTGGCATATTGTTTTTTTAAGTGAGCAAACTGGAGAAGGTAGCCTTAGCTTGAATGGAAACACAAGAATTCTTAAAATGCACTTTTGGCATTCTTGTGATGTAGAAAGATGAAAACTATTGAGACTGAAATGGGTCAGCCACCGAAAAGTAATGCTGCTGCTTCCATTGCTAAGGTTGAGAGTTCATTTTCACCGTTCAAGAGATGGGGAAGGAGGCACCCCTTTGTCAGATATGGGCTTCCCATGATTTCCCTCACTGTTTTTGGGGCAGTTGGTCTCGCTCATCTTTTGCAAGGCAGGTTAGTGTGATTTTCATTTAAAAATTTACAATTTTGAATCATATGATGACCATGTTATTTTCCTTAGATTCAGGTATACGTAGTCAAGCAGTTTCAAATTCAGACTTAGGCTTCCCCACCCCCTTCTCTCTTTAGGTCTTCAAATTCCAAACAGTATATTTCATATTTTATTTTCTTTTGATAAAAACCCCATGGAGCCAAATATAATGTTAGTCTAGGAATGGAATCAATTAATCCTGTATAATGCATCTTTGCATTATATTGTAAAAATTTGTTTGCCCACAGATTGGGATCAACATTTGCTGCTCTACCTACTATCAGATGCTCCTTGTATAAATTAGAGTTGTGCAAATGGTCAGTTTGATTTTGGACTGAACCGAAAAAACCGAGAACCAAAGTTTGCAAAATATAATAACTGAACCAAAACTGAAGTTTTTAGAACCGAAAACCGAATGGATTGAAATAATTTCAGTCGGTTTGGTTCAACCGGTTCTGGATCAAATATGAATTTTTTTAATTGGAATTTTAACCTAAATGGGCTCATATATCTAACAAAATAACACCGTTTAATATATATAAATTTTTTTCATAAAAAATAAATATAAATTAAAAATACATACAACATAACTTAAAAACTACACTAAAAAACATAAATTAAAAATAAATACAATATAACCCATAATTAAAAATACATTTGATGTCCTCCAATTAAAAAAAAAAAAGACATATTTAAATTAATACAACATAACTTTGGATACATTCTTCTCACAAATCCAACCTCTTAGACTTGTATCCATATAAATGAATAATAATTAAATAAATTCAACTAAATAAAGATTAAATATATACAACTCATAAAGATTAAATATATAATATAATAATAATGCATGAGGTTGAATTATAATATAATATACCAAAAGAATAATAATTCTTTATATAATCTGCCATTATGTGGTAAATCACCATTAAACAAAAAGAATAATAATTCATGAGCCAAATCTATGGAACTTTAGGCTTTTTTTTGGAAATTATAATTGGATGAATAGACACAATGAATAAATTGAAAATAAAAAGGAAAAAAAGCCCACTGTATCCACTTGAAGAAATTTTCTATCTGTAAAGATAAAATATTTATAGGAGGGAAAGAGTTTTAAGAGAAACTAATTTGAATTCAATTCATAGTCAGTCAATTGTACCAGCTTTTAATTAGTGAATATTATGTCAAACCTACATGATTTTTTATTATCATCAGAACCTTTCTGCAAGCAAAGGTTTTCTTTTAGGTAACAAAGCTGTAAATAGAAATTTGCGGCAACTAGTTTTGTGACTTAACGCTTAAATGATTTGATAGAAAAAGTAAAACATTATTTTACAAACCAGACTTCCTGAACACCAGTAAAGGCAGTGATGGATTAGCAGGTTAACTAAAAAATTAGCAGTTAAAAATTCAATTAACTACGAAATAGAGGATGATTAAAACAGCAACCCCAAAAGAGCAAAGGTCGCAATGAGTGGAACTACTGCTTTCACATATCCTCTTGAGAAGAAACACAGTTTTCTTAATAATTAGGTACAAAAACCAGCGATTGAAAATATTTTAGTCCGGTTCAAATGAACAGCTGTCTATGAAATTACGGTGAACATCAAACTCATTTTCATTATCGGTTGAAGAAAGGAAGGCAACAACAAATTGATCACCATCAATATAGTTCTAATTGATAATCAATTACACAAGATGCAGTTATCATGTTTTAGTAACAATTCATTTCTGTCAAATTGAATTCATGACTGAAACAAGAAAATCCTAAATCACAGAACATCATTTCCCTAAACATGGGTAAGAATTCACTCGGCACCTAAGCTCAATTCAATAGGCAAAAATCCTAAATGATTTATCTCTACAATCAAACATCCAAGAAATGCAAAATCTATAACAAAACTTTTCCAAGCAAACTGAGAGAACAAACAATGAAATTTCTCAATTGTGAGTGTATGGGCAATACCTTCCATTAACCGAAAAAAATGAGAAGAACAGCTTTGATGAGGGTTAAAAATCAAGCTTAAATAAAAAAATGAGAAGAACAGGGAGGAGAATATAAACCAAATGAAAACAAATCAGACAGATAAAATAAAGAGAAAAGTAGGAAAATACTGTTAGGATTAATTCCTAACTTGGGTTGATTCTTGAATTAATTCTTGAATTTCAAATCTGAATCAGGAATGGAGGTTTGAGTGAATAGAGGAAGAAGAAGAAGAAGAGTAGAGAGGAAGAGTTGAGAAAGAAAAGGAGAGAGAATAGAAAGTTCTCAATTGATTAGTCTAGTCGTCCCCCTAGGGAATTCGGTTACAATAAAAGGAGAAAAGGACAATGATGAGCTGCTGTTACGATCCCCACATCGGCTAACTATATGAGTAGTTAGTGGCTTATAAGTGTGATGGGCACCCACCACTACTAGGAATTCCTTTTGGTGGAACAAGGGGCCTTCACACTTATGAGCTTGATGTTACCCTTCTCTATCAGTGGTCCGACCTGCCGGATCTGCGGCCTAGGAGAGGAACCTCAGGGGAGAAGCCGCCAAGTGGGTGTGGCCCAGGAGAGGAACCCAGAAAGGAGAAGCCGCCAAGTGGGTGTGACCCAGGAGAAGAACCCTTGGGGAGAAGCCGCCAGTGGGTGACAAGCCGCCGGGACGTCGGCTGTTGAAGGAGGGGGTAATGTTACGATCCCACATCGGCTAACTATATGAGTAGTTAGTGGCTTATAAGTGTGATGGGCACCCACCACTACTAGGAATTCCTTTTGGTGGAACAAGGAGCCTTCACACTTATGAGCTTGATGTTACCCTTCTCTATCAATGATAAAGAAAAAGATAAACAGTCTAATAATCCAATCACACAACAATGGACAAATGTAATAATCTGGATATATTACTCTGTGAAGAGTTCAAGACAATGACTGTTACAATAAGAAGAACAAATAATGAAAAAGAAGAACGAAAGAAAACCAGGAGAAGAGACCTCTATTACTCTATTCCCTTTCCTCCCCTGCTCAGCCCCTGCTGAACCCAATACAAGCATTCCCAATTCATGCCCTCTACTCCCAGCTACTGCTCTATTTATAACCTAACTTTGGCCAGCTCATTCATCCTTGTGTTGTCCTTCATTCCTTTTGCACTTCTCTTTGATTTCCTACCGTGAGCTGTCCATATGTTGGGCCTCTGGGCTTGGAAGTCTGGGCTGATAGCATTTTCTCCATCAGCTGCACTAGAGGACAAAAGAGCATGCAATTATTCTCCCCCTCAAAAAACGCAGCCACCAAAACAGCTGAGATAACAAAAATCCAGCCGCCAACTTTAACATAGAATTACAATTGAAAAACTAGAAATAACTGAATTAACTAACTCTCCATAAAATGACTTAAATACCCTTCTTCCTACGTGAATACGTAACAATACCCCCCCCCCCCCCCCCCCCCCCCCCCCCCGTGAGAGAATTCTTGTCCCCAAGAATTGATGAAGTGAGGGAATTGTTTTTGCATGTAGGTGAGTGCTTCCTAAGTGGATGGAAGATCCTGCCATTTGATCAAGAGCTGCTGAATAGTGTGTTCTCCCACTAGAATAGTTCTAGTATTAAGAACCTTCTTGGGCTGAAGAAGAAATTCACCATCGATGAGGTAGGGAAGCTTTGGAGAGAGAAGGATATAATTGCCAACATGTTTTCTTCAGTAGGGAAACATGGAAGACAGGATGGATTTTGCAGTCAGGGGGGTAGTTGAAGGCGGTAGGCTGCTGGACCAATCTTCTCCAGTATAGGATATGGCCCGTAGTACTTGGGAGTGAGCTTCAATGATTTTCTGACAGCCAAGGAAAGTTGTCGGTAAGATTAAAGCTTGAGATAAACTTGATCCCCAACTGAAAATTCTCTAAGAGTTCTGTGGCTTATCAGCAGCTTGCTTCATTCGGTTTTGAGCCCCGTGCCAGCTGCTCCTTGAGGTAAATATTCATAGCCTCTCTTGACTGAAGGAATTCCTCAACTACTGCAACTGAGGATGGGAGTTGTGGCAAGATTGGCAAAGGTGGGGGAAAGCCATAGACAGCCTGGAAGGGACTGATGTTGAGGGCAGAATGATGGCTGGTGTTATACCAATATTCAGCCAGACTAAGCCATTTAGCCCATTGTTTAGGCTTGTGGAATGTCATGCAGCGAAGATAAGTTTCTAGGCACGCGTTGAGCCTCTCGGTCTGGCCATCACTTTGAGGGTGATAGGCTGTAGTGAGTTTGAGTTGAGTGCCCAGCAACTTGAAAGTTCTTGCCAAAAATTGCTAGTGAAGATTTTATCCCTGTCAGAAACTATAGAGTGAGGCATGCCATATAACTTAAAGATGTAATCCATGAAAGCTTGAGCCACCGTGGAGGCAGTAAAGGGGTGGGAAAGAGGGATGAAATGTGTCATTTTGAAAAATCTGTCAATGACTACTAGGATATAATTAAAGCCTTTAAATTTAGGTAGTATTTCAATGAAGTCCATTGAAATGTCTGTCCGAATTTGGGAGGGGGTGGGTAGGGGTTGGAGAAGTCTAGGGGAAACTATTGTTTCTAGTTTGCACCGTTGACAGGTGTCACAGCAGGAAATCCAAGTGATAACCCGGTGCTGCATCCTAGGCCAGTAGAAGGTTTGTTGTAATCGGTGGAGAATGGCTCTAATCCCTGAATGGCCTCCTAGTGGAGAGTCATGGCACAAAGCAATTAGTTGTTGCCTGAGAGAGGTATTTGCCCCTATGTACAGCCGGCCCTTGTACTTAATAATGCCCTTATGTAGTGAGTGATTGGGGGAAAGAGATAGGGAGACAAGGAGATCCTGTACCTTAGAGTCTCCTTGGTAGGAATTGAGGACCTCTTGTACCCAATGGTGGGTGAGGGTAGAAGTGGTAGAGAGAAACAGTTGGCTGGTCGGGGAAGATTCCCCTTCAAATTTGCGAGACAAGGCATCAGCCACCTTGTTGTCAGTCCCTCTCTTATACTGGATGCTATAGTCTAACCCCAGCATCTTGCTGATGCCCCTCACTTGGATGTAATTGTGTAGGCGTTGCTTTAGTCAATGCCTGATACTCTCATGGTCAGTGTTGATTATGAAGTGCTCTTACTCTAGGTAGTGCCTCCACTTGGTTACAGCAAATAATATGGCTAAGAGCTCCCTCTCATAGGCTGATAGCTGCTGGTTTTTAGGACTTAGTGGTTTAGAGATATAAGAAAGAGGTCGACCTTCCTGCATAAGCACAGCTCCTATACCTGTGCTGCTAGCATCACATTCCAAAGTGAATGGCTGCTGGAAATTTGGTAATGCCAGTAAAGGAGCTTGGGTCATGAGGGTTTTGAGCTGCTCAAAGGCTTGTTGAGCTACCGGATTCCATTTGAACTGGTCCTTTTTAAGGTGGTCAGTAAGTGGTTTGCAGACTAAACCATAACCAGCGATGAACCTTCTGTAATAACCCATTAATCCTAGGAAACCTCTCAAGCTCTTGAGGTTCTTAGGGGTAGGCCAAGAAACCATAGCTTTAATTTTGCTAGGATCGGTTTGTATTCCCTCGGCTGAAATGAGATGGCCCAAGTAAGAGATAGTTTTCTGCCCAAATGCACATTTAGACTCCTTGGCATACAACTGGTTGTCTCTAAGGATCTG
Organism: Excoecaria agallocha; assembly: GCA_037975025.1. Classification (NCBI taxonomy): domain Eukaryota; kingdom Viridiplantae; phylum Streptophyta; class Magnoliopsida; order Malpighiales; family Euphorbiaceae; genus Excoecaria; species Excoecaria agallocha. The sequence continues at coordinate 31,334,042 of CM075821.1, read as the reverse complement.
TAGGATTGTTTTGAGATGTTGGATGTGGGTCTTCTAGGTGTTGTTGTAAATCAGAATGTCATCAAAGAAAATCAGCACAAACTTTCTTAGGTAAGGTTGGAATAGGGTATTCATTAGGGATTGGAAGGTGGTAGGGGCATTGGTCAGCCCAAAAGGCATTACGAGGAATTCATAATGGCCCGAATGAGTCCTAAAAGCAATCTTGAATGTGTCTTCAAACCGCATTCTAATCTGGAAGTAGCCAGACCTTAGATCGATCTTAGTAAAAAAAACTGCCCCATGTAATTCATCCAGCAGGTCTTCAATGAGAGGGATAGGGAACTTATCTTTAACGGTAAGTTTATTAAGCTCCCTATAGTCCACACAAAATCTCCAGCTTCCATCTTTTTTCTTGACTAGGAGCATTGGGGATGCATAAAGGTTGTTGCTGGGTTGAATGATTGAGTTGGTGAGCATCTCTTCCACCAATTTTTCAATCTCATTTTTCTGGTGATGGGAGTATCGGTAGGGCCTGATATTGATAGGTTCTGAGTGTGGTTTAAGGGGTATTGAGTGGTCATGGGTTCTGGGAGGAGGCAGCCCTTTGGGTATTTGGAAGACATCAGCATAGGAGTGCAGCAAGTGCTGCAATTCTGGTGGTGTGTGGGCAGTAAGGCATTCAGTGCTGGGGGTGGCTGGTGGGGATAGGGTGAGTAGGAAAAATTTGGATGTAACTCCCTTCCACCCGTGAAACACTAGCTTATTGATAGCCTTAGTAGTAATAAGCTTGAGGGTGGTCTTTTCACTAAGCCCTTCTAGTTCCAGTTCCTTCCCTTCCTTCCTAACCCTAAGCTTATTTTCATCATAATAAAAAATAACAGGAGAGTGACACTTCATCCAATCTGCCCCTAGTATGAGATCATAGTCCCCCAAGTCAAAGAGCCGTAGATTAAATGCAAACTTGTGTCCCTGCATGCTCCAATTGCACCGATTGCATTTCTCCTGCAAAGTAACTCTCCTCCCATCAGCCACGATAACATTAGCTGGGGGAACTTTTGCCAATTGGAGGTTGAGCTTCTTGGCTAGCTTTCCATCCACAAAATTGTGGGTACTTCCGTTATCGATTAAAATCATGATAGACCTCCCACCTAGCTGTCCCTTGAGCTTGAGGGTGTTGTCTCCTAGTCCCCCATCCACAGCATTAAGGGATAGTTGAATTTTCTCAGCACCAATAGGCTCCTCTGGAAGTTTGGAATCCAGAACATCCTGCCATTCTTCCTCATCTTCTCCAACAGAATCTTCTATTGTTTGGATTGCCATGAGCTTCCTTTGGCTGCATTGATGGCTGGGAAAATATCTGTCTCCACATCGAAAATAGGCTCCGGGAGATCTTCTTGGGGGAATGGGAGGCTATTTTTGGGTGGCATCAGGTCTTGGGTTGGTAGGTGTAGTGTTGGTGGAGGATCTGGGAAAAGTTTGGGTGGCATTGGGTGGTGGGTTCCAAGGCTTGAATGAGGTTTGGGGTTTGTAAGGAATTTTGGTTTTGCTAGCTTCTAGGTGACTTTCCTACAATCTGGCTTCCTGAATTGCTGTGTACAGCTCAAGGGGTTTAAACATCTTGACTACACTCCTTATTTCATCCTTTAGACCACCAATGAAACAGGATATAAAGTAGGACTCAGGTTGTTGGGGGTATAGTTTTTCCATCCGAAGCTTCAACTCCTCAAATCTGTCTACATAAGCTTCAACTGAAGCATTTTGCATCAACCGCTGGAATTCTTCTACCACATCATCCTTCTTAACTTCTCTAAACCTCCTGCATAAGGCCTCAGAAAAATCTTCCCATCCTATACCTTCCCTATCCTTACTCCAATTTAAATACCAGGATTTTGCCCTACCTTGCAGGAACAGACTAGCAAGGTCCACTTGTCTCTCAAGAGATACTTCAAAAATCTGGAAATATTTTTTACACTTGTTAACCCATGATTTACTCCCCTCTCCTTCAAAAAACTGCAACTCACACTTAGGCAATAGCTTGTTAAAGTATGGTTTTCCAGGACTGTTTGGTTCCCTAACATGAAGCTCATTTGAGGTTGGAAGAATACCCCTATCAGATCTAGAACTATCAGTAGTGAGGGTTTGAGGTTCCTTACCTCTATTACTACTGTTGCTGCTTGGCTGGGATTGGGTGACAGTTGGGTTATTAGATGCATTGGGGAGCTGTAGTCCTTGGATAAGCTGTGCTAAATAGGCTATAGATTTTTGGTTCTCCTGCTTGAGTTCAAGTTTCAGGTTGCTTTGCTCCTGCATTAAGGCTGCCATCTTTTGCTGACTCTCCAGTTGAAGGTCATTCATCCGGGTCTCCATGCTGCCCATCCTGGATTCCATCTATTCTTCAATCCTCGAACTGAGGGATTTAAGTTGGTCCTCCAACTCTTCAATGGAGGTTGTAGTTTTCTGGATGTTTGGGTTCTTCCCCATGGTACAGCAGGGAAGGAAAGGTGGAGCGAAGGAAGCTCTGATACCAGTTGTTAGGATTAATTCCTAACTTGGGTTGATTCTTGAATTAATTCCTGAATTTCAAATCTGAATCGAGAATGGGGGTTTGAGTGAATAGAGGAAGAAGAAGAAGAAGAAGAAGAAGAAGAAGAAGAAGAGTAGAGAGAAAGAGTTGAGAAAGAAAAGGAGAGAGAATAGAAAGTTCTCAATTGATTAGTCTAGTCGTCCCCCTAGGGAATTCGGTTACAACAAAAGGAGAAAATGACAATAATGAGCTGTACTAGAGGACAAGAGAGCATGCAATTATTCTCCCCTCAAAAAACGCAGCCACCAAAAACAGCTGGATAACAAAAATTCAGCTGCCAACTTTAACATAGAATTACAATTGAAAAATTGGAAATAACTGAATTAACTAACACTCCATAAAATGACTTAAATACCCTTCTTCCTATGTGAATACGTAACAAATACTAACCATCTTTACAGCTTTGTAGGAAGAATCAGAGAAGCAACGAAAAATCAGAGAACCAAAAAGAAGATCAAAGAAGGGAGAAAGGAAAAGGAGGCAGCTAGGGTTGAAAATACGATTTAGTGTTAAACATGAAAAAATATATAGGGAGAGAGCAAAATGGTGAGTTTTAAAAACTTTGGTAGATTCGGTTCTTTCGGTTTTTCAATTTTAAGAAGCAAATCGAATTAATCAAAATTTTATTTCGATTCAGAACCGAAAAAACTGAATCAAATATATCAAAATCCACTCAGTTCAGTTCGATTTTCAGTTCTGGCTCGGTTTTGCACAGCCCTACTTGTATTATTAGGATAGATGGGCCGCATAGTGTATGATGTTGATGAAGTACAACTATCACATTCTTAAATTTGATGTAATTGAATAGAATTCCCTTTGTTCAGAAGTATCTAGCTTCTAATCTAATGGTAGTTATGCATCATTTTGCATTATTAGAAAATTCCCTTTTCCAATTCTTGGGTATTGAGATAATATAGCTATAATAGCAATTAATATGATTTAATACTTTCTTAGTAGATGGTTATGCCATCCAAGTTCGCCATTTCTTATCAATTCAAACCTAAACTTTCTGAACATAACTTGAAATTGCAGCATGCCAATTCAAATTTGTCATGTGTGTCAACATTATTTATTTTGGTATTGGAGGTATCTTGTTTTCTTTTTTTAATCCACATTTTTTTAACGTTGCTACCCAATTCAATGTTGATAGTTATGCATACTCTGTAGTAGGTTGTGACGTTTCTCTTTCTGAACTGCAGCTAGTTCGTCCAAGGCGACTTCTTGTGTTGAGTGACTTGATTTCAAGATTAAGTTGATGCTTGGCCTTGAAATGAGTTATCGAAATTGTTGTTTGTTGAGTAGATTTGAGAGATGCACAGGGCTAATGTAAGCCTTGGGCTAATGATAAGTTCTTACTAGAAGGTTGCAAGGGCTGAGATTTTAAAATGTGTTTTATCTTCACACTGGCATGCTACCATTTTCTACCCATAAAACAAAAGAAAGATAGATTCATGCAGTGGTTAATCACAGCTAGAGAATTATGCATTAGGCATAAAACTGTTGTGAGTCTCAAAGGAGTCGAGTATTGGATTGTAGTGTTTAATGGAAGTGGTTTGAATCACACAAACATGCATTTGCAAGCAACTTTATATGCATGTGTTGCACACTTAAGCCAGCTTTTCAAGTTTCCTCATATATCCCTTGGAGAGAATAGAATTATTTAATCGCAGAGCTGAAAATTTTTTTAGCTGTTCAATTGTTTCCCTAATGACTATTTTTGCCTGTCACTAGCTGATTACAGATTTGACTATCATCTTAGGCTGTTGCTTGTTATCCTATTGACTTGTGCCTCTGGTTACTAGTCATAGTGTATAAATGTGCTTATTCCCTTTTTTAGCCCTGGATCTTCGTTGAGCTAAAACGACCATCATACTATTGTAGAATATCAATTAATTGATAGAATCAGCGTTTTACGAAGAAGAAATTTCAAAAGGAAAGAGTTATGGATGATCAGAGTGGAAAAAGGAGAAATTGGAGTTGCAGGTATGGAACCTAGGTACTTTGGCAGAGGAAAGTAGTTAGAAGAAGGTATGTGTGAGAGAGAAGTGCTTAGGCATCAACTTTATAATATGAAAGACATAAAGAGATAATTACATTAGATGGCCATTTATAGACAGATAACACATCGCATGCAATTAAGGAAAGCTAGATTTAGGGATTGATATCAGGAATTTTTTTCCCCCTTTTTCTTCTCTTTTCTTTTCTTTTTTTGTGTGTGTGCTGTGCCTCGGGCAAGAAGCATACACCGCATCGCCCCCATCATGGTTGAGGCTCTATTCAACTTTCCTCTTGGGCTTTGCACCTCATGTGCGCTTTTAACAATAGTGATCTAGAGGAGGCTATAGGATTTCTAGGCCTAGAATTTCTGGATGCTTTGATTCTGAGGATAGGTGGATATCTTCATAGATATGGCATTTTTATTAAATGAATCAAAGTTGTGCTTATTTAATGGCAAGTATTTTGAATGATGCATATCTTCTGTGAGGCCAATACCTTTCAGGACAAATTTGAGAATTCCATTTTGATTTTTGTGATGATTAGAGCTATCGACACTATCTAGAGCCTAGAAATTTGAATGACTGGCCAGGTTAGCAGCTTTCATCAGAGAAGGAAAAGATGGGATAGGTTTGCCATCAAGTGAAGAAGAGATAACTTGTTAGATTCAATCCATAAAACACTACTCTTGCTGTGTGGAGATAGTTACCCTTTACCATTAGAGGGTAAATTCACTCATTTTAAATGACATTATCATGCAGCTTGGAAAGTGTGTTCTGCAGGAAATATGTTGCTGCATATCAGCAGGAACTTTTGCTTTTTATTCTTCTCTCACTCTCTCTCACCAAATGAAACAGAAAGGATGCTGCTGCAATATGACAGTGGAAGGATATTTCTTTATTCAACAAGTATAACATGTATGTGAAGGAAAATAATTAAGGATCAAGACTAAGTCTCCTGAATGGGAAAAGCCTATATGATTAAGCAAAGACTAAATCGAACTTATAAAGAAAGTAAATCTGATTTGAACTAAATTAACCATGGCATCCCCATTTTCAAGGAAATGAAGAAACTATTAGTTTGTTTGTCCCTCCTTACAGAATTGCCCATAGCTTGCAAAACGCACAAAAATTCATTACTAATCTAACTATGAACTATCAAAAGTAAACCTTAAGCATTTATGTAGCTTTCAAAAACACGTGATCTGTATAGATATGATAACCCAGTGTACATAGGGATTGGTTGGAAATATGCTTTGAAATTCTTCGGCCTTGAAAATCTGATATAATGAGCGTCTGAAGCAACTTAGGATCAAATATATGACTATTGTTGATACTTTGTTCATCTTAATTTTAAGTCCTCAGTTATTTATATAGGCTACATGGATGCAAGATGTTTGCTATTTTAAATGAATGGAAGTTACGCCATTTGTGACGGTTGATTTCTGCATTCTTCATTTTGAACTTCTAACACAGCCTGCAAAAACTTTATATTTGTGATTTTCATTGTCTTCATGTTTACACATTTCTCTTCTAAAATGAGGCTGGGTTTTGGAGTGCAGCAAGGACATTGCTAAGGTAAAAGATGATCAAGAATGGGAAATTATAGAGACAAGAAAAGCATTATCTAAAACAGGACCTGTAGAAGCTTACAAGCCTAAAAAGATTTCATTAGAAGAGGAATTGAAGGTATTATGGTTTTTGTAGCGTCTCTTCAATTGATAAAGGGCATTACAATGTATTTCTTACTTGCTTCTTAACATGTTACAGGGCTTGCAACAAAAGGTGGACATTAACAGTTATGAATACAAAAAAATTCCTAAGCCTAACGAAGGCAAATAAAGCTACTCGGGCTCATTTATTTTGTCACAGTATCAGTTAGTAGGTCAATGTCTCATTTAAAATTTTAACTAGCTGTTCTTCTGGGCATTTGGAACGAATTGTCCAACCTGTAGCTGGTATTGTGAAGGTCTGAAAGGAGTAATGCAACCATTCTATTCTATTTTGGGGTAAGTTTTAATAAAACTGTTTTATTTGAGTAGTAGTTTATTCTGTTCAGATTCCAGAACAAGTATATAATTGCTTTTTAGATTTGCTACTTGCACTCAAATATCATCAAAATATAGCTACGAAAAATTTATTTGTAGTTTGAAATTTAACTGAAAGGAATAAAAGAAGAGGCATTTGTTTAAAATGTGTTTATCTTTACATATTTGTCCACATTTGGGACTCCCAACCTTCAATCCATACATGGGTGTCTTCAATTTAGTGCTTCCTATTCAATCTTACATTATGGATTAGGTGCTATTACTGATTTAAAAGATTTGAAAAAGTGTGATTTTTCATGTCCTTTTGTTCGGGAGATAATCTGATGCAGCAGTCAGTTTCACTTCAGTAATCAAAGGATGAAGTGAAGTAATCTGACAATATACTCCAAACCGTTAATGGATTGGTTTTTAATAACCAAACCATCCATTTTATATATGTTGGGTTGGGTTGGGTTGGTTTTATTTCATTTTTAACCCAACCCAACCCATGAACAGCCAACTTTATTTGAGTAGTAGTTTATTCTGTTCAGATTCCAGAACAAGTATATAATTGCTTTTCAGATTTGCTACGTGCACTCAAATATCATCAAAATAGAGCTACGAAAAAATTATTTGTAGTTTGAAATTTAACTGAAAGGAATAAAAAGTAGAGGCATTTCGTTAAAATGTGTTTTGTCTTTACATATTTATCCACATTATGGAGAGCATATCTGACAACAAATGCAAGGCTAGAAAAGAGATGACGCAGTCAACCGAAGTACAAAGTTAAATTGTTACAGTGCAGGTGGGGATGCTTGCGGAAAAAGTGCTGGACAGCAGCTTGTGAATAGACCGCAGCAACAGATGAACCATAGCCTTCAACGTAGAAAATTGCGAAAAGCATGTTAGATCCCCTAGAAGAAAATTCACTTGTAGTTCAACTATGTGTTTCTGCATATAATATATAATCATGGCACATGAAATATATAAATATATTACCATCGCTTTAGGCGCCCGCACGGCTCACCTGGTGGGTGTTCTGGCGGTAGAGGTGGCAGCGCATCTGGTGGCGGAGATTTTGATTCCATCCTTGGGGGCTGGGGAGGCCAATTTGTTATGGAGATTCATGAATATAGAAAATTGGAAATAAATATGTTGATTTGGTGAATTTATTGATTCTTCATCTACCGTTCAACACATAAAAGGCACTGAATCCTCGGGGAAAATTTTGACTGTCAGGCGGCGGTTTATTATTTTTATTTGTCGTTCAAAATATATATTTTTTTTAATTTCTTGAAATTTCAAGTTTATGATGGTGTCAGCAGAAAAGAAATAAATGTGAATATGATTTAAGAGTATAGGCATGAAAGCCTTATTGAATCGAGGTTAGACCCTTCTTTATTTTTATTTTTTTGCCTTTTTTATTTCCATCATCAGGTTAAGTTCAATCAAACATGTAGTAAAAAAAAATGTTTAAAATGAAATGCGACCTCCATATAATTTCTCTCGGAACTTGTTTGAAAGAAAAAATTAAAATGATGTTTTATCTCTTTAAATTTTGTTGAAGTGAATTCCTAACTCTTTAGAAGTCAAATGTCATAGTAAGATAAAGTCAAATCTAAATTCAAATTAAGAATTAAATAAATTTGTGTATGCGACTTAGAGATTAAAGGATTCATTTAAACAAAGTTTGACGACCTTTGTAAAAGTTCAGGGTGAAACTTGGTTTTCAACGTTAAGTTTTAATATAATACTGTCCACAACAGTTAACGCCTCAAGGTGGATTTAGTTGAAATTTCAAAAAAAAAAAAGTCCAATGGATACGATGTTATATTTAAATTGTCAATATGGGTGTAATTTTATCTTGCAGTAAATTGTATATTATTTTTTTATCAAATTTCTTCCATTGGTTTGTAGAGGCTAATTGAAAAGTGGCATACTAAAATTATTAAGGATGTGTTTGGTAAAATTGTAAAATTTTAATTTTTTATTTTTTAAAATTTAAAAGCTATTTTCATTTTTTATTATTAAAAAAAACTATTTTACATATTATATCATACTTTTTTAATTATTCATATATTTTTTAATCATCTATGTATATTATTATAGTAATTTTGACAGTGGCGGCGGAGGTGGCAGTGTGGTGATGGTGGCAGTGGCTGCAGCGATAGGGATGATGGTGGCAGTAGTCTGGTGATGGTGGTAGTAATAGTGATAGCAGCGGCGGTCTGGTGACAGTGACGACAACGGCGATGATCATGGTGGCAACAGCAATGGTGGTGGCAGCATCGACGGCAGTGGCAATGTGGTGGTCGCAGTAGCAGCAATGTGATGGTGGTGGTGATGGCGGTGACAGTGGCAGCAGCGGTTGGCGTAGTTACTGGATTCTGAAGCGGCTCCTAATCAAGATTAGGGATGATCACGGGGTGAAACTTTTCAGGTCCCGGCGGGGACCCACCCCGTTCGGGAAGGAAAATTTCCGAATTTTTTCCCACGGGGACGGGGGGAAAATACCTGTTATAAAATCGGGGGCGGGAACGGGAAATGGAATATCCAATTTTAATTATTTATAAAATATTGTATTTTAAAATAAAAAAATTCAGGGGACGGGGATCCCCGTGGGGCAAGGAACGGGGGGGATTTTCTCCCCGTTCTAGAGTCGGGGGCGGGGACGGGGAATCCCCAACCCCTGTGGGGCAGCGAGTGGGGATGCAATCCCCGTCCCATCTCGTGAGCATCCCTAATCAAGATTACCCAATGAGAAAATGGTTTATCATAAATAGACAAGGAATGAATGTGCTAGGCTTTTCCTGAAATTTTTAATATTTTCAAAATAACTTTTTTTCTGGGCATTTATCTCAGCCTATAGACCTCATAATTAGATGATTTCAAAGTCATTTGAATCTTAAGATATATACCTACAACTTTTATGAAGAAACCTAAATCCAGTCCAGTCATTAAAATTCTCAAAATTAGAGTTAAATATAGATGACCTGAATATATCCCTGCACCTGAACCAGTCTATAGTAATTTGGGCATAACTCTCTCTGTAAAGCTCCTTTTGAGGTGAATCCAATTTTGATAGAAACTAGACTCATTTTGAAGAAACTTTCATGAAAAGTATGACCTAATTCTGAATCCATTATTCCCATTAATTTTTCAAAATCAGAACATCCATTATGTTCTTAAAAATTTCCTAGGAGCAGTCGTCAATATTTTGGCCATAAATCCCAAATTACAAACCCAAATTGAGTGATTCTTGATTCATTGGAAAGCTAAGATATAGGAAAACAAATGTCAAGAAGACACCTTATAAAAAATGGCATCTTCTGGCCTACAAATTGGAAAACATTTTGGATTAGGGTGTTAATTGGCTGAGAAGAGGCTGTAACTCAAGGGCGTGAGTCATGAGTCACACCCTTGACTCACAAGTCAAAGCCGTCAATGTTATTAAAATCGAACCGGATAAAGAACCGATAAGGCTGGAGGTTCGTGGTTCGATCGGTTCAACCAGGTTTTTTCTATTTTTAAAATATTATAATTATTATAATTTTTTAAATACTATTGTATAAAAATTAAAAAATATTCATTAAATATTAAATATATATCACAAATATTCTAATAATAAGTTACAAAATATCATTTTAATTTTATTATTAAAAGTGATTAATTATGAATTTTTTAATATCATATGTTAGAAACATAAAAATACAATCATATTATGAAAATAATTTCATGTTTATATGGAGTGCTAATGAAGTAAACACAAAAAATATTAACCTTGCATATATGAGTATAATTATATTTAATTACAATAAATTCAAATAGATAATAAGTATATTAAATTATTAAGTGATATTTTTAGAATTTAAAATACTAATTTTTCAAATAAATAAATAATAAAAATTTAATATATATATGTATATTTTAATAAATTTTCATTATTTATTTATTTAAAAAAATTAGTATTTTAAATTCTAAAGATATTACTTAATAATTTAATATACTATTACAATGATCCAAATAGATAATAAGTATATTAAATTATTAAGTGACATATTTAGAATTTAAAATACTAATTTTTTCAAATAAATAAATAATGATAATTATATATATATATTTGATTACAATGAATCAAAAATATAATAAGTATATTAAATTATTAAGTGATATACTTAAAATTTAAAATATTAATTTTTTCAAATAAATAAATAAATAAATAAATATATATATATATATATATGGGTGGGTGAAAATATAAAAAAATGATTTTTTATACTTTTTAGCAAAAATTTCGGTTTTGTCCGATTTTTCGGTTCAACCTAATTTTTCGGTTCAATTCGATTTTTAATAATTGATCCAACCAGCTGGCTTATCGGTTCACAGTTAAATCGGTTTAACCGATTGGTCTGATCCATTTTTAATAACTATGAAAGCCTTGACTCACTCCATAATACATTTTGAACACGAAAAACAGGGGAAAATATTTAAGGGAAAAATATCCTTCAATTCTCATCCAAAATTAATTGTTTGGAAGGGATATTTAACCAAAAAATGGACAGATTTCAAAGGAGGCTGAACTTCCTCTCTTGCTTTCACGTTCTCTCTCTCTCTCAAAAAGACACACTCTGGTTTCTTAAGAAACCAAGTTACAAGGAAGAAAAAAGAAGGGAAAGTGAAGAAACAAGTGCTTTGGCTTCACATGAAATGGGATGGTGGCAGCACATGAAATGAAAAGTAAAATGAGATAGGGTGGGTGGGTGGGTAGGTAAAAAATAAAAAACATGTAATGAAACGGTGCAATTTTTAAATTTCTTCATTGATTTTTCTTGGTTTTCCTATGTAACTGATAATTTCTTTTTTCTTTATATATATATATATATATATATATATATATATATATATATATATATATATATATATATATATATATATATATATATATATATATAATAGAATTTAATAATAGTGTTACTGTCATGCAGTTGCTTTTAAGTTCAAAAAAATAATTAATTTTTAATGTTAATGATTTAATAATAGTCTTAATATACAAAAATTTCATTAGATTTTTAAATTTTAACGATTTAATGGTCCAAAATTTCAATATATAAAAATTTAATTATTTTGTAGTGTGAATTTACCCAAGTTAATAAAAAATTGAACCGAATAAACATAAAAAATTATTTTTTTAATATAAACCGAATTATTTATTTAATGTTAAAAGGGAACCACTTGACATATTTTTAATATATAAAAAATTAATTATTTCTTAATATGAAACGGATCAAATTAAAAATTAATTATTTTTCAAACAAGCAAGCAAATAAAAAAAAAAGATCAATTACATTGAAAAACAGAAATTTAAAAACTACACTGTTTATTACATTTTTTTATTATTTTTTAACTTCATGCCCTTTTACCTATCCACCCACCATCAAACCTATTTCATTTTACCAATGTTATTAAAATCAGACCGGATCGAGCGGATCTGTTTAATAGTGAACCAGCAGCTGATTCGATCAGTTCAATACATAAAAACAGGTAAAAAATGACCTGTAACTGATAAAACCGGTTAGAATCAGAAAAATCCGGTTTATACAACATTGTTTTTTGCTAATATATATATACACAAAATAATTGAACTTTAGGCAATTTTAATATTTTTTTATGAAGAAAATAAAAATTATAATTTATAATTGATGAATATTTTTAAATATTTATAATTTTTTACTATATCTATCTTAAATATTTATTATAAATATTAAATAACTTGAAAATATTATTTTATGATTAATATTTGATGATAAATACGTTTTTTAAAGTATTTTTTATTTTTTTATATAGTTATATTATCATAATATTTATAGAAAATTTTAAAAATAGTATTATTTTAAAAAAAAATTAAAAATTCAATTGAATTATATCGAATCGGTCAAATAAAGAATCATTTACCTTTTCAGTTCTTTATTGGGCCCAGTTTTAATAGCATTGCATTTTACTTTTCATTTCATGTACCAGCGCCCATCCTATTTCACTTTAAATCCTTAGCTTCCTACCCTCCCACCGACTACCGCTATTTTTTGTCAGTCACCCTCGCAAATTAGTTGTCGGTAGTTAATGTTTCAAGCCATCAACCGATTTCATTAGTTTTTCAATTTTTTGAATGGCAGTTTTTTTTTGAAATTCTATTTCTTTTATTTTTTTCTCGCAATCTACTCATATTACTTTTTGAGTATATCAATAATTTATTTATGCGGAGAGATTCTATTTCTGGATTGAAATCTTAGCCATTAATATTATTAATTTGACAGAATTTATTTTTCTTATTGGCTTTTTTTTTTTTTCTTATGTGAATACAGAGTAATGACTCAATTTTACTTTGGTACTCTTCAATTCTTGCAAGAGCATCATTTTTGGATTTGTATTTTTTTTTCATATTTAATTGTTATTTTTTGGACTTATTATTTTCTGATTGCCTTTTCTAATTCTTTTATCAACAAAAATTTGTGCGTTTGTTAACGAGTGTTGTTGCAGCAAGATTTTTAAAAAAATATTCATTGTTAGAAACCGGCAAGAGGTGGTATCGGTTTCCGACACTTTATTATTTTCTACCGCTGAAACCCACTTTGATTAAAACTGACACCACTTTATGCCGGTTTTAACACTATAAAGATCTAAATATGTTTATTGAAACCCTAATTTTCTAAATTTTTTTAAAATTTACACCAATTTCAAAAAAAAAAAATCCTATTTTTTTGCCCGTTGTTTGTAGGGCACTTGACTTTGTTTTTTTTTTTTTTATATTTTTTTGACTCTATTAGTTACCAGTGTGGTACGCACATGCGGTGCGTGTAATTATCTTTTTCATTATTGATTAATAATATAATTAAAGTACAGTGTTAAGTATTTAAGTTAAATTAGAAATAAACTTTTTTTAAAAGAAATAAAATTAAATGTATGAAATATTAAAAATAAGTTTTAAAAACATTACAGGTATGGAAATTTAATTTATTCGTATAGAAGGTCACCTATAGAGAATTTCAATTTGAATTTATTACTCTTTATTTATTCTAACACATATATAAAAAGTTATTTTTTATGAGATTTTAATTTATTTCTCTTATTTATTATAACACATATGAAATATTATCTTTGTTGATATCTTTAAAGTATGATTACATTACAACTTATTTAAATATATGAAATTTTTATTTCTTCGTATAGAAAGGTCATCCACATAAAATTTTAATATATAACTATTTATTTATTTTACAAGTTTGCCTCTTCGCGCCTACCAATACATACTTTTTTAACACTGGTTTTAAATGTAGTTTTAACAAATATATGTATTAAACTGAAATAGGGTAAAGTTTGGGGGCCGATTTGACAATTTGGGACAAATTTAATCCATTAGGTTTAGGCCACAATTTTACCCAACCCGCATTGTAGAGGGCACCAAAGTACCTCATAATGTAGGGGCATAATTCAATGGTCCAGTGTGCATAATGCGCACCAGTATGCAAGTTGCGTAACATAAAATAAAATAAAAATAATAATATCCTTCAATCCGATTGGCTGTATCTGTGTATACATGTGCACTGGATTGAGGCTCATTAATTTATAGTATTAATAAAACATAAGGAGGGAGTAATTTCTCCCATGAGCCATTTGAAGAGGAGAATTGGAGATACCCATCCGATGCGCTCTTTCCCATATGATCCATTAGCCCCTTTGCTTCTGCTCTCTCGTCATCATCTCCATCATCAACTCCTCTTTTCATAGAGCTCTTCACAGCTTTGCCCGAAAACCAATAATTCTTCATCAAGTTATGGCTATGCGGGAGTTAATTTCAGGAGGCGCGGCATGTGCGGTTCCTGGTTCGTCTTCTTCCAATCCTCTTGGTGGCCTCGCCAATTCTCTCATTGGTTCCTCTTCTAAGACTCAGGTATAGTTTCAATTTTCTCCAGAGCTAGCTGATAATCAAATCAATTTCTTATCTGGTCTGGTCTGTAATGTGAACAGGAGAGGTTAAAAGAAATCCCTACATCGACAGCCACAAGTTCAGAGAATCGATTTTATCAGGATGTTGAGGATCCTTTGAGAGCTCTTCCAGGGGCTGAGTTTGAACAACAGTTGTTTTCTCACCCTGGCAGCCAGGTGAGATGTGTTCTTTCCGCTAGGAGAGATAAGCTTTTGCTAGTTGTTGTGGCTACCATATTAATTATCACTTAGGGACCCTCATATTCTTCGTTTATATTACCAGGTGGGTTCAGAATTTCTTCGTGGGTTCCGCTCTGCTGATCAGAATGGATTTGCAGATGCATGGGATGAGATACAGCATTCTCATGTTCCTCCTCCACCTCAGGCTAACTTATATGATCGTGGACCTCAGGTTCAACCAACTTTGGATGGTAATTTTACATATGTTTGATGTCAGACAGTCCTGCTGTTTGAGCATGTTGAATGTTCTAGAGTTCTGCTAGCAGCTAATGAGTTAGCGGGTGATAAATAAAGAGAGAAATGTTATTCCACATGCATCTTATCAATAATTTTTAATTTTGTGTATATTTTCTACATATTGCATTACAGGACCGCCCCAGAGAGTATTGTTGAACTTCTTGCACTCATTTGTTGACAGTAGCCGTGGTGGAATTCCTTTACGTCCTACACCGTTGCCAGCATTAGGATTATCTGAGGGTGACAAACAATGTATACGTGATCGTAGCAGCATAATGGCCCGGCACTTTTTTGCTGATAAGAGTGAAGATTTTATTAATGCGCAGGTCCTTTGCCTATTTTTTATCTAAAAAACCTGCAAACTAGTACTTTTTCTTGGGTATAAATTCTCAATTTCGGCTGTATTTTACCTCCATCTCAATCTCAGCAAAATTATTAGTATTTCTTGACTAGATTTTATCAGCAGGTGAATGCCCTTTTGTCTTCCTTAGATATTGATGGTGATGGCCGGTTAAGGGGCCCTGTGCCTGGTAGATTTCGAGAGCTGGAGGATTATTGGAATGAATCACAAGGTAGTATGACACAAGGCCCTCATGCTGCCGATGGATGGATTACAGAATTTAGCCGGCAAAGATTAGACAATGGTGGTCCTGATGCTTGGGCTCATGCATTTGAACGACAGCATGGTGCTAATGGTTGGGTTTCTGAATTTGAGCAGGTAGATATTGTATGAAGCCTCTTTAACCTGTTGATAGATCAAACTCGTTAAATAGCACTTTACCTCATAATATTACTAGTCTTGGAATCTTCTCACCCATACACCTGTTGAAGGTGGATTAGAAATTGTAAGTTTGATCATGAACATGGCTATATGCAAGATTGCAAAATGGTGTATATAATGTGTTAATAGTCTTATTTCTATGTGGTTACAGGAACAGCAGTTGGCATCTCTAGACCAAATGAGAGGTGCAAATATCCCAGGCTTAGCTGCAATGGAGCAGACTCGCATGCTTGCACATACGCTAGCTCAAAATAATGACCCCAAATTTCAGGTTTTTAGGCTTTATATATTGACTTAAATTCTCCAGAATTCAGAGGGTTTACATGGTGTTTTTGAGTTTTGTGTAGTGAATAGCCTATTAGATATATGCGATTGTAAATAATGGTATGGTCTGCTATATTTATGTGTGTGTGTGTGTGTGTGTGTGTGAAACATACATCTGGCAGAATCATTCCAGGCACAAGAATTTTGGAAGAATTTGAAACCTTAAGCTTTTGTTTTTGGTGGGAACAATAGAGCATCCTTTTACAGTTTTATACTATAATTTTTGAATGCAACCATTGTGTACTGTTTGAGACTCATCAGTTCTTGCATGTTCCTCTGTTGATAACTTTAGCAATGAAAAACAAAAATTTATATATATTAACTTAAGTGTAAAAGGACCCTAGTTTTAGGAAATTTTTCACGGGAGGCTCCCCTGGAGTTTCTGGCTGTCAAACCAAAGCGGAACAGTCGGTTTTCTTTGAACAATAAGGAATCATGTACTTTCATGTACACCAATGGTCACTTTTTTGGATATCAAGTGCAAGTACACACAATGGAATGGAATCCAATGGTTGCCTTTTTAGATATCCGGTGTAAGTGTATGCAATGGAATAGAATCATGCCATATACATTTATGAACTATTTATTTCTCCACCTATATATTTATTTATGATAGCTGATGGAGGGTTTATTCATTATTATTTAGAGCCATATCAGGTCTATTTTACTGTTGAAAATGGTATTGGATGGTGGATACAAGTGAATCTTGATAAATACTTTTTTGTTTGTAGAATTCCAATTACAATTATCAATGGTTTAGACTCCCAACCAGTTAAAAAATCATTTAACTTCAATTCATGTGTGATAACAAAAGCCTTAAAGTGCAATTTATATTTTTATGCTTTACAGAGATATACAATCAATGAAGGGCTTCTTTAATTATTGATCTGTATATGTATTTTTTTAGTTTATTGCTAGTTGTGCTCAATTATTAATCGAATGCCATTGAAATGCAGAATTCAAAATTCCTTCAGTTTGTGTCAAAGATGAGTCGTGGTGAACTTATTATTGATGATAATCAAGTCAAGCCAGCTACATTGTCTAGGTCAAGTGATTGGGCAACAGAATATCAGCAACAGTATTCTGGGGGAACTTCTTGGGCTGACGAATATGTGCGTGATCAGGCAAGTAATGGTTTGCTGAAAGCATGAAGACTTAATTTGTTTTGTGCATTTTGTAAGCACATTCTGTTGCACTCACTTGAATGCACCAATGTGCATTTCGAAACCTAAAACACTAACATAATGATTCGTGCACGGCTAATAAACTAAAAGAATACTCGTAATTTTGTCTTGAAGGTATATTAATCTAGTTTGGTTTCTGCACTCCAATTGCAAAAATCTTTAATATTGATGTTGAAAGGTATAACTAGTTTGTCAACAATTTTGGCAAGATAATTTAGATTTGAATGGTTTCATGGATGCAAAAAAGATGCTTACAAAGAAATACGTAGATGATATGCCAGGTTTTTGGCTTGAAATCTATATATGTATGCAGTTCTGTATTTGATGAGGTGCTAAAGTATCATGATATGTGTGTCCCTATTCAGTCTTGGTCTTAGATTTTTGTTTTTAGGCTAGTCAAGGTACCTTTATAGTAGCATTTTCTTGAACCTGTACAGAGACTATAACAAAAATCATAACGCTATAGTCTATGTGCCTGAAATCCCAATATGATGCAAATAAAAATTGTTTCTCATCAAGTAATCAATTACTTATCATGTTTTCCTGGAGTAATTAGTTTATTTTTTTAATATCTGAAAGATGAATGTGCTTAGGAAAGGTTCAGTGATGCAGGTAAGACAGATACTCGCAATTTGGGCAATCAAAATACTTCTCTATTGCTTCTTATCTTCTTTCCTTGTAAAGATCGTAATAGTAACATATGTAATTGGGATGCTGTTCCCTTGAACAGACACAGCAGTTATGAACCTGAGATTACTTGTTCTCTAATGTGGATTTTTTACTTTTTGGTGTAATAACTGTAAAGGGCAAAGTTCTGTGAATGTACCACTGGGTGTACTACTGTGCTGTTATATGCTTGAAAACCTCTTTATGGTTAGATTTTGCTTTTGATTTCTGGCATCTAATGAAGTTGTGCCATTTAGGTTCCTCGTGGACCTGATCAATGGGTGAATGAGTTTGCTACTGAGAGAGAGCAGAGTGGATCTGTTGAGCAGTGGGCAAATGAATTCTCAAAGTTGCATGTTAATGACTGGGCAGAGGAATTTGGACAGCAGGTAGATGAAGGTGCATTTGGGGATAGTTCAGCGGATAACTGGGCAAATGCATATGATGAGTGAGTAAATCACAACAATGAGAAATTAGTTTCTCTGTTTCATTTACACTCAAAGAGAATTCTATATTGGTTCCTGTTATTTGACCTACTGTGTTCAATACTATGGGCTGTTCTTGTGGAAGCAGGTTGATCCTTCTACTTGCTATTTCCTAATTGGTAGATCTTCTAAAGCAGTTTTAGATTGGACATGCAATTGATTATCAATCTATGGTTCTGAATTATATATTCTGAAGTACAGCTAGTTCAGTTTTTGAGATAATACTATTTGTAATAAAAATCCTTCTCTTATCTCATATTTGGCCAGCACATCAGCTCAGTGCTTAAAAGCATTTCAACTATTGTTTACATTGACTAGAGTAAATTCATGCTGTCTTCTTTATTTCTTCCAAATTATTACTCCTTGTCATGGTCTGGTTTCCTTTTTGTTACTGCTTGCAGGATAGATACAAACTTCAATTCACAGATTGAAAAATTAATGATTAGGAGATCCACAGATCCACTATTAATTGCTTCTCTCCACTTCAGTGCGTTTGGCTCCATATATTGTATTTTTCACTTTACCTTACTGTTTCAAAGGTCAACAGAAATGTGTTAAATGGATATGGCAAATTGTTGGCCCTCTCTTCTCCAGCCTGAATCTGTTCATCTTTTTTCTGTTCCTTGTTGTGATTAGAAGTTGGTCATGATAAAATCTAACAGGACCTCACTAATAATTTTCTTCACTTATCAACTGTGCTTTAGATGATATTGTTTAATCTTTTGATGCGGTGCTTATTGCTAGAGCAAACTTATTTTCTTCTCAATTGTTGGGAATCAGTGTAGTTCATTAATGTTTACAGGAGCAAACTTCTTTTCTTCTTTATTTATGGGAATCAGTGTATTTCATTAATATTTACAGGTATATAAATGAACAAGTATCTGCCAAGAAGCAATCAGATGCTTCAAGGGGCGTGTATGTGTTTTCTGATATGAATCCTTATGTCGGGCATCCCAACCCTTTAAAGGAAGGTCAAGAGCTATTCCGCAAAGGGCTTTTGAGTGAAGCAGTCCTTGCTTTAGAGGCAGAAGTCTTGAAAAATCCTGAAAATTCTGAAGGTTGGAGGTTACTTGGAATAGCACATGCTGAGAATGATGATGACCAACAGGTTACTTCATTTATGATTTGAACTATAAAATTTATCTCTGGTCCTGCTGCATGGTTTCTTTCATTCTGCTAGAACTTCTTGAAAAATACAATTACTGCATGCTTCACTGCTAGCTTATCTTATAATTTCATCTTGTTCTAATATCATATCGTCTTGTGGTTGCCTTTGAAGATCTTGATGAAGTTGCTGCTGTGTGGTATGCGGTTTGGATGTTATCTTTCATGGGATATGTAAATCAAATTCTTAAATTAGTGATGCAATGAATGCTTGATATCTTGTAGTACATTAGTAAAAAGTTAATCCCATATTTACCTGTTTCCTGTTGTCTCTATCCTGTCTTCAATGAAATCTATTCTATTCTCACTTATTGCCTCTCCCCTGTTTCCACTGATGTTGGAAATCTTTTGCTGTGGAACTGTTTCGAATTCCAACTCATCCAATGTGATTTCCATGTATGGATTTTGCTCTTTTTGGCATTATCTGTTTCTTTCCTCTTTTAACTAACACAATTACCTCTGCATCGGCAGTCTTGAGTTTTGTAACTTCTCTTCTAGTTGGTTGTTCATCTATTTGATATTAATATTTATGTCAAGCTGTCGATTTTTCAAATTACTCAGATTTGGTGTTTTAGACTTTAATGTACTAAAGCCTGGAACTTAAATGTTCGATGCATGATGATTTTTGTTTTATAATAATTAATTTAGCTAGCATAATTAATTTGGCAAACTTATCCTTGACTCTAGCATTTGGAAATGAGTACAAGTTGGGCAAGCTTTTTCCTTTGAGTGATAATATAATTGGCAATTGAAATTATTGTGCTTCTCCTGATTGTTTTGAGTCTGATTCGTTGGGACTTTAATGTGGGGTAGTTGCTTAGACTATGTTGATATCAATACAGGCTATTGCAGCAATGATGCGTGCACAGGAGGCTGATCCTACAAATCTTGAAGTACTTCTTGCTCTTGGTGTTAGTCATACAAATGGTTAGTCATCAAGTCCTTCATGTTCTGAGAGCTGGGACAAACTATTTTTATTTAAATATTTGCTCACCTTTGACTTGCAGAGCTGGAGCAGACAGCTGCATTGAAATACTTGTATGGGTGGTTACATAATCACCCAAAGTATGGAACACTTGCCTCTCCAGAGCTTGCTAATTCGTTGTATTATGCTGATGTAAGTGTCACTTCTAGAACTCTTTCTTTCTTTGACCTCCTTTTGGATTCTATTCCATGCAGTTGGAAGTGTTGCTCCTAATATAGTTATATGCCAGTTCTCAGTTTCTTTCTGTGTAATCTCTGGATATGCTCTAGATGCATAAACATTAAAAAAAGTATTTGTTGCAGACAAGATGCAAAAGTTTAGATTTATTGCTGTCGAACTCCTTGAATTTTAGAATAGGATTCAAAAGTTATTGTACAAAAATAGCAAGGCACAAATATCAGGTTATTTGTAGCATCTTGCACTGGGTCTTCTAGTTGTCTATTTGCACCATGGTGTATCATGAATCTGAAACATCAGTTGGACACCAAAACTAACTATGAACTTGGTAAAGAAGATGAGCACGAGCTAACTGCGAAACTACAATCTGTCTGATATGCATTGATGGAACATACGTGCTTGTATTCTCTATATTATTTAACAAGCTGGACAAATGATTATATTGAAATAGAGAAACAATCGGGCCCATCTAGTGTGAGAGTAAGGCTTAGTTGTTTTTAGGAATCAAGTTGGCAATAAATTATTTGTGCGTTAGGTTAACTTCAACTTCAAAGCCAATGTTCACAGATTATGTTGATTCATTTATTCACTCGTACTTATTCTTCTTCTCCTTTTCTTTCTCTTTCCCCCTCTAATTACAGTTTCCTTTTTCCCATGGTAATGAACATTCCCTTTATTAAAAAAATGGGGATATAAAGCTCTGTTGTCCTGATAGCTCTGTTAATTTCTTGTCTTTGGTATATAACCTGAACAGATGCTATGATAACCAACTTACCAGTGCAGTAATTCTCTCTTTATCACTAGCTGGCTACAAAATCTTCTATCTTTACTGGTTTTCTTACGACACATGTTAATATTGTTTCCTAGAGGCCCATTTTGCAAATAGATGAATTGGCAGAAGATTTTTGTGTTGTAATTTAAATAGTTGAAAAATAATTGGAAATGCACAAAATTTAGGAAAATGTAGAAGGCTTACATGGCTAGTTAGAGATTTAGGATTGCTTGTTTCTTGGATAAAAAATTTGCAAACATAGGATGGATCTCTTTTTAGGTGGGAATTGATGTTAATTTACTCTTTTTTTTATTATTTTTTATTTTTTAAGACTTTTTGATATTTCTTGGTTACATTTTATTGTTCAATATAATGATACTTATCAAAGTTCTCCCTTTATGATAAGCAGGTTATTTTTCATTTATAATTTTTTGGTTCCTTCTTGATATCTTCTGGTTATATTGTTTTATTGGTTGATATAATGGTACTTGTCAAAGTTATGCCTTTATGATAAGAATTTTTCTTTTTCATTCCTCTATGATATCTCCTGTTTAAATTGTTCTATTGTCAATATAATGGTACTTATCAAAGTTCTGCCTTTATGATAAGCAGGTTACTAGATTATTCACTGAAGCTGCTCAGATGTCACCTGAGGATGCTGATGTTCACATTGTGCTCGGTGTACTGTATAATTTATCCAGGGAATATGACAAAGCCATTGCTTCCTTCCAAACGGCTTTAAAACTCAAGCCACAGGATTACTCCTTGTGGAACAAGCTTGGTGCAACTCAGGCTAATAGTATTCAAAGTGCTGATGCAATATTGGCTTATCAGCAGGTATATCTATGCGCAATTACGATCAACTCTCTCTCTCTCGGGTCATTTTGGTTAAATAATATCGCTGCATCTTGCTGAATGTATGTAGTTCCACTAGAACGTAAAAGTATTGTGGTTCTTTGAAACTATTTCTAATATATTTTCTGAAGTAAACTTGGAATGTTCAGGAGGGCTCTTTTGGTTGTTACACTTTTGCTAATATGTGGCTCAGAAATATGATGTCAGGTGATAGGAACTATGGAAATGAGCTTTTTGCATTAGTTATACTAAGATGTTCTGCAGTCTGTCCTGTGGGGATGTGAAAATTGTATGGTGCTTAGCTTATGCTTTATTTTGGTATTGCAATTAGATACAGTAGTTTGCTTCCTTGGTACAGTCAAAATATCTTGGTCCAGGAACAATTTATGCTTGCATATTGATCTTCTTATTCTTTGTCCATTTCTTTTGTGTTGTACATTATCTTGTTATTTTTCTACCCTTCCTTTTGTATCCCTGTGGATCTCACAGCTTTAGCTTTCTACACAAATGAGTTTGCAGACTTCTTGTGCTGGCTCCCCTGTCCAAATGACTGACATATTAGGTGGATGTAACTATCTGATGTATAAGCCAATAGGCATCCTATTCTCTATTTTAATTTTAATTTTAATTTTAATTTTAATTCATGGTGTGTGCCTTTGTTACATTATCCCTCACCCAAGTGTGCAACTCTGCTTGTTGCACTGGCTTTATGCCATACAGGAGAGGCCCACCTCTTTATGCATCTAGTCCACTCTTGGTTTCTCTCCTTGAGGCCCTAGAGATGTTAAATTTGGGGTCGTGGCACCACTTATTGTGTGCTCAATCTCCTGCTTAAAGACTAAGACAGGAGCCCTGTATAAGCCCAGGAGCAGCCCATCTATTTGCTCATGTGGGATCTTTATTATACTTAACATATGCTGTTCTGTTCTTATAGCAGTGGAGAATTTCCTGCTGGTCCAGTTCATGAGAATCTGGGCTTTTCCCAAATCCTAATTGCCCTTCTGAAGCAATCTGCAGAAAAAGATGAGCTAGCATCTTATGTATGTTGGTTTCGTCATTTGAAGTAGGAGAAATTAATCTTGTAGTGGAATTGTTGCTAGTGTTGCTTTCAACTTTTGTGTCATCACTTTACTCATAGTGGAGTACTGTACTGGGTACTTTCATCTGGAATCTCAGCAGCAACTGGTGTCTTCACACATTTTATCGCCTTATTTTTTTTTTCCTCAAAACATTTTGGAGTACTTGTGTAACCTTGGCTTTAATTGTTGGTTTAATTTCTTGTTTATTCAACTCCCATTGCCTTCCTTATTTTCCAGGCACTTGATTTGAAGCCTAACTATGTTCGTGCTTGGGCAAACATGGGAATCAGTTACGCCAACCAGGTTCTTACCCCTGCTTCATTCTCAATTTGTATAATTGATTTAAATCTTTTAAGCTTAGGAACTTAATCTACTCCACCTTGGAGCTGATTGTCAATCTATTAGTTTGGAGCACTCATGTATGAAAAGTACATACAATCAAATCTAATAAAGGAAATATTTCTGTTTTAGAATAGTGAAGGCATAAATGTGCTGAACAAATTTTTCCAGGCAGTTATACTTCATAAAGAACTGCCATTTTAGAAGATTGTAAAACCTGGCATGGTCTTGAAACTTGCTATACAATAGAAGGAAGAAGAGTTGGCACTTTGGACAATTTTTTGGATGGGAATATTGCTGTAATGTACCAATTAGCGTAATTTTTTCTAGTCACTAAGGAAAAGTCAATTACACCTGATATAAGAAACATATACCGCCGTTGGTTTGGGTGGGTGGAATTTAGTTATTATGTGCTTCTTTTAATGGAGCATTTCAGTAAATCTTCACTTTGGTTCTTGAATCCTTTTTTTTTTTTTTGGTAGCTTTAACATGATAAATAAGAAATGAACCTCTTATTTCTGAACTATCAATGCTGATTTTAAGATCTGATGGTAAGATTGAAATTACGATCTTCCAACGAAATGCACAAACTCATCTTATTTGGCATTTGAATATTATCTTCCAGGGTATGTACGAGGACTCCATCCGTTACTATGTTCGGGCGCTTGCTATGAATCCTAAAGCAGATAATGCCTGGCAATATTTGAGAATTTCATTGAGGTATGTTTATTGAGCATGGTATTTCTTCTGTAACTTGTGTATAATTTAATGACATCATACATCTCTTTGATCCTTTTTCTTGCAGTTGTGCTTCTAGGAATGACATGCTGGAGGCCTGTGATTCTCGGAATATTGACCTTCTGCAGAAAGAGTTTCCACTGTAATATTGATAGTGGTCTCAAGTAAAGGCTGAATATTGTTGGAAACAACGATGGTGGGAACTAGACATTCAGAAGTCATCTTCTCTTCGTCGATTAAAAGTTACATGACTGCCTTGTGGCTCAATGTTTTGCTGCTGGCAGATCCGAGGCCTTACTGAATAGTGTCTTATGAGTTGGAAAGTCAAACACTGGTGTGGGATCGAACTCGAATGATGTATTTAGCATGATTCTTAAACAAGAAATAGGAAAAGGGCGATTTGTTATAATAAGCATGCAGGAATAGTGCACAATGTCATTGTAAGTTAAAGGATGAAATAATAAAGTTTATTCTGCTTAAAATATTGATGCATTGTGGTTGCTGAATTCTTGCTGGGGGCGTATTTTATGTTTGGTTTAATTCCGTGAGATTTCCAAAGTCCCAAAGATAGAATATTGAAGGGCTTATGGTACGTAGCCTGAAAACCTGTAAAGTTTTAATTTCCCGATTTTAAGCAAGTGGTGAATTCTACACGCACTAAAAACCATCTTGAAGAGGGACATAACGTACACATAGGTGCGACCTTGATTGAACCCTAAAGCCATAATCCTCTATGATTTTTAGTTTGTTCTTTGGACAGGCCGAGTTTGAAAACCTTGGTGTCATGCATGACTAACTCTACTCTTTTTCCGTACCAAGCAAACACTTCGCACTTCATTTGATAAGCAGAAAACGAAATATACATGTAAGAGTACATATAGGCGTCCCAATGGCTTTCTTAGGCAAAATTTTATAGAAAAAAATAACGAGGAAAAGAGAAAATGCACTTGGAGCATGAATTGTTCGGTGGACAACAATGAAGTAGATTTTATAATCCATATTCCAACGAATAATATTACCAACAAAATCTAAGGTCCACTTTTTTTTAGTGGAATATACACCAACTCATGAAAACTCATGCCTTGATTACGGTGGCATGCTTGTATGATGCCTGCATATTCCAATTTGTAGCCAGCATCTTCAAACATTCGCAAGGCCAACCAATTTCATCAGCTCATTTCCTTGTGATTGCAAAAAGAAACTAATCCGAGTGAATGAGATCAAAAGCCATTGGAATTTTCATAACCACTTCCTCCAACTGGCTGTTCTTCTGTCAGCAGATAATAACCTAGGAAGGCTTAGCAGACTATTAACTCGTGTAACACCTTCTAAGGCTGACCATTCATCATCCTCTGCAGTTGAAATGCACTCAGCTAGGCTCCTCTTTGACTGGCTCTGGCTCTTCAAGGTTAGCTTTTCCTCCTTTAACTCCGAGAGAGGAACAATCTCATCAGACCCTCCTCTTATGGTATCCGAGTGGCATAGAACAGAAGGAATATCATCAAGCGTTTCTACTTCTGCAGAACTCTCTTTGGTGCTCACTGTACTCTTCTCTGACTCCTGCAGAACTGGCTTAACATCTGACTGTACCACCTCTGCGTTTGCTTCTGATACATGTTCAAGAAAGAGACAAACCACAGCACAATCATCATTCTTTGAGGTAGGATACTTAAGCCTCCATGCTCGAACTGCACAATCTACAAGAGCTCTAGCTGCTGTTGCACGACCAGGAGCTGAGGCCACAATATCGACAGCTTCCTTGTTTGAAAGGACATCCCAAACCTGCAAAACAAATCTTGAATTTATGTTTGAAGTAGAAATAAGTACATCCAGGTCATCTTTTCCTGTCTGATGGACTTAAATAAGCACAGAGGTTTATCATTCTAGTATCAGAGCTTCAAACTATCGGATCTTGAAGAGACAACATCAGAAGCATGGATGGCATGGAAACAGAGAAAAGCATATCATAACAGTTACAGAAATGAAGAATATCCCCAATATTAAAAGCAGATTCTTTATGTTTGAGTATAGAGTAAGAGAAAAGAAAAGTTAATACCCCATCAGAAGCAAGAATAATGAATTCATCTCTCTTTGTAAGGTGGCGATAATAAACATCTGGTACAGAAATTAAACCAAAATCTTTCAGACAGAAATCCCCAAAAGCTCTAGCCATTGCCAGACCTGGAGAGTCATTATTAGGCAACCATACACGTGCAACCTCTGGCTCATCCTTCAGTGCAAAGACCCTTCCTTTACGTTGCTGGATCCTGGCAGCTTCCCCTATATATTGGAAGGGCAAGAACTTCAAGCTCTAGATGCAACAATCTTATGTAGGTCTCCAATTTACTAGATTGCAGAAAGGTTATGCTTTTTTATGATTAAACCAGATAAAACATATCGATGTGTGTGTCCGTGCATCTTCTGTTGGCATGCAAGTGTGTGCATGTATTGTGGGGTGCATGCATGTGAGCAAGAAAGAAAAGAGAGTAACTTGGCAAATCAGGCTTCAAGTCCACAGTCAATTGTATGGCATGCAATGAATTGTCTTCATCTCTGGTTGCCAGAACTGCTCTGGAGTCACCAAGATTTCCAATTATAAGATCATCCCCCTGAAAGGCCACATTTTCAATAGGAATAATTGTCAGATAAGGTTAAATTCCCATGAAATGCAAAATCATTTAAGGAAATTTGCGCAGAAAAATTATTGCAAGTCATATTTGTTGGTACGATAGTATACCTGGCATCAGTTCACAAAGTACATAAAAAAATAAATCTAACATTAATTGACATTGTCTATAAAATAATCTAAGGATGTCGCAAATGTTCAGTAGAGTAGCAATAAGCAGAAATAAAATCCAAATTTCACAAATGTTTGGCATTGCATGACAAACGAACATGAATTAGTTTTAATTAAGAGACATATAATACAAGTTCAGAGGTAAGGAAAAATGTGCAAGGCAAGTTCTCAAAAGAATTAGGCACACTAAAGCATCAATCAAGCATGTAAGAATCTAGGAACGAGGCAAACATTTCAGGAAATTTAACAGAATAAATATTGCATGTCATCTTTGTTAGTAGAAACAAATTAGCTGTACGTGTATCTAATAGCAATTCACAGTGTCCACACGATAATCTAAGGAGGTCAGATCAATTTTAAATAAATCAACCATGAGTCAAATTCCACAAATAGCCAAGGGAAAAAAAAGGGAAGGGCTTTTAGTAAGATACACAAGGCAGTTATTTTCAGAGGTAAGGTAATTTGTGAAGGGCATGTTATCTCAAAAGCAATAAACATGCTAAAGCATCGAGCATCAAGGTAGGGGCATACCCTTAGAAATAAAATGAATAATAAATTATCGATAACCAATAATGCATGCAAGAGTATGTTTAAACTTTTACATTTTGGAACATGTGATGTCTTTCATAACTTTTTGATACCCTGCAATTCTTGTCATTGATACTATGGTGCCAAACCTACTAACAACATAATTTTCTAATGATATGACATTGAGATGTTCATGTAATTTTTAAGATGATGTTACTTTTTGAGTGATTTGGCGTCCAATTCAGAAATATGGATTCACAATAATTAAAGGTTAAGCTTTTAATTTTGTCAAAATGGTAAAATGAATCATTACAAATCTGCTTGTAAAAGATTTTAAATTTTTACTAAAAAAAAAAAAAAAAAATGCAACTTTAATCTTGTAAATATTTTAAGAATAAATTTCTAATGTATTATGGGTCTCAATTCTATGTAAAGTGCTGCATCACTGATGAAGTCCATGAATATCAATATCATAGCACTTTTTGGTCATCTAAGTTCTGACAATATGAATCAGAAAATATAGAAAACAGTCGGAAACAAAGCACTGAAACAGAGTGGTCTTTTTCTGCATATTTTATAAGTGTCAAATAAATTCTAATATTTAATTATTTAGCCTACATGCTTGCAACAAAATTAAACAGTTTGACAAGTCATATTCCATCATGCACAAAGAAATTAAGTAAAGGATCATCAAATTAATCAGTCTTATACTAACCAAACATGCCCAATTACAAAGCAATGATTGGAACAAGGGTTTTATCAACCACAAGCAGGGGTTTTCAAGTTACCTTTTCTGTGTTCTTCGAGGGCCATTAGAATAATTTAACAGAGATCATAAAATATATTGGCTTGCACAAGAAAAGAACCTCTTGGAACCAAAAATGAATGAAAGGCATGCCTGTAAGAAATTCTAAAGGACACATATGAGTATGTGCTAAGCCTTGAGCCTAAAAATCACTTGTCTCCTAGTTCATTTCCTATGTCTAAAGACATCTTGAGGAAATCAGCATAGTACCAATGTCAATGGATACAAACAAGATTGAAACTATCATTGTATGCTTTTTACCATATTTGCAGCTGGAAAAGGCTCTACAGCAGGTAATACTGAAGTTTGTGAGCTATTCAATCCAATTACTATGATCTCAATACAACATATCATCTTACTAAGTTTACTAAGCACCAGTAGGCTTCATTTCCTCATGAAGTAGAAACAAAAATTAATAGGTCATAATCTCCAGTGCTGAAAATTGGCAGAAAACTTGCACCAATATGTAATTCAGATATCTATTTGTGGTCTAGAAAGCATGCACCGTTGGATGACAAATGTAGAAAGAACTATACTCTTTGTTCATTTTATTATAAGCTTCACAGGCTCCTAATTTGTTTTGCAATTATTTTCTTGAAATATATTTGGACCATTAAGCAAAAAGGATGCGAGGGCCACAAGAAAAGAGGATTCAAAGGGTGGTTATCATATCCACTAGCTTCTGCAAACCACCTAATATGGGGTATGAAAGCTTTAAGAGACGTTTAGAAAATGTCCAGTCTCCTTCCCTTCCTAATAGAGCAGGGTAAACATGTTATTCTCCACTTCCTTTCCCATCCTCCCCTCTGCACCCCTTTGTCCAAATTAAATATGTATCAACAAGTGAATTCAATTTTTCTAGAGCAAAGTATTTGATGAAGATAACGATATGATTCATGAAGCCCAAGCCCACAAGCCCAAGACATGGAGAGTCTACAGCAGGAGGTCCAAAAGGCAAACAGAAGAACAGGAGAGAGCTGAGTTGGCAGGAAGTTAGTTAGGAAAGAAATAGGCTATAAAGAGAAGAACGGGTTGTGAGAGGGGTATGGTTGAAATTTTATTGTGAAGGCTGTAAAGGGAGTGAGGGTAGAGAAGCAGTTGTGTTTGGCTATTCTCTAATTGTTGAGGCCCTTGCTACATTTATCTTTCGTATTATTCTTTTCTGGAATTGTAAACAGCACAGATACTGTTGTTGATTGTTGATAACAATATACAAAGTCCATTTCATCCATTGTTGTTGATTGCTTAAGATTTCTGTTAGTCTTTTTCTTATCAATTGGTCCGACCTGCCGGATCATCCAAACAGGAGAAAAGAAACCAAACAATGGAAACTCGTTTGCAAACTTTCCATAACCGATTGGAGGAAACTGAAAACAGGATGGGGGATTTAGCTGAATGCGTGAAAGCAATCTCCAAATCCATCACTGAGGTTCAGAACTGCATAACTAGTTCTGAACTTCGTTATCAAGCGGATAAGAAGCAAGAAGAGCTACAGAAACTAAAGGAGGAAGAATTTAGGAGTCAGGTGCTCAGCTGGATAAAACGATCTGATAAGCAATCAAGTCAGATTGAAGATTCAATTACCCAAGGGGAAACAACTATGGAGGAAGGAGCAAATCGTCAGGGACAAGGTTCGTCGGGAAGGATGAATTACCATATTCATTCCAATCATTTCGCAGACCCGATGGCTTCCTTGAAGAAAGTTAAGCTTCCAATGTTCAATGGAACCGATGCTAGGGGGTGGATAATGAGAATGGAAACTTATTTTCGAGTCAACCAAATTCCTCCTGAGATGCGCCTGCATTTAGCCGAGATCTGTATGGAGGGAGCCACAATTAATTGGTTCTCTATGCTTATCGATTTATGCCCAACACTGACTTGGGAACAATTCAAAGGCGATCTGCAGAAACGATATGGAAGCGCGCACTTCTCCAGCCCTTTTGAAGAGTTGGCGGATTTGAAACAATCTGGGAGTGTAGAAGATTTTATAGAAATGTTTGAGTTAGTGGCTGCATCTGCTCCAGGTTTACCAGAACCCCAATACGTAGGGTATTTTATTAGTGGATTGCGGGAAGAGATTAAGGGATGGGTGAAGTTTCATAAGCCTGAGGACAGATTAGAAGCGATGCGGTTAGCTCGAACGATTGAATACTCGCTGCAATTTGGGAAGAGCGGGATATCTGCAGTGAGACCATGGCCAAACTTAACGAAGGAGAAGGAGGGGCCAAACAGGGTACCAGTGGGAAATGGATCTTGGGCTGGGTCCAACAAACACAATGGGCCTTCCGTCCATATCCAACACTCATTGGCCCTTAACCAATCAAAAAACCCAACAGCTCTCTCAAACAATCGCCCACCCACTTCCTACTCGTCCACCATAACCGACAAATGGGGACACCGGCGGCCAGGAATCAGGCAGCTCACCAAATCTGAGTGGGAAGAGAGACGACGGAAAGGGTTATGTTTCCAGTGTGGACAGACCTATTCCCCTCAACACAAGTGTCCTCAAGGCCAAATGAAAGTGATGCTGTTGGGAGAGGGAGAGGAGATCGATGATGAGGACGAATTCTATGAAGTAGACAATGAAGGAGAGGAGCAACCAGTTGATAGAGAATGTCGAGTCCTGGACCTAAATTGCCTTCACCACCTCATGAGAACTCACAATCCAGATGAGCGTGAGCTGAGCACCCTGAAACTACGAGGATCCATCAATGGAATTCCTCTCATGATGTTGGTGGACAGTGGGGCTACACACAACTTTATCTCATCCCAATTAGTAGCTGCTCTTGGACTTCAGGTTAGTCACATTAAACCTTTAGGAATTCGTTTGGGAGATGGCAACTTAATAGGGGTAGACCGGCAATGTACAGCTCTTCCCCTACAGTTGAAGAATTACCACTGCCAAATTGACGCTCTTGTGACCGAAATTGGGAGCTTAGACGTGATTTTAGGGGTGGCGTGGCTTAAAACCCTAGGAGACATCACTGTAAATTGGGCAGCAGGGTATTTGAAGTTTGATGACGTGGAAGGGCAAGTGGAGTTGTATGGAGACGATGTTGCACAATCAAAATTTCAGTCATTGCAATGCTGGCTGCATGGACATGATGCACAGATGGAGGATGGAGGCGAAACAGGGGTCAACCAGCTGCCTGCAGATTTGACCCACTTAACCGAACTTCAAAGGGTCCAAATGGGTGATTTGCTCTCCAGATATCAAACGGTGTTTGTGGAACCGGATGGCCTCCCTCCCAAAAGAGGCGTTGAACATTCAATTCCTCTTCAGCCAGGACAGGAACCAGTGTGCGTAAGACCGTATCGCTATCCTCATCATCACAAAACAGAGATTCAAAATCAAGTAACAGAGATGCTGAAGAAAGGGGTTATAAGGCACAGCCAGAGTTCCTTCTCCAGCCCAGTCATTCTGGTGAAGAAGAAAGACCAATCCTGGCGAATGTGTGTCGATTATCGCGCTCTAAATAAGGTAACCATTCCTGACAAATACCCCATTCCTGTTATAGATGAATTATTTGATGAATTAGATGGGGCCAAGTTCTTTACCAAGCTGGACTTGAAATCCGGTTACCACCAGATCCGAGTAAGGGCAGAAGACATTGAGAAAACTGCTTTTCGCACATATGACGGGCACTACGAGTTCTTGGTTATGCCTTTCGGACTGACCAATGCTCCAGCCACCTTTCAATCTGCTATGAACGACATTTTTCGCTCTTTGCTTCGTAAGTGTGTACTGGTCTTTTTTGATGATATTTTGATCTATAGTCATATGTGGGCAGAGCATTTACAACATGTCAAGATGGTTCTCGACATACTGGTGACACAGCAGTTTGTTCTCAACGGTAAGAAATGCAGTTTTGGTAAGTCTTCAGTGGAGTACTTGGGTCATGTGGTGAATGGGACAGGAGTGCTAGTGGACTCCAGCAAAGTTAAGGTAGTCCAAGAATGGCCGACACCAACCACAGTTAAAGGGGTACGCGGTTTCCTTGGGCTCACCGGCTACTACCGCAAATTTATCTCGGAGTATGGTAAGATTGCCAAGCCTTTGACAGATTTAACAAAGAAGGAAGGGTTTAGGTGGAATGACAAAGCTCAGCAGGCGTTTGAATTACTCAAGCAGAAGTTGACATCAGCACCTCTCCTAGCCTTGCCGAATTTCTCCAAGCCCTTTGAGATTGAATGTGACGCTTCGGGGTGTGGAATCGGGGCTGTGTTGATGCAAGACCGTCGTCCCATTGCCTATTTTAGTAAGGCATTGTCCCCACAAAACTTTTGCAAATCGGCTTACGAGAAGGAAGTTATGGCTATTGTCCTGGCGGTTCTACATTGGAGGCCATATCTCTTGGGACAGTCATTCATAGTATACACTGACCAGCAGAGTATTCGGCAACTAATGTACCAGCGGATTTCTACTGCGGAACAACAAAATTGGATGGCCAAATTGATGGGGTACAGATTTGAGGTTCGGTATAAGCCAGGGACTGAGAATAGGGCAGCTGATTCTTTGTCAAGGCTCAAGGGACAGGATGGAGAACTCAAGGTTGTAACTGTCACTCCAACTTGGGTTGATGTGCATGAGCTGTCACAGGAAGTAGCCAGTGATCCTCAACTCCAAAAGATTATCAGCAATCTGCAGCGGGACCCTCTCTCACATCCAGGATTTGCTATGCGTGGTAGCACTTTGTTCTACAGAGACAGGTTAGTCCTATCCTCCAATTCTTCTTGGATTCCTAGATTGCTGCATGAATTCCATAATGGGCCGACGGAAGGGCACTCAGGATTCTATAGAACCTATAAAAGGTTAGCAGCCACCTTGTATTGGTTGGGAATGACAAAGTCTATTCAGCAGTACGTCCGTGAATGTGAAGTCTGCCAGCGCTATAAAGCCTCCACCTTGGTGCCAGGGGGACTGCTGCAACCTCTCCCTATTCCTAATCAGATTTGGGAGGAGATTTCGATGGACTTCATCACCGGGTTGCCTCGGTCGAAGGGTTGTGACACCATTTGGGTGATAGTGGACCGTTTATCGAAATATGCGCATTTCATTCCCCTCAAACATCCGTTTACTGCTCGGATATTGGCTGAGATTTTCCTTAAGGAACTCATCCGCCTACATGGCTTACCAAAATCCATCCTCAGTGACCGATATCCTCTGTTTGTCAGTCGTTTTTGGCGTGAGATCTTCAAGTTACAGGGCACTGCTCTCAAATTCAGTACCGCCTACCATCCTCAAACTGATGGTCAAACCGAGGTGGTGAATCGGTGTGTAGAGGCCTACCTGCGTTGCTTTGCTACGGACCAGCCCAAGACATGGATAACCTGGCTCCCTTGGGCTGAATTTTGGTACAACACCACCTACCACATATCCACTGGTACCACTCCTTTTGAGACGGTGTATGGACGTAAACCGCCTACTGTGTTACAATTTGTTCCAGGTGAGGTTGAAGTGGCAGCAGTGGCTACTGAGCTGCTGGACCGAGATGAGGCTTTGCGACAACTGAAAGCTCATCTCGCTCGAGCTCAAACCAGTATGAAGAAGGTTGCTGATCAGCATCGTCGACCTGTTGAGTTTTCAGTTGGTGAGAACGTATTTGTGAAGCTTCGCCCCCATAGACAACTCTCTGTCACTTCTCGGATAACTCCAAAGCTAGCTCCCCGTTTTTACGGACCTTTTCCGATCATTCAACGTGTGGGATTGGTGGCTTATAAGTTAGAACTGCCTCCTGGCGCTCAAATCCATCCGGTGTTTCATGTGTCGCTATTAAAAAAAATCTATTGGATCCAATGTTGCCTCTTCTACCTTGCGAGCAGGCATGGAATCAGATGTCATTAATGCTGTCATTCCTGTGGCAATATTAGCTAAGCAAACTATCAGCAGGTATGGTGAAGAGGTCCCCCAATGGCTGGTTTAGTGGCAGGAAGGTGGTTTGGACAATGCCACATGGGAGGATGAGTTCATCATTCGCCATCAGTTTCCTCAATTCAGTCTTGAGGACAAGACTGTTTCCCCACCCGGTGGCAATGATGAAGATAACGATATGATTCATGAAGCCCAAGCCCACAAGCCCAAGACATGGAGAGTCTACAGCAGGAGGTCCAAAAGGCAAACAGAAGAACAGGAGAGAGCTGAGTTGGCAGGAAGTTAGTTAGGAAAGAAATAGGCTATAAAGAGAAGAACGGGTTGTGAGAGGGGTATGGTTGAAATTTTATTGTGAAGGCTGTAAAGGGAGTGAGGGTAGAGAAGCAGTTGTGTTTGGCTATTCTCTAATTGTTGAGGCCCTTGCTACATTTATCTTTCGTATTATTCTTTTCTGGAATTGTAAACAGCATAGATACTGTTGTTGATTGTTGATATCAATATACAAAGTCCATTTCATCCATTGTTGTTGATTGCTTAAGATTTCTGTTAGTCTTTTTCTTATCAAATGTAGTATTCCTATTCTATGATTCAGATCAAATGCAGACTTCAGCTACCTTTTTGCCTCAATGAGGAGGTATCATTGCCTTCAATAAGAATCAATGCTTAGAAAACCCATGAACAATTAAGTGAATTAGCTTGTGTTCCTCAACTATTTTTCCGTAACAATTTTCATACATCATGCCTGATAAATTTAGCCACCGAAATAAACCACTAAACTTGGCCTTTCAGCATGGAATTGATCCACAAAAGGCGGCTCCTGATTCTAAATTATAGACTGCAACATCCTGCATCAGAAAGTCTAACCAAGTGGAACTTTGGGTGTTAAAAGGTTGTGTTCATTGTTATACCACATGCGAAACTATAGGGAAGTTATAATCTGTTTTGAAGGTTGCACCCAAATCAATATGCCTGCTATATGATCAATCCAAGCTGTTATCATAAAATGACAAGATAATGCAGACATGTCGATGACCTGACAAATTGTTGAACAAGCAGCTAACTGCCACATTCTTATTAGAAATACACGTTATTTTGCACTATATCTGAAAATATCATAAAACTGGTGTAGAAATCGTGATGCTTAGAAAGCCTAAGTATTTAAATTATGCATTTCAGCCTGAAGCATGATTGGCTTGAATCAAATGCAAACCTTGAATTAGACCTGAGTACAAATGCAATATATGCCAACCAATAAATAAAAATTCAATGGTTTTGTCTGCATATCATGATGATCTTAAATGTTTTCTATAACTTCCAGAAGTGACTTAAGCAATCAGCTCTTCTAGTCAACTTATCTTATATGTGGCTTAAGCTGATGTCATCAACAGTTACATAAATATGAAAGGTCAAGCTTTCAGTCAACAAGAACTTTTTAACTGTCCTCACCTGATGCCTTGCCATTTATACTCATCATAAAAACACTCTGATAAAGAAAATAAAAGGAAAATGGAATGAACAAGAACGTCACTACCTAAATTAAAAAACACAAGCTTTTCAGTGTTTTGGAAAATTTTTGTCCTGCTTTGGTGTCAACTAATTTCACCAAATAGTATTCCTAAGACAATCTTTAACTTCAGGATAAAATTTACCAAGCTAATATGATCATACATAAATTGAACTCTTACAAAACACCGAGCAAAAAAAAAATGTGGATGAGAGAGAAGATGTTGTTTTGAGGGAAACCAGGTTAATTGGCTCACCGAAGTGGCAATCGCAGGATTGCTTCTCAAATTTGTATTGCAAATAAAAGTTTCATGTGAAAGGAAAAATACCTACATTTGTTCCTCATATAGTGGATCCCTGAACATTTAACCAAACTACATTAGTAAGAATGTTAATCATCACTAAAAAAACTAATTCATCTATATGCCTGTAAGATCCCACATCGGTTAGAGTGGAAAACGAAGCATGCCTTATAAGGATGTGGATACCTTTTCCTAGTGGACGCGTTTTGAGGGTACCCCAAAAGTAAAACCGTGAGTCACCTAGCGTCGGCATAGTTTTCAAAGCAGACATGTGGCGTGACAGGTGGCAAAGCGGACAATATTCACTAGCGGCGGATCCGGGGACGTTACACTGGGCTCTAAGGGGGGTGGATTGTGAGATCCCACATTGGTTGGAGTGGAGAACGAAGCATGCCTTGTAAGGATGTGGATACCTCTCTCTAGTGGACGCGTTTTGGGGGTACCCCAAAAGTAAAACCGTGAGTCACCTAGCATCGGCATGGTCTCCAAAGCAGACATGTAGCGTGACAGGTGGCAAAGTAGACAATGTTCACTAGCGGCGGATCCGGGAACGTTACAATGCCAATCAAAGCCTAAATATAGGACTCCATCTAAAAATTCCGAATAGTGCAACCTATGGTGCAAACTAATATAGATCAAGAGGTCACTCTAAACAGTTAGAGAACAAGGGCATGAATGACATTTTCAATCTGGCATGTATGCTTTGGTCATCCATGCAAAATCAATTCAACTTAATAATAATAATAATGCCTGATCTTGTCAACAACAGAAAACTGAGACAAAAAATGCAAATGATCAGTTTGGTTAAGCTCGGCAAGAAATTAAAGGATGTTGCCAGAACAAGTCACCTGCTTTATCAAGGTCACAGCAGTTGTCCCACTGCAGAAGCAATCAATCGTAGGATACAAATTTAGTTCCTTGTCCATTAACTTGAATGCCTTCAGCATAGTCTTTTTAAGAGGCAGAAACATCTCTGGGACATTTTCATTTTGCTCAGCCTCCAAAGATTCATGCAAACCATCATCCATGCTTGGAGATGCACTTTCCTCAGAATTTGTGCTTCCAGAAGTGTTTTCAGCCTTATGATGGCTGCTTTGTTCATCATTAGAGCCATCTTGCCATTGTGTACACAGTATAAGTGGAAGGGAATCCCGAACTTTCTTGGCAACCATATGACCAAAAGGACCATGACCATCAAATACTCCACAAAACACCGTATCACTTCTTGAGATGAAATTCTGTTGCCAAAAAACTCAAACCCATTCACCATACACCAATGCCAAGAGACAAACAATAATTGATGACAATTAAATGATTTTCAAGTTGAGAATTGACAAGAGTCATGATAAGAATTGACAAGAGTCATGATATATAAAGTACAAATTATACATGCCAACTCTACTTTTAGAAAGAATAACAAAAGCTAGATCAAGATGAAATATAAAATGAATTAAAATAAACGTCACAAGACCGCATTAGGCTATCCCCAGCTAGAGAAAGAGTTGAAAAACTTCAGGGCATGTCTGTGCTTACTGTCATTAGCTCCAAAAAGTTCTATCCAAATTTAAATTTTCCCATATCTGGTTAATAGGTATGCAGACCAGGTGATCCCGTGCATAGCTCGTATATATAACGATATTGATGACTGGCACCATAGTAATTTATAATGTAAGAAATATAAAATATATTACAAATTTCATGAAGTGTGTCAGAATTCACAACTACAATCCAGCTTTATTATCTCAAGGTTGCATGTGTCTAGGGCTAGGAAAAGAAGAAAAATTCGCTGTGAAAAAAGAAGCCTACTTTGAACAAATTAGCAATCTCAATATAAGTAATGAAAGTTAACAAGCGATGGTAGGTGCTAAAATAGGTAGATGAATCTTTTGAGGTCATGAAAAATGCTAATATGCCCAAATTTAACACAATGTCGGCTCAAATAGTTGGAATAGATTATAATATACATATAGTTTACAAAGTTCTCTCCTTTACAACCCATTAATTAATTCTTAGCATAACTAAGAGCAAGCACGAGAAGCGAAAAGTAAAACACTAACCTCCAAAGAAGCATGGCGTCTTGATTGGTGCCTTTCTTTCCTTGCTGTGTATACAAACAGGCAATCTTGGAGGAGCCATTCATGAACATCCTTCCCAGGAATATGATTCAGCAAACCTTCATCACCTCCACTGGATTTCTTCTTCCACCTAAGCCTCTTTGGAGAAACTGTTGATGTAGCAGTGTTTTGCTCCACTCTACCACTCCCATCACTCTCCTCTTCGAGAAGCAAGATCCATTTCATAATAAACACCTTCCCTGCTTCCCCAACTTCTCCTCAAAATGCCAAAATTCCAAACACCCAAAACTTAAATCAAATAACGGCCTACCATTTCTATGATTCTGCTCTGTTGGGTGATAAAAGACTAAAAATCCATCTGGATTGTTTCAAAACACCAAGTTCAAGCGATTAGCTAACAGATGCATCAGTATAGAGTCAATCATTCACACCCATAAACAACTTGGGATAAAGATCAGTAACATAAAATTAAAAACTACCGCTTCCTTTTAGCTTTTACCATGGAAGAAACATTAAATTAGTTATTACACCTGCAGACGCAGAGAAAGGAGACCACAATGACCAGAAATTCTTGTCTAAACCTGATGTTTCAGTTTAGCCCCCACGTCACCAAGATTAATTATAATAGGGTGTCACAGCTTCTTTTTTTTTTTTTTCACTTGTTAGCGAATCGACTAATTTGGAATAAAATAATATTATATTTATAATTAAAATTGATATTTTTAATAATATATATTTCATGCTTTTAAAAAAGTTATTTGAAAAATCGACTTCTTTATCGTTCGAATTAATAAAAAATTCGAATAAAAAAACCATTGGCAAGGTTTCGTTTAAATCTATTACTATAAGTTTTTATATATCAATTTAATATATAAATTAAGGAAAAAAAAAGAAATTTCAAGACAAATGAAAAAGTTAGGTAAGACGTATAATGGACGACTAAATCATTTTATATAATTGTTAGTGTTAGGATGACGTGGAATTGCCCCATTTGAATCCAGAGAAGCCAAAAGTATTTAGGATGGTAACAGTAAGTTCGGTTCAATAATTCAACCGAAATAATTGAAAATTAAATTTTAAAAATTTAATTAACCGAATCAAAGTAATTAAATAACCGAATACAAATCGAACTGAATTTTTTGATCTGTTCGGTTAACCAAAAAACTGAAATTAAAACTATTTTTTAATAAATAAAAAAATTATGTTTAAAAATTATACAAAATTACAATTATAATATATTAAAGTAAAAACATTCAAATTGTACAAAATATCAAAATATAAGTTCAAATTAAAAATACAATCCCAAAATACATAATAAATAATACAATAAAAACCGTTGAATAATTTTTTTATTCCATTGACTTTCAATTTAATTGTCAAAAATTTAAATTATTACCTAAAAAATAGATTTTAATATTAATAAATATACTCATATAATTTACAACTCAAAATAAGATAATTTACATATACAAAATAAATTATTAAATAAAAAACTCAAAAAATATATAATTAATAAAACTTCAGTTCGGTTTTTTTATGTTTTTCTCATTCAAAAACCGAACCAAACCGAATAACCAAAATTTTTTTTAAATACAAAACCGAAACCAAACCAAATAACTAAAAAACCAAATCGAATTTAAAAAATCGATCAATTTGGTTCGATTTTAACCAAAGTTTGTTCGCCCCTAAAGCATTGATTTTTTTATTGTTCTTAATTGGATTTTAATAATTAAATTAGCTTATATATTAATTAATTGTATTATAAGCTATTTAATTAATAGAATTTAAGCAATATAATTTTATAATCTAACAAATCAATTGAAAATGAATTTTTAATATAAAAGCTCAATACATATTTAATTAAATTTTATGAAATCTAATTAAATCTAGTATACAAAAATATTATAGGGCTTCGATTAATGTTATTAAAATCCGACCGGATAAAAAACCGAATAGATAAAGGTTCTTGGTTTGACTAGTTCTATAGGGTTCAATTAGGTTTTTTATTTTTTTTTCAAAATAATATTATTTTTAAAATTTTTTATAAATATTATGAGAATATAACTTATAAAACAATAAAAATACATTTACAAATAAATCTATCATAAAAAATTAATCATAAAGCAATATTTTCAAGTTATTCAATAATTATAACAAACATTTAAGACAAATATAGTAAAAAATTACAAATATTAAAAAATATTCATCAATTATAAATTATAAATTTTATTTTATTTATAAGAAATTCATTAAAATTGCTTAAATTTTAATTATTTTGTATTTATATTTATATTTTATTTTTTTCCAGCAAAAAAAAAATGTTATATAGATATTTTGGATAAAAAATTATTTTTTCTAATTCAAACTGATATTTTCTGGTTTCATCCAGTTTTATTCGGTTTCAGACCGGTTATTCGGTTTTTTGTCGGTTCATATCAATTCTTTACGATTTTTAGCCAGTTCAATTTTTATATATTGATCCAACCGGATAAGCTGGTGATTTGCAATTAAACTGGTACAATCGGCCGATCCGATTTTAATAACATTGGTTTCGATTATCAACCGTACACTGAGCAATGGATCCAAAATAAGAAGCACTTAATTTTAAAAAATTTATCAAATATGAATTTGAATGCGCTTTTTAATTTTTATTTAATTTTATTAATTTAATTTTAAAAAATTTATCAAATATAAATTTGAATACATTTTTTAATTTTTAGTTAATTTTATTTTATATCTTCTAATAAGTCTAAATCAAGTTTTAGCTTTAGCTTGCGATAGTGGCTTTTCAACATCATGAAATTAGCTTGCTGCAATCTCTTTTTTCATAAATATTAATTAATAATTTAGATTTTTCATCCAAAATTAAGATTTGGA
The DNA here is from genome assembly GCA_037975025.1 of Excoecaria agallocha. Lineage (NCBI taxonomy): Eukaryota > Viridiplantae > Streptophyta > Magnoliopsida > Malpighiales > Euphorbiaceae > Excoecaria > Excoecaria agallocha. Next base: position 31,292,693 of record CM075821.1, on the reverse strand, counting down.
ATTTGTATGTGATGAAATTGTATTATTATACCTCTTCTATTCTCTTATCTAAATCTGTTTATTTATAAAGGTATTATTAATTAGCATAGATAATTTACTTTAAATAATTTATTGCTTTTAGAATTTTTTTTGTGTTTCGCTTTAAATGCCTCCTAATTTAACATATTTTTTAAAATTAAAAAAAAAATTAATGTACCTTTTTTATTTTACTTTTATCTTGATATTTCAAATGTATTTATATGTTTGTTGTCACTTTTTTTAATATTATTTAACGAAAAATAATATAGTTAATTATTAATATTTTTTGATATTAAAACGTATAAATTATTTTTTAATCCATAAAGACAAAAATAACATTTAAAAATAAAATAAAAGTGACGCTTAAAAAGAAATAGAGATGATAATATTTTCGCTTTGAAAATTTATATGAGAGTTCACCAATTATTTTTTTCATTGTACGAATTTAATTTCTAAGGAGCACATAAAATAAAATCCCGCCAAAGATGCAAACTTTAATTAATTAGTCTCTTTTAAAATTTGGGTTGGAAAAACAAATAAAGAAAATAATAAATAGAGGTGGAGTGAGTAAAATGTTATGTGGAAACAGCAAGGAAGCCAATTCTAAAGACTAAAGGCAGTAACTGAATAAGGAAAAATAAACGAGCAGTAAATAGCAGAGCCATAACGTTGCCCGTGATGCTCATATTATGTCGTCGTCACTATTAATATTTTGGGTAAATTATAAATTTATGAGCCCATTCTCAATTCTGGGGTTTTCAATGAGAGCGCCGATTTGAATGTCGAGTTAGATTTGTCTTCTAATTTTATTGTCATTGGATTGTGTGTGTGTGTGTTTTTTTTTAATTTAGTCTATCGTAAAAAATAAAAAAAAAAATCTCCAATTTAATATCCGAACTCTATATTCAACTCAATTAAAAAACTAACATCTCCAATGGGAGAAAATAATGGGGTCCCAATCCCATTTTGCAGGGAGTTGACATTTTGTATTTTTGTTTCATGCATAATTGAAACAAATAGAGACCGTCGGTTTTTTTTTTTTTATCAACAAATGATTGTGGAATTTTTTTAAATAATATTTAAAAAAATTAAAAAAAGTGGTGCATGTTATAAATTATTTAGCAAAGTAGGATTTTAGTAAAAAATGCAAAGATATGTTGCATTATAGTGTTAGTGCTTGCAGGGCCGTTCCATTCATGAAGACGTAGTAGGAGGCTGTGTGATCCCTATTGGTGGCCTGAAGACGCACCAATAGGTTGCGTAATCAACATCAGTGGACTGCTTCTCCAAGAGAGGCGTGCTTGGCCTGAAAACACAATAGTAGGCTGTGTTGTCAGTTGTCAGCTTTGGCACGTGACACTTACATTGCTAAGTGATCCATCAAAACTTATTGACCAACAGAAATAAATTTTTTAAGGGTTAATATATAAATTCTCCCTTAAACTATCACCATTTATCATATTTTTTTTCCTAAACTAATTGCATGTCAGATTATCCCCCTGAACTTGTTGAAAATGTCATATTACCCTCTTGTAAGACACATGCCAATTCACAAAAAGCATATGAAAAACATATGCTAAACAGTAATATGGAAATAATTTAACATTTTTAATAAGTTTTAGAGTGGTAATTTAATATTTTCAATAATATAGGGTGTATTTCTAACATTTCAAAAAAATTTGAGTGGCTAATCTGATATTTTCAACAAATTTAGGATGATAATCTAACATACAATTAGTTCAGGAAAAAAATATGATAAATAATGATAGTTTAGAGGGAAATTTATGTATTATCCTATTTTTTAATACTATTTTTACTTATATAACCATTCTTATTCTTCATTTTAACCTTCTCCATTCTTTCACTCTTTCTGCTCCAATTTTTTTTTTTTAAGTTGCATATATTGAAAAGGTTAATTGAGTTAATCTCGTAAATTAGAGAAGGTAAATATAATTTATCATAATTTTTTAAATAAAATTGATAAATATTTAATTGTATTATTATTTTGTAATTTGTAGGTTTTTTTGTTGATTAATTTGAAAATGTGAAGAAAAAATTCAAGTTATCACTTTTAATATTATTTAATGGTATACGATATTTTATAATATTAGATATTAGATTAATATTTTTATACATTACGAAAAATTTTATGTTAATGTTAATTAAAATTTCTCAATTGGTTATATTATATTAAATTCTATGCTTAATTTATTTATAAAATATGTGAATGATATTTTTTCATGCATTTTGCATTAGTTTTGTATCTTGTATTTGATTATTTATTTATTTATTTATTTATATGTTTATTGAATTTAATTACTTTTAAATGTATTATTATCCGTTAAATTTGTGTAGAAGTTATCAAAATATTATTTTGTTACTAATTTTAATTGTGTTATTATGTAATTTACTACTCTATTTTATTAATTATATTTGTGATACAAAAAAAAAGGGTTCATTATTTGATTTATGTAATAAAATAATATATATTTTATTAATATAAATTGAAATATTTATGTATTATAAAAATATAGACATATTTTTTATTTGTGAAATATGTATTTATTTTAAAATTAAATTAATATTATTAAATGATATATATATATATATATTTGTCAATAGAATATATATAAGATTAATTAATTATTTATTTGTTTAATTCATAAAAGGCATGCATGCCTGCATTTACATTATTTGTCAAAATAATATTAAATTTAAAAAAAATATATTTATGCAGACTAATTTAACCATTATAGTGTATTCGACTGTTACATATTTTGGATTATGTTTGAAATTTTTATAATGGTGGAAAAAAATTAGTGTAGAAAGTGAATATTTTATAATTATAAAATATTCACTTTGGGAAATAATAATAGTATATTTTAAAATGATATTAGTCTTGTCATGAAAAATATTTGATATATTTATTTCATTTCTATATTATGTGATAAATATATTATAATTATGCGAAATTTGTTTTTTTTTACACATATAGTTAATTAGTACTAATTTTCTTTTACGTGCACGCGTAACACATATTGGGGTATTTACACATAGGTCATAAAAAATGGAACCTTTTAGAAATGAAGAATTTATTAATTCGGGACCTTACATTGATAACTTGTTGACTTTGCATGGCAAGCACCGAGCTGATGCGGTTTGGAGTGGAACTATTATAAGGCCCCGCATTATACCCTAAGAGTAATCGGGTATGTTTGATATATATATTAAAGGTAAAATGAGGAGATATGCATTGAAAATATAGAAAAGGACATGAAAGGAATTCAATGAAATGGAATAAGTGTACAAATTAGAGAGAATGTGACATTAGGGATATAATTAAAAAGTTAAAGTAAAAGAATAGTGGCAAAAATAGAAATAGAGGAAGTAGAAGGAGCAAATTGTAAGATTATGAATGAACCAATAGAAGCAAGGCATGTGTCCTATTCTAGAAAACTCATGAAATCTCATGAGAAATGGTGAGATATCATGGTATAAAAGGGGACTATGGTGGCCGGCCAAAGAGGGAGTCCTAATCTCAGAAATTCTACTCCTTTTACTTATCTTCTCTCTCTCAAAAATACAAGTCTTTGGTGTCTCAAAGAAGGTAGAGAAAGAATTTAGGGTTTGTCTCTTTTAAGGTAATAACTTTCTCTCTTTTCCTTGTTATGTTTTTAAGGGTAGATGTTGAAGTAAATGATCTAAATAGATGTTTATGTATGTGATTTATCTCATGGAAATAAAAGAAGAGAAGAAGAGAAAGAGAGATAGAGCAAGGAAAGAGGAAGAGAAAAGAGTGAAGCTTGTAAAGAGGTATGGGAGTTATATTATTGTTTTATGGATTTGTAAATGGAATAAATTGATATATGTGCTTTAGATGATTTATAGTTGATGTTTGAGTGAATAATGAAATGTATAGTGCATGAGAAAGATGATTTGTGCCTTAGAAAGTGTTAAGATAAAAATCTGTTTTTGGTTCACATGAACCAGTCTTAGTAAAACTGGAATAAATCCCTATATATAAGTCTGATTGATGTGATTCAAGTTGGAGATGAAAGTTAAGACATATATCTACAACTTTGTAGAAGAAACCGGGACCTAAATCTGTCTCTAGAGTGCCCGAAAATGAGCTTGAAGTGGACAGACCCCTGCTGTCCGTCCCAAGTGAGCAGTCTTCGGTTTTTAGTGAATATGTTGAGATTTAGAAGCCTGATTTGAGTGATTTTTGATGTTTTAGAAACTAGAGACATAGTGGAAAAACTTTGTAGAAGAACACTTTCTCTGAAAAAGATGTTTTCTGGGTCTAAAATGGTATAGAAGTCGAGACAGAAAATCTATCTTTGAGCGATTGTAGGAATCACGGTTACTATGAGTTTCATAGTAACCGTGAGGCAGTCCAGAATCCAAATGCACCCTATCTCACGGTTACCATGAATTTGGTAGTAACCGTGACCCCTCTAAAAAGTGTAGAACACGGTTATTACTTATCCGGTAATGACCATGAGGTAGTTTGGCGTAGTCCAGACCCGAGAGTGCAAATAGGTCACGGTTACCATGAATTTGGTAGTAACCGTGACCCTGCCCTGTTTTTCTTGAACTTGATTTTAAAGTCTCAAATTATTATTGAAACATGTCTAAGCCTTCCTGAATGCTTTTAGAGTGTTTTAAGAGTCAAAATAAGAGTAAAAGAATGAGTGTAAAGCATAGTGAATTAATGGAGTAGAGTTAATCATATATTAAATCTTAATGCATAAGATTTGGTACAATAAATGAATATGAGTGAACATGAATGGCATGATTTAGTGAAATAAAGGCATGATCTATGGTATGTGTTAATGTTAATGTTAAGTGTATTTGAAGTTTAAGTGAATAAGTTAATGATTAGTGATTTTATTGCATGCTTTATTTGATATGTTATCTCTATGAATCTAGTTGTGTCAAGTGTGATAACTTTGAGTGATTAAAAACTATCTGTAAGCCTGAATTTCACATAGTAGTGGATAGATAGGCATGCCTATAAAGGGGATAGTGATTGCAGCAGCTAGTGTTGTCACCGAAAGGTGACTAGTGTAGTGTTTGATACCTTTTGGTATCTAGTGAACCGAGACTTCTATTTCTCCAGTGCAATATCTAGTGTTTGTACCCGTATCCACCAATTATGAGAATTCAGGCAGTGAAAGTGATTCGAATATTGAATAATGATAAGTGACTAATCTATCCACTACTATGTGAAATTCATGATCTAATCTATGGATCATCCCAAAGGTAATGTTGCATTTAACTTTAATGCTGAGTGTTTGCAGGCTTTTAACCTATTGAAGCAAAAATTAGTGAGTACACCGGTCATTGCATCACCCGATTGGAGCTTACCGTTTGAAATCATGTGTGATGCAAGTGATTATGCAGTTGGAGCGGTTTTAGGACAGCGAAAGGAGAAGATTTTCTACACCATTTACTATGCGAGCCACACACTCACTGGAGCCCAAGTGAATTACACCACTACGGAAAAGGAACTCTTGGCAATCGTCTTTTCATTTGAGAAATTCCGATCTTATCTTTTGGGATCTAAAATTACAGTTTGGTCGGATCACGCTGCATTGAGATACCTTTTTGCCAAGAAGGATTTCAAACCAAGACTTATCCGATGGGTGTTATTACTTCAAGAGTTTGATGTTGAAATAAAAGATAAAAAAGGAGCAGAAAATTTTGTAGCTGATCATCTCTCTAGATTAGATCATGCTGACATCGAAAAGGGAGAAATTTCTGACTTATTTCCTGATGAACACATTTGTGCTTGTTTTACTTATGAAAATTCAGTTCCATGGTACGCTAATATAGCCAATTTTCTTGCAGGTGGCTATCTCCCTAAGGATTTTACTTGGAAACAGAGGAAAAAGCTCATAGCGGATGCCAAGCATTACCTTTGGGATGATCCATACCTTGTCAAGATATGTCTGGATCAAGTATTGAGCAGGTGTGTACCGGAATCGGAACAAAGAGCTATCATGCACCAATGCCATGGGGGAGAAGTTGGAGGTCATCATGGACCAAATAGAACGGTTCAAAAGATACTCCAATCAGGTTTTTTCTGGCCTACTTTGTTTGAGGATGTCAAAACTTTCATAGCCACTTGTGATAAATGTCAAAGAGTAGGAAATATATCCAAAAGAGATGAGATGCCTATGAACAATGTAATAGAAGTAGAAATATTTGATGTTTGGGGCATTGATTTTATGGGTCCCTTTCCTAATTCATTTGGGTATGAGTATATCTTGGTAGCAGTGGACTATGTAAGTAAATGGGTAGAGGCAATAGCTACTAGGACTTGTGATGCAAAAATTGTGCTGGAATTCATTCGTAAGAATATTTTCACTGGATTCGGGGCACCTAGAGCTATTATAAGTGATGGAGGCAAACACTTTGTCAACCATCAATTTAAGGCCTTGCTGAAGAAATTTGGTGTTAAACACAAGATCACAACCCCATATCACCCTCAAGCAAATGGACAAGTAGAAATATCTAATAGGGAATTGAAATCAATCTTGGAAAAAACAGTCAATAACTCTCGAAAAGATTGGTCTCTTAAGTTAGATGAGGCTTTATGGGCTTATCGAACTGCTTTCAAAACCCCTATAGGTATGTCTCCCTTTAGACTTATTTTTGGTAAAGCATGTCACCTTCCAGTCGAATTAGAACATAAAGCATATTGGGCTACTAAATTTCTTAACTTTGATTTAAGTGATGCAGGAGAAAGAAGGAAATTTCAGCTCAATGAACTTGATGAAATTCGACAATGGTCATATAATAATGCTGCACTTTACAAAGAAAAGACAAAAAGATGGCATGACAAGCATTTAAGGGTAAAAGAATTTGTTCCAGGAATGTTAGTGCTTCTTTATAATAGTCGTCTTCGTTTGTTTCCAGGAAAACTCAAATCGAAGTGGCTTGGACCATATCAAGTAATAGCAAGCAATCATCTCGGGGTGGTAACAATCAAGAACTTAAAAGATGGACGTGAATTTCAAGTCAATGGTCATCGTCTTAAAGCATACCAAATCGGACAACAAGAGGTTGCTGAAGCAACCATGGTTTTTAAAGATACTTAAAAATCGGTTTGGAGAGTCTAGCTGGAGACTCCAAAAACCCAGAACTTTATCTTTGTTTGTTTTCAGTCAGTATTTGTGATTTCTGCATGGTTGTGTGTTTAAACATTTGATTTCTGCATGTTTGTGTGTTTAAATGTATGATTTATGCATGCTTGTATGTTTGTGTGTTTGATTCATGAAAGAAATGAGAAAAATCAGGTTTTTAAGAGACATGTGGGAAGAAATTATTGTAGGATTCAAACATAGACATATACCCGGCAGTGGGTTAAAATGATGGAATGACAATTGGTCATTCACGTGACCACGTGTGGTCTCTCAAGGAGAATCCACGTGGCCACGGGTTAAAGAAAGGAGGAACTCCATTTATACACGTGACCACGTGTGTTCTTACACAAGAAATCACATGGCCACGCCTTGATGCACTGGAACGTTGATTTAACTTACATGGCCACGCATCACATAACACATACACACACGTGACCACGGGTCTGTCTTCATAAAATTTCACGTGGCCACGTCCCAGCTCACTGTCAAAGTTTGTTTCCCCACACGTGACCACGTGTGTTCTTACCCAAGAAATCACGTGGCCACGCAATTGTTCACTGGCCATTTTAGGATTCCCACATGTGACCAGGTGTTTATCTTCACTAAGATTCACGTGGCCACGTCCCCTTCCCTTATAAAACTCACGGCTTCCTCATTTCTTCTTTTTATTTTCATATTCACTCTTTCCGTGCCCACGCCTCACAATCACACAATCAACCCGTGACCACGGGATTTTCAATCATCACCACTCATCACCATCTCCATTTGATTTCTCTTGCATCTTCCACTCTCTCTTACACTTAAGTTTTTCTTTCTCCACATTTTCATCATCAATTTAGGTTTTTTTGCACCTCTCACACACCATCTCCACTTTGTATTGCAATTTTTGGTGTACTTCTAATTCTCAAGTAAGTATTTACTTTCTCTCTTCCGTAATTACTAGTTGTTTATCATCATTGGTAGTGTTTTGTGCAAATCTAGTCCACAAATATTTAGTTTTTGGGTTAATCTGCACTTCTCATTTTGTGTGCATGTTTACTGTTTTTGCTTATTTGGATAATTATGATTATTGAGTGCATATAATAGATGGTTAATATATAATTGGATAATAAACACTCTTGGTTATGCTGTTGAAATTCATGCTCAAATTTATGCTCACAACGTGTTCGATAAAATGCTTCAATGAGTTTTCTTTTAATAAAAACTTTAAACTCCACTCTTTGATTGGCATATTTCTAGTTTGCATTGATGCATGTCAATTACCTTGTGAAAGAGTTGTTTATTTGTTTATGATCTTTGTATTTTGCATGACATATGCTATTAAATTTTCACTTTATCCAACTAATGCATCATACATATTCATGTACTTATGAGCAGTTTATTTGGTGATTAATACTTACATTGTGTTTTCTTTGATTGTAGTGGCACCTCGAAGGACTAAACACCCTGATGTCGCTAGTTCCTCTGGGGTACAAATTCCATCACATGTAGACCGGGCAAAGGTTAACAAATTTGATTATTTCAGCAAGTGCAAATATGTGCAGCCCGCCTACTTAAGTCATTTGTTTCTCAATATCCCAGCTGGTAATTTGTGGGATTATGAGATCGAACCATTGCTTCAAAACATTGGCTGGGGGGAATTCATAAAAAAGAAACCAAAGGTGTACCCAGAATTGGCTAGAGATCTTCTGTATTCTTTTGAATGTTATTTCAGACGAGATGATTTGGAGGGTACAGTTGGTTTTAAGCTAGGTAAGAAAGGATATTCTTTGTCCTTTATTCAATTTTCTGAAATCTTAGGCTTTGTGCCAACTGCTCCCTGGGAATTGGAAAATGCTTCACCTGCGGAAAATTGGGAGAGAATTAAAGATCTTGAATTAAATGAGCCTTGGGTAAGAGGTCAATGCAAGGTACATGCTCTAAGAACTCATGCTTTGAGAATAATTCATCGATTTTTAGCAAAAACTATGTATAACAACTTAAAGAATGCCAGTACTATTAGTGTCTCTCAAGCAATGGTTTTAAGATGTATGATGGATGGCGTTGCAATTAATGGAGCCGGCATTATAGCTAGTCGAATTAAGGATTTGCAGAAAATGCCGGGTAACATTGATAATATTTCTATTGGATGGGTAGCTACAGTTTTGGTAGATGCAGTTAAACATCCAATTTATAGCGAGCCACTCCCAGGAGATTTGCCTTGCATTGATAATAGAATGTTGAAAAGGATGAAGCTTTTGATACCTAGACCCCGAGGACATTGGGCAACACGAGAAGAGTATTTAAGAGAGAATAATATTCGATTTGAGGAGCCGCAAGAGGAGCAGCAAGAGGAACCAAATGAGGAACATATTGCACCAACTGCTCCTTCTCCCAGTAATGAGCCATCAACTCCGGAATGGGAAGCACCGTTTAATCAATTAAGCAGCCGGATGGATGCTCAACAAATGAGGCTTGATCAAATGCAAGGGAGATTGGATATACTCCGGGATGAAGTAAGGGAAGGCAATAGGAGAATGGAGCACTTTATTCAACATTTTTGGCAACGTTTTCCTCCACCACCACCTCCATTTCAGTAGATTGTTGGTTGCTGCGGACAGCAAAGTCTTGAGGAGGGGGTAGCCTCCTTTCAGGAAGTTTTTCTTCAACTTTATTTTTCTTTTTCATGAATCAAAATTCTGTTATTTTGTTTTGTTTTGTTTTCTCTTATTGTGTTTATGTTTTGTTTGAGTTTAGAAAACGTATTAAAGACTTATGTAGTTCACTCTTTTCATTTAATTTGCATGAAAACTTAGTTTGCCCTAGTTAACTTCAAAATTTGAACACTTTGAACTTGGATATGGAGTATGCATGTTTTGGACCTTTGCTTAGCAAGAGAACATTTATGTTGTTTAATATGTCTTTGGATGGATTAATTTTCAACTTGATAAATATTTATTAGTTTCTAAATTCTTAAAAGCACTTAGACCAGTTTTTGACTTAGAAACACTCAATGCAATGAAGTAGTGAAGTAAGAAAATTTAGAACACTAGAACCTTCCTCATCACCCTTCAAAGCATATGAACAACTCAAGCATCTTAGAAAATGATCTAGGCAACAACTTTCTTGATAAACTCTTTTTAAAAAAGACTTGTGTCCTACCTTGATAAATCTATCTTTTGTTAAACCATTTTGAGCTTATAAGGGTATGCTTAAGGCGTACCATTAATATTTTTTTTTTTGTTACACTTAATATTTTAACCATATAACCTAAAAAGCTTTTATCTCACCCTATGGAATTAGCCACTTTAGGACTAAATGGATACATGAAAAGAATAAAGTTTTGTTGGGTGTAGTAAGAAAGTTTCAAAGTTTAAGAAAGTTTCAAAGTTATTGATGAAGTCAAATGAAAATAGACCTTGTATTACCTTGATGTTAGCTTATTAGTGCTACTTGATTAAAAAAAAATTTGAAAAAAATATAAAAAAGAAAAAGAGAATTAGTAAATATGAAGAAAATAAGTGTGGGGTAGTACAAGGAAAAATAGAAAAATATTGACTTCTTGGTGAAAGAGCATAAAGAAAAGTTTGGAATCAAGGCAAGGATGAGCTGAATTTGTATTGTTTAAGTTATTGGGGTGTTTGTAATCTATTTGGTCTTAGAGTGGCTATATTCATTTCGACTATCTTCTATCCATTCTTTGATAAACATACCCTCAGCCCCATTACAACCTTTGTAAGACCTATGTGATTTTAAGTTTGATTTGAGTTGTTTAGCGGAGATGACCTACGGGTTCCGGTGCTAAAGGAGAGGCCTATTGTGTTTCTAGAGTTTCAAGCATGAAACCGATTGTATGCTTATGGATTCATATATTCTATACTTCATTACTTAGTTGTGTTGATATTTTGGTTTTCAAAATTGCTTAAAATGATTTGGTCTTGCACACACTCAAGGAAACTAGTTTATATTCTCTTGTTGAAGTTAATCTATTTAGAGTTTATATTGAGTGCTTTTGTTAAAATGCTAAGTTTGGTTTTGAAATTGCAAGGCTTTGTTCAAGTTTGATGGTTTTAAAGGAGGGTTTGTTCTAATTTGCTTGAGGGCAAGCAAGGTTTAAGTGTGGGGTATTTGATAAGTGTGAATTATATGTAGTTTTTAATGTGTTTTTAGTTGTTTTATTTAGTTATTTTGGTTTTATTTGGGTTAAATTATAGTTATTTTGTTAATATTTATATTTTTAGAGTTAATTCTGTGTTTTGCATGATTTTCAGGGCTAAAATGATGAAAAAGGGCTTAAAGTGTGAAAAGTGCAAAGTTTTGGGCCAAAAGCACAAATATTGGAAGTTTAAGCGAGAAAGCTAGCTCTTAGTCCAGAGGATGGAGCCGTGGCCACGTAAAGATATTGAAGGAATTTACACGTGACCACGTGTAAGAGTAAAGTGAAGGGTAACGTGGCCATGTGAAGTAGAAATGAAGGAATAAGAGAAAAAGGACGTGACCACGTGAAGAAACAAAGGAGAAAATAAGCCATACACGTGACCACGTGTGATGGAGTGTACATTCCACACGTGGCCACATGTGAGGAAGGAAAGGAACACGTGACCACGTGTTCCTCAATGCAAAAGGATGCGTGGCCACGTGATTTTACTCTCCCATCGCGCGAAGGATTCGTCAGACTTCCTTTCCTATCTTGATTCTGCAATTTAAGAAGAATTCTACCACGTTTTTGCCTATAAATAGAGCTCAAAAAAACAGAAGAAGAGAGAGGAGATCATTAGTTTTAGCTTTGTTTTTCTTAAGTTTTTACATTCCAAGTTTTTCAGTTTTTATTCAAGCTTTTGTTTTTAGTCTTAACTATGTCTTTTGAGTAGTTTTCTTTAACTTTTGCTAAAGGATACTTGAATCCTTAACTCATATTGTTATGACTTAAGTTTGTACTTCAATTTAATTACAAGTTTGATTATTTCTTGGTTCTTAAGCAAATTCTTGTCTTTATTCAATCTTAATTTGATTATTAACGTGACTAAACATCGGTTAATTAGTTGAGTTAAGTTGATTAATGATTTGTATGTTCTTAAGTTAGTTTGGTTGGATTAATGCATGTTATAATCTGAGTAAGTTATGATTATGTGTTAAATTGAGTAAATTGAGATTAAGAAGGGAGTAATCAAGAATAGTTGGAAGTTAAAGCTCTTGAGAAAGGTTTTAATATACATCTAGGGGATTAATTCAGAATTTTATGCTAAGTATTGAATTGTTCTGAATAAGGGAGTTTAATACTTAGAAAGATAATCTTGAGAAAGTTATCTGGGTTTATTAAACTGAATTTTCCATAATCACTTGTATGTTTTATGTTTATTAAGTCATATCAATATTGGTTAAGGTGGATAGTCCTTTAGTAAAAGTTGTTTTTATCATTGATTTTTTTTACCTCATTTAAATTACTTGTTTTCAATAGAGTTTTCTTAATTTTTGTTTACTTTACTTGTTTTATTTTGGATTTGGTTTTTATTCTTCAAAACATTATAAAATTTGAGATTTCTTTTCTCTCTTTACACACAGAAATTGGTTTTAAAATTGAATTAGCACACAAGCACAAGTTTTCCCTTGGGTTCGATATTTTGGGTCTTAATTCTATTTCCCTATATTACTAGCCGATCTAGTACACTTGCTAGACACCGGTCAGTTATAGGACATTTTCAGCATGATTGGGCATATCTTTATGCAAGACTTTTAGGGCATGTTCCCCTACAAGACGTCATTAGAGGACTTAAAATAAAAATGATGTGGTTGAGTCAACGTTTTAGTCACTTATCAGCCGATGTGATGGACCACTGTATACAAGGCTTTGCCCGTACTTGGATCCTACATTGTATTAGTGGACTATTATGTCTTGAATAGGTTGATAATTACATACATTTGGTGTGTCTTCTATTGTTGGAGAATTTAGCTGAAACCGGTGAGTATAGCTAGGGATTAACTATTTTGGCATGGCTATATAGAGAGTTATGTCATGCTACCCTACCAAGTGCAAATGGACTTAGTAGATATCATCAATTAATACAAATGTGGGCATAGAAAAAACTGGCTCAATTTCGGTAGCCCTTTATCCACACGTATATTCTAGATCACGCTAGGCCTTATGGTTTTAGGTAAATTTTGTTTATTATATTTCATGTTGGGATATTTTTAGTTTTATTTGCTAAAAAATATGATGACAAGTTGATTATTTGTTATGTAATAAATGGTGATCCCCATTAGATTTAAGAAATAATAATAATAAAAATGTTTTAAAGTACTTTGAGGATTTGGATTTGTATCACTACAATTAGGTTTATATTTATTTTTAAAGTCATGGTAAATTATTTTATATTGATAATAACAAATAATTATTTTGTAACAACATTTTGGTGATTTTTAAATTTTTTTGTAGATGAATTGAGAGCCATACAAGAATTTGATGCACTTGTTGCCACATTTTTGTTTAATTGGACATGTGAGTTGGAGATCTGTCGTGCCACTAATATGTTTTCATATTATTAAATGGCACCAACTTGATAGATGTTTGAGACAATTTGGTATGAACCAGTCGATTCCATCCCCTCTACAGAACAATGATTTGGTGTATTCTATTGACTTGAGAGGGCACACGGATCAAAATTAGGAAATGAAACTTTCAAATTTCATTTTTGAGTGGAACAATCGACATAATCGGGTTGCTACAGGTCAATTTCTCAATTCACCATTGCATTCGAGATCACAATATATGCAATGGTATATATCATGAACAAGATGGTGGATATCCTTGGTTGAAGCATCAATGGGGGCATTGGTATGGAGTATTATTATTATTATTATTATTATTATTATTATTATTATTATTATTATTATATTTTTTATAAATATTATTGATGATTTTTAATAAATTTATTTGTTTACAAGCAGGCTGATGTTACTGACCGAATATTTCACAACAACATTACTTTATCATCCAATGAAAGCAATAATATTCGTTTGACATTAGAAGGCATTTTAGGTGTTGTAGGTGAATTTGATAGGACATCAACTAATTATCCTTGTCAACCTGTACTTGATCCCGTAAAGATTCCACCTCTATCATTACTATATGAAAATTTTTTATATTTTATACGTAACAGGAGAGGTATGATAGAAAGAAGGATGATAGTTGCATCCATTCCTATTCATCCTGGTGTGCACCAAGTCCCTCAACCTATGCCCTGGCCATATATTTGTGAAGATACTTCCAGCTTCTTTAGTATTTTGTCATTCCATCAGCCTTAATTTTATAATGTTGTATCTAGTCCTTCTAAATGTTATGACTATGAAGCTAGGCCATCTGGAGTTGGTGCATCTGGTTTGAATGTTGATGTGAATGTAAGCTTATCTGAAGGAGATACAACACTATATAACATTTATGGACAAAACAGTCATACCATACAACATGATGATTTCTTTAATGAACTTTTTAGTGGTCCAAATGTTGTAGGTACTTAGGATTTAGTGAATCAATCTCTATATAGTGGGGGATATAATGATGTATTGCCATTACCACAAAATCCTAACCTATACGAGATGGATCTTGAAACCCTTACCTATAGTACCACATCTCATAGTAGGAGATATTGATTATGTTGTGTTGGTGTAATATTTAAATATATGGTCAGTTAATTATCTGTTATATTATTTGTATTTTAATTATGTTTCGTCAATTAAATATCACAAAAGGTCAATTATTTTTATTGTGACCAACATTTTCACATTTGTTGCAATGCATTGTATGATCCCGTTCATGCCTATCTATTTCATTGCAAATGTGAGTTGTTCTTAGTCTACCTTTTTTCCTCACCAATTTTATATTAGGTTTAATTTTAGGATCATAATATTATGGCCAATATGCTTTATGTGCCATTGGTCAGAATTTACCCTTATAGCATTTATTGACTCGGTTATACTATAATGGTTATCAACAAGTTAGAACATATCAATATACCTATTTATACATGCTGCATGGCATGCGAATAAGGCATTTTTGTTTCTTGGAACTTACCGCAATCACATTCGCGCTTTTTAAGACTCAATACATACGTGTCTAGCTCAATGTTTAGTTATGGTACTCCAGATGCTATTACCTTGAATAATTTATATCGACTATCATAGTTGATAACAACATGTCCTCTAGACTTGTTAGCCCATTTGGTTATAATTTCAATGTAGTTAGGAGTGAAGCGTAATCCTTAGGCCATTTTTGTCATGTAAAAATCCTTCCTTTCTTTAAAATATTTTACCAAATGACCAAAAGTATGCTCTATAATTGTAGTGATCAGCATCATGCGAACACCTTTAAGAGCACTATTGACACTCTCAGCAATATTTATCGTCGTGTGGCCATATCGATGCCCACCATCCTCTGATAATGTCCATTTCTCTAACGATATTCATATTGCCCAATTGTAGGAATCTTGGTCGAGATCGTTAATTTCATCCATCTTCTGCTGGAACTTACGCCATTGAAATTGCGCACCTATAACATTATGGGTGAACATTATATTATCATATAATAAATTTAAATAAATAATATTTAAGATTTGTAAACTTACCGACCTTGTAAAGCAAATCCTTTGTTGTTAAATTCCTATGTTGCATGTTGTAATTGTTGAAAAAATGGCACAAACAAAATTTGTGAAAGCTCAGAGGTTCTTTCCATCCACTCCTTTCATCCCAAAATAATGCCATTATACTAGCATGTCGATTTGATATAACGGTAATGCCGATGCACTGAATTACATACTTTCTAATCATCATCATAAACCAAGCCCAACTTGATTTTTTCTCAAACTCTACAATCGTAAATACAACTAGAAACAACATGTCATTACCATTAATAGAGCTGGCTATCATAAGAGTCTGTTGGAATTTTCCCGTCAAGAAGGTGCTGTCAATAAAAATAATTGGCTTATATTAAGCCAACCCATTAATGGAGAGTTTAAAACTCTAAAAATGAAATCCTTCATTTGTAAATTGATAATCGTGAGGAGATATAGGAGCATTGGAGCCTTTAACAGCTTCTGCAACTACAATGATTACTTTCACCAAGTTATAATGTTCATATCTCTTTAAATTATCATATATAGTGTAACACATAAAATTTCATATCACATGACTAATACATTTTAGAGCATGAACAGTAATCCTGGGATAATTTTTGGTGTAATTATAGTAGTATAGTATAGTAAAATTTATAAGTCTTAAGTGTTAAACATACGCAGCCCAAGGTAGTACTAAGATGGGTGACTTGGCAGAAAGTTATACTTAACCACTAAATGAGAAAATAGGTATTAAATAGAGTCCAGTGGTACAATTTGAGGAGAAATTGAGTTTAAATAGGCCCTCAAAATAGACTGTAAAAAATTTTCTCGGTACTGTAATACGATTGACTATAAGCTTGATAAGTGGCTTAAAAAATAAGCTATTAGATTAAATAGTAAATGGAGGAATCTTAACCTTTGGTTTGGTGGATTTAAAGGTAACCTAGAGAGGTCTAGAATCCTCTATATTTCTGCCCAAAAATCTGCCATTCTCCACTCTTCTTCCTCTCAAAACCAAAATGCCATCCATTTTTGTCTTCTCAACATTTTCTTCTCACTTCTTTCAATTCCTACCAAATGTTAAGCTCAAATTTTATATACATACACTAAAGAACCTCCTCTTCATCATCAAAATTAGATTGGAGCAAAATGAGGCTTGGAAAATAAAAATTTTTAATGAGAGAATGTTGATCGAATTAGGTAAGTTCTTTAGTTTTTTTTTTAAAAAACTAATTAGGAATTTTGGTATAAAATTGTAGAGAATCATTAGTATAAGTGTTTGGTATCAATTATATATTAAAATTCATGGCATAAGCTCATAATTTATCCTCCCCAAATTTGGCCTTAAAGGGATTTCTAAAGAGAAAAAAGAAGCAAGGAGGAGAGAGATAAAAAGAAGGAAGAATAAGTGAATTCAAGCTATTTTGAGGTTAGTGGATACAACTACACAAAATTTCATCTAATAAAACTACTTTAAATAAATTACCATTAAAAAAAGTTAGGAATCAAGACTTATAATTTGGGAAAAACAGTATGTGGCTTAATTTAATTAGAAAAAGACACATAAATATATTTAAGGATAAAAAATGCATAAAAAATCATATAAATTGAGAAAAGATTATAAAGTCTCAAGACAAAAATTAAATGTTATAAGCATATTATGTACAAACATTAAACCCGACTAGGAGATTTAAAATATGTATTATAATTAAGCATAAATAATGAAATGAGAAAAGACAAAAAATAAAGTAATAGTAAAGCATCAGTCAAGAAGCATATAGTTGATTGGAAATCTGATCAAGGATCCAAATGTATAAGTATGACAAAGAAAATGGTTTGTAGCATAAGGATGGAGGTGACTATGAAAATACGGACTAAAAACTAGTTGAAAAGATTGGTAAGATCATGTATAAGATGTTGAACTATACAGATGACCATTGAATTAAAAATGTAAAAATCAATCCATATGAGAAAATAAAATCATAAAAAGGGATCTTGACAAAATGTTAACGATGAACATAAGTCCAATAAGATTCATAAAAAATATGATGGTGTTATGATCAGGATTTTAAAGACAAATGCTTGAATTAAAGACAACTTGAAAGTTTCAACAAATAGGTAAAAATTGTAGGCTGGCTTAAATAGAAAGGTAAGCTCAACCTTAGATTTATCAGACTATGTGAGATATTACAATGTGGAGGACCAATTGCTTACAGATTGAAGCTACCACCAGAATTAGAAAGAATTCATAATGTATTTCATTTTTCTATATTAAGAAGATATTGATTAGACCCATCATACTTCATAAAACTAAAAAAAGTTCAACTTCAATCAGACTTGTTATATGATAAGAAATTAATGAAGATTCTTGTTAGAGAAATTCAATAGTAGAAAAATAAGGAAATTTCACTTATCAAGTTCTCTTGACCCGACATAATGTGGAAAAGGCAACTTAAGAACTAGGGGAAAATTATAAAGCAATAGTATTCTCGGCTCTTGAATCAAGATAAATTTTAAGGATGGAATTTTTTTTAGTAGGGAAGAAATGTAACACCTTAAAATTTCATCTGACATGACTAATACATTTTAGATCAAGAATAGTAACCCCGTAACATTTTTTGGTGTAATTATAGTAGTATAGTAGAGTAACATTTATAAGTGTTTATATGTTAAATGTGCACAACCCAGGGTAATACTAAGATATGTGACCTAGCGAAAAGTTATGTGTAACCACTAAATGATAAAATAGCTTTTAAATGGAGTTTAGTGATACAATTTGAGGAGAAATTGAGTTTAAATAGGCCTTCAAAATAGACAACGAAGAATTTCCTTGGTACTGTAATATAGTTGACCACAATTTTGATAAGTGGCTTAAAAAATAAGCCATTAAATTAAATAGTAAATGGAAAAATCTTGACCCTTGATTTGGTGGACTTAAGGGCAGCCTAGAGAGGTTTAGAATCCTCTATATTTCTACCTAAAAATCTACCATTCTCCCGTTTTCTTCCTCCCAAAGCCAAAATGCCATCCATTTTTGTCTTTTCACCATTTTCTTCTCACTTCTCTTAATTTCCACCAAATCTTAAGCCCAAATTTTATCTACATACACTAGAGAACCTCCTATTCATCATAGAAATCAGATTGCAGCAAAAGCAATCTTGAAAAATAAAAATTTCTAATGAGAGAAGGTTAACCTAATTAGTTAAGTTTTTGAGTTTTTGTTAGGCCAAATTAGAGATTTTGGTATAAAATTATAAAAAAATAATTAGTATAATTATTTGGTAGCATTTATATGTTAAAATTCATGGCATAAACTCTCAATTTCTCCTTCCAAATTCGGCTTAAAAGAGATTTCCAAAAAGAAAAGAAGTAAGGAGAAGAGAGACAAAGAGAAGGAAGAATAAGCGAATTCAAGCTATTTTGAGGTTAGTGGATACAATTTTACACTTAGTTTCATTTAATTCTTTGAATTTTAGCTTAAGTTCACATTATTTAACTCAGGTAATTTAAGTATAAACATGAAATAAATTAATATGTGTTAATAAAATGATGTAAGAACACATAATGAGTAAGAATTAAAGAAGAAAACAATTAAAAGGTGGGAAAATTGATGGTGACTGAGTGATAATTATAAGGTTATTATATAATAATTAGGTTATTAATGAAAGATTTGACATAATTTAGACATTATAACCATAAATGAATGTAGTACGCATGATTAGAACCTTAAACTACATGCGTACATAATGTACCTAAGTTGAACATAATGGTGACCATTTAGATATTAAAGGTTTATAAGCATAATATGAGTGTATACATTAAAATGAAGATTTAGTATGATTAAAGAAACATAAGAGACATAATATTATTTAGAAATTCATGATACATGTTGATGAACAAAGTGTGGCCGAATGGGGTATATAAAGGTACCATGTGATAAATTGATAGGTAATTAAATAATCAATATGAAATGGACATTAAAATGATAAATGGACATAAATTGATCGATTTAAACCAAGTATTTTATTTAGAGATAAACTTATGTAAAGGGACATAGTGATGTTCATATATGAAATTAAAATTTACTAATATAAAAGTAATACATCTAAACACATGCTTGAAATGATTTTAGAAACACATAAGATATGTGAATGAATGAAATATCACAAGATATGTATATGCACATATTATGGCTGAATGATGTATATAAGGAATATAACATATTTCATCAAGTTTGAATGACATCCACCATGTTTATCATAATTGTATGTATGATATTGATGAATGAATAAGAAATGAGAAAGTACAACATGCGACATAATGTGAATGACATGAGAACATATGTCAAAATATAACATAATGTAAAATAAAATAATTACCCTTAGTGCACAGTGGGTAATCCAAGATCATAAGATATAATGGCTACCCATAAAGACCTATATACCACGGTAGCTTTATGAGAGCAAATTACCATTAAGGGATGGCTACACTCAAGTAGTAACCTCACATATATAGTCATATAGCATATACATACAATTATATAGTCATACGATCCTCGTCTTGCATATCCGATTCAAGGATTTCTATGGTTCGCCACTAGGGACAAAATTATAAATATGTAAAGAAATAGGGACTAAATGGTAAATTATGCATAAAAGATATCACATGTGTGATTAAATAGTAAATAAAGTGAAAAATGTGGTTAATAGATTAAATAAGGATAAAAATGTAATTATGCAAGAAAATAAGGATTAGATGATAAATTATATGTTAAAGATGTTATTTGTGTGATAGAATAATAAAAAAGATGAATAATGAGATCCATTGGTTTAAAAGGGGTAGGAACATAATTACATGAGAAAATAGGGGTAAAATAAAAAATTTACATTTGAAATATGGTTAAAAGTGTTAAAATAGTCAAATAGGCAAAAAAGGAAAAATTATAAATAAAGAAAAGTTAAGGGATCAAACTGTAATTTGTCATCACGTGGGAAAGTATTAGCTTCTTAGCTAACAACATTTTATCTCCTTTCGGGGTGACTAAAATTACTCCTACTCCCGCTCCTTTGTTATTCATAGTCATATCGAAGTACATATACCAACCCTGGATTGTTATGGCTGTAATATTGTCATCAACAAATTCATGAGTCGTCTCTTCACCTTTCAGTAGGTGATCAACTAGGAACTCCCTACTGCTCTCCCTTTGATGGTCTTTCAGTGATGTATTCTATATTGAATTCTTGGAGGATAATCAACCACCTTTCCATTTTCCCTAAGAGTGAAGGTGCTTCTTATAGATATTTAAGAGAGTTCTGCTTAGCCACAACTTGTATCCTATAGGAATGAAAGCAGTGTCTAAGTTTCTTCAATGCTCATATGATTGTTAGATAAATCTTTTCAACTTCTATATACTTGGCTTTAAAAGGGATAAGCTTTTTGCTAAGGTAGTATACTACATACTCAATCCCAAAGTCAACTTCTTGAGCCATCATTGCCCCTATTGAGCTATCCTCTATGGCCAGATATAAGATCAGAGGCTTACCTGCTCGAGGTGGCCTTAATACTAGCAAATACAACAAATATTCCCTAATAGCATGAAATGCCTTTTAACAATCCTCATTCCAGACCATTGGCTGATCCTTCCTGAGTAGCTTGAATATTGATTCACAAATCAAAGTCAACTTGGCTATAAACATTCTTATATACTGAATTATCCCTAAGAACCCTCTAACATCCTTTTCCTTTTGGGGCACCGACATCTCCCTAATGGCTTTCACTTTATTAGGATCTACCTTTATACCCTTCTAGCTCACCAGATGCCCTAAAATCTTACCTAAAGTTACCTCAGAGATGCACTTCTTCTGGTTAAGGCGAAGGTTGTACTTGTCGATTCTTTGGAAGAATTTTTCCAATGCTTCAAAGTGGCCTTCTTGAGTAACTGACTTAATCATCATGTCATCCACATATACCTCCACTTTTCTTGTGAATCAAGTTGTCCAGTATCTTAGTTGCCATTCTTTGATAGGTAGCACCTGCATTCTTAAGTCTAAAAGGTATAACTCGATAGGCATATGTATCCCATTTGGTTATGAAGGTTGTTTTAATCTGATATACTATTTTTTTCAAAATTTGGTTATACCCGGTGTATCCATCCATAAAATTGTACACGACACGGGTGGTTGCACTATTAACCAGAACATTTATGTAGGGAAAAAGGAAATCATCTTTAGGGAAAACTTTGTTTAAGTTCTTGTAATCCACACAAATCCTGACTCTTTCATCCTTCTTTGCCACAGGAACTACATTTGCCAACCACATAGGGTACTAGACTTTTACTAAGAACTTTGCCTTTATCTATTTCCTAACCTCATCTCCAACCTTTTCAGCCCACTTTAACTTAAGCCTTTTAAGCTTCTGCTTAACTAGTTTATACCCTGAATATGTTAAAAAGGCATGTTCAGTAATTTCCTGATATATTCCTGACATGTCTTCATAGGTCCAGGTAAACACTTTTTCATATTTTTTTCAATATTCTCTCAAAATTTTCTCTCTCTTCAGGAGTTATATTTGATGCTAATAAAATTTCTTTTGGATTCTTTTTGGTTTCAACATTAAATGAATATGTGTTTGTCGAATTAATATCAAATATGAATGATTTATGATCATGATTATGCATATTGGAATCAAACAAAACATCACACAAGTAAGCAAAATTGTTCATCTTATGAATATAATCAAAAGAGCAATCTTTTTTCTCATAAAAAAGCTCAGAAACTTAAACAATATCAATGAAAGTATCTTTTTCAGTCTTGGCAGCATCAGATATCTCTCTAGCCTTGGCCTCGGGTGGATTCTCAACCTTTATCTTCCCTTTGCTTTTTAGCTAAGCAGTAAGCAACTTCTCTATCATGACCTCTTTAGGTGCCTCTTTGTCCTAAGCTGAATGGTATAGGAGAATCTTTTCATCTTAAAAACCCTCGAATGGCTTGATAATCCCTTGCTCCTAGTCAAAGAACTCATTAAACAACTTAAATTCTAGCATTAGTTCACCCCCTGTCAGCTGGGGTTCATTCTTTCTATAGTAAAAATAACTACCTGAAGCTGGCACAAAGCTTTGGGGGATGTAAGGGATCTCTTTCATTGCTTCTTTCTCTTTACTCTTCTGACTGGGACCAGTAAAGCCTAACCCCTTCTTATCCTTCAAGCCCTTAGTAGTTACAATAGTCTGAGGCCCTTAGGATTTCTTACCTAACCCTTCACCTCGCAAGAGTTCATCTTCTTCAGCATGTTAATCACTTAGCGACTGTCAGTAAAACGACCCTCATCCTCTTCATCATGGATAACTGATATATGAAATCCACTAAAAGGCTATTTGCCTATCTCAAGCACAGAAACTTGATTCTCCCTTATGGCCTTAATAGTCACCACTTAACCATCATGAGGGATCATGATCATCTGATGCAATGTGGAAGGCACTCCACCCAACTTGTGAAACCATAGTCTTCTTAGCATTACAGAAAAGTTAGCTGGAATAGGCAGCACTACAAATTCAACCTTAATCTTAAAAGGTCTCGTCTTTACTAAAGCCTTAAATGTTCTAGCCACAGATGCAACTAACCTTTCTCTCAAAGAGGGCAACCTCCTAGTCTCCTTAGTAACTCTCTCGATTTTATTCAACTGCTCTTCTTCCATGTCTGAACTTATTTCCTTACTGCTTACATTTAGCTCTAAACTGACTTCTGAACCTAACTCTAAAATTGAGCTCAATCTTGGCAACTTAAATATTGGTCGCTAGGTTAGGCAACTGTTTGACCCTTTAAACCACTTAGATGGATCTTTAATGGCTTCAAGGATCAAATGTTAGGAATGATGCATGAGCATAGCATATACATGATACATGTATGCAATGAATGCTTTCGTTAGGAATCAATCACAACCACACACAAGTATAACAATAACCTTCCAACCTTATTGCTCTTACACAGGTCGTACAGTCTCTTCCCTAGGTGGACTTAACCTATAGGTCAATAGGGTACCTAATGGATGCGCATGGTGCATGACGAAAAATCGATAACATAATCTCTCTAATTGAAAGCACAATCACATGGATTTTGACAATTATGTGTTCTGACTAACTCATACAAATCGAGTTAGGCCCATCAGGGCATGGCAACCTTTAATTGGTACCTTCCTAATTTGTTTGAGTTTGGTCAATGCATAAAGTTCCACATAGTAGGCAAAAGTTATTATGGTTATACAACCTAGGGCAAGTTGCTATTGTCATTACATAGGTTTAAGTCAAGAGTGGTGAAACTTTAGGGCTACCCAAGCATGGTCCCCATTAATAGGTCTAGCTCATCACGAGCATAACGACCGATGGGTCACCATTTTATATACCATTTGGTACTAGACTTAGGTTGGTGGGTCTCCTTGACACCTTCATACATTGAGTAAATAGAGGGCATACTTTAGGATAGCACTGAGGCTAATAAAAAATGCCTAACTTAATTGTAAGGATCTAAGATGTATGCAATTTTTGAAAGGAGATATGATTAATAAGGAAAACCCAATTACAAAAACTTATCCAAGATGCTTTTAGGAGCAAGGTCTCTTTAGTCCCTAGTGGAGTCACCATTATAATGTGCACTGGGGCCACACTCATTAATTTCAAGTTAGCTTCTCGGAGGCCCACTTTTAGGGTTTGAGATCGGGAGAGACTCACTTTTAATCATAAATTGGCTACTTCACAATAAAAAGGGATCAAGCCCAAATTATTGTTGGTCATCAATCCATGAAGGCATTTACTAATAGGCCTAAAAGAGGTAGGTGTCATGGAGTTGCCACCCAACCAAACGTCGAAAAATGAATCTCGACCTTTTAATGCCAAAATAAAGATTGGTGTTTAGAATCACTCTTATTAGGTATCTTGGTTAAGTGTTATTTTATAATTGGATTTTTAAACATTAATCCGCTCTCCTCTCTCACGTAATGCATTGCAATTAAAAAAATAAACATCCCAATAAGATAAAGAAAGCAATAAATAAAAAGAATAAAGTCATACTTAACTTATTACATGAGTAAATCATCAAGCAAAAAAGCAAAATAAGTATCATACATAAGTCGGGACATTCATTTGAGTTGGGAACATTAGTTTCCTCATGCATATTTTACAAAAATCCTCTTTTAACTCTTATTTGGCTTTAGATGGAAAATTGGACATTGGTCCAAGTTTTGAAGAAAAATCCAAATTATTTAATAGAAATCATTTTGGAGTGCTTTTTCCTTTTTAACATGCATAAAAAGCCATTTTTTACTAGCTATTACATCCCCAAAATAAAATACATCCAAAAATTCCAGAATAATAAACAAGCAAAAATAATGAAATAAATAATAAATAAATAAATAAAATAATAAATAAATAAATAAATGGAATAAGATAACCGCATGGGCAAGTGAGGATCTTCCAATCGGGGGCGTAAATCCTAATGCAAAATTCCTCACGAAATGTCCCAAATAAGAAGGAAATCACACACTCATAAGAAACTACCATAAAGGCAAATAAATTTGCGTTATACAAATAAATAATAAAATGCAAAAAAGGGAATAATTAATTTATCCATACATTACAAAAAAAAGTACATACAAAAATAAAATAATATACAGAATGACAAATAAATATTTATGGAACCAAAGAAAGAATACAAATACAATAAAATACATGTATAAAGGCCTAAAATATTAGCCACAGATGCCCCTGGAAGGATGACAGACGGCCATATTTGAATAAGGGACAGGATGAAAAGGAACTCCTATGATGTCCAATCTATCGCTTTGACAGACGATTGTCCATGGGCGCTTTTTCCCGTTCGTCACTCACAAAACAGAGCAAAATGCAGTAAAATACCTAAAAATCATGCAAAATTATAACTGACTCTAAATACTCAATTATCAAGCCCTATTTATTCATGCCATTAACATGCACATTGATCCAGATTCATATCACATAATACTTAAACATGCAAATCAATGAAGCATAACACACAAACACAATTATTTCACCAAAGATTAACATGGTCATGCATGGCAATTTTTTAAAGAGAGAAAATAAAAAAGAGAGCCTAGAATATTGTCCTTAGAAGATATTCTAACTCTGAATTCCTTAAAGTCTAGATCTCCACTTTGATTGTATTCTTCATGTTTCAATAGATCCAATGATTCATTATGTGTGTTTGGATAAACAAATTATTAGAGCAAAACCTTCTTAGAGAGAGAGAGAAATTGATTTTCTTCCTCTCTAATAATGTCTCTGTATCAAGTGTGATTCCCTCCTAAAAATTCTAAAATATTTTGCTTTTATACCTAGGATAAAGTTGGAGTTGAATTCTAACTCTATCTTCCCAAATCTGGAGATATTCTCCCCTAAAATCTAGATATAAATCCTTTAAAACTTATCTTCCTATTTTAAATTTCCAAAAACGTGGAAATCTATGTTTTTAACCATAGATGGTCGTCCCTCATGATAGGTAGCCATCCCTTAGGTAAAAATCCAAGAATTCACAAAAATGCTCCTGATCTGATCTGGATAAGAGAGAGACAGCCATAGATGACCGTCCTTCACATAATAAACGACCGTCTATCAACACGAAAGGCCAAAATTAAGGTTTTTCATGCTTTTTTGTTAAAACACTTGAAAAACCATAAAATCATTGAGAAAATATGAGAAATTCATAATCAGAGCTTCAAGATCCGCACTTAGTGTCAATAATATGCTATTTTCTCATCATTAAGTAATCCTAATCTAGACTGCCTCGAGTCAAGGTGTCTATAATTACTACTTAAAACCTTCATCCAGATTTAGTTTCCATTTATAAACTTCATGGGTAACTCATTACACATGAAAACTTAATAAAAAAACATTATTGAACCTCCTACTAATCTCTCATTAAAACCTTTTGCCCATTACTATCCACTTCATTTTCTTCCTTTTTTTATTCTAACAATAACAACAATCAATCTCGATTTGATTCTTATAATGGCGGTGGATGTAGAGGTTCTTGTTAAATCTATGGGTTTAAAAATTATACAGTTATGACTTGTAGGCACTGCTAAACACGTGATTAAGGCAATCAAACATTCAGTCACAATAACTTCCATCATCTTCAAAACTTAGGTGGTAATTATTCTCATCCTATGGCAAATTATTCTCATGTTAATCACATTATTGCTTGATACCTATACACCGTTGCCAATTTTTATATTACCCTAGATGTTCATAATTTGAGCATGGTCAATAAATATACTGGTCTAAATAATTTATGTGTTGGTAATGGCTAAGGTTTACCAATTTCTTATATTGGTTACACTATACTTCCCTCTTCTCATGGTAATCATTGCTTAAATAATATTTTTTGTACTCTACAAATTAAAAAGAACCTTTTATCTGTCCAAAAATTTTTTGTCAACAATTCTTGTTTTTTTCAATTCTAGCCAAAGTTTTTATGATAAAGGACCAACATACTAAGACAAATATAATGCAAGGTCCAAGTGATTAGGATGAAATCTATACGTTGCACCCATCTAAAAAGATTACTTTTTTAGCTATTGCTTTTTAAATTGATTGTTGGCACTCATGTTTAAGCATCCTAATGATAAAAAATTGTCAACTTTAATTCAAAATAAGCATATTTTCGGTTAATAATTCTATTATCAGTCCATATTCTAGTTGCTATTTAGGAAAATTAGCTCGTGCTCATTCATCTTCTATTGAACAGAAAAGTACTTTTCCATTCGAAATAATTTTTTTTCCAATGTTTGGGGTTCTACCCCTATTTAATCTTCATTAAGTCATCGTTATTTTGTAATTTTTGTCGATGATTTACCAAATTTAGATGGGTTTAGTTTCTCAAAAATAAAAAGTGGAGTTCACTCCATATTTTTACAATTTGAAAAATTGATTGAACATCAATTCAATACTCAAATTCATGCTTTCCATTCCAATTAGGGTGGTGAATACAAAAAATTAAATTCCTATTTTACTAAAGTTGGTATTTCGTATAGAATTACTTATCCATACACTCATAAACAAAATGGTATAGTTGAAAGAAAATTAGACATATGGTTGAAATGGCTTTAACTCTTTTTGCACATGCAAATCTTCCATTAAAATATTAGAAATATTTTATTGAGCAAAGTGCATCTTTAATTAATGTTCTTCCTTCCCATATTAAAAATCAATCTACTTTTTTAAAAATTGTTTCAAAAAGTTCCAAATTATTTGGCCTTTCAACCATTTAGCTGTACCATTTTCCTTTTCATAAACCTTACAATAATACAAGTTTTCATTTAGGTTCGTTCAATATGTTTAAGCCAAAATACCACACATCCAGCACACATATGTCATGATCCTTTTAGTAGACACATTTATTCAGCAAAACATGTTAGATTTTATGCAAAAACCTTTTCAAATAGTGCTGAGTCTCCAATAGAAGAGAAAATTACTATTAATAGTATGCCCTAAAGCCTATGTAGATTAGGGATCTAAGAGCCTATATAGATTAAGGATTTATTTTACGTATATGAATTCATTATTATTTATGGGAAGGCATCATTCATTTATTAATAATATGTTATAATTATCTTTAGTTTGATTTTTTTTATCTTAAATTAGTAAATAATGTCATTGGTATTATAAACACAGTGCATAGGCAATCATGAAAGAGTTCATGATGTGAGATGCCTATTTCATACAAATGTATAAATATCTAAATATCCCCAATCATAGTATTAATAAGACAGGACACTGTTAATATAAATAGGCTAGCACATATTATGTTTCTTGAAAGGGTCAAGCTATGGTTCTCATAATTATAATCATAGAGATGATCAAAGCTAATATGTGGATACTTGTTATAAGAACAGGTAATTAGAGACCTGATAAGAGAATCATCACATGGATATTAAATCTATGTTAGTGAGGAATCTCTTCATAGTAGTGGTGAAGTTATCTTAAGTAGTGAGTGGTATACTTTAACTCTATAACTGCTTATCTTTCATTAAGGGATAAACACAGTTAGGAGGTTGGGTATATCACAAACTACTTGAAGATAGTTAAGTGATCAATAAATGATTGACCATCCTAGATTTATAAAGGGAGTTATCTTACATGATCTATAATACCTTTGTTTAGAGAATCTCTGGTCAGAATGGAATGCCAAGGCGAATGAGATCTACAATTTTAGGAACACAGGTTAAATTATTAGAACAACCATATTTAGGTTTATATAGTTGACATCCTTTTATACTCAAAATCTAAATGAGATAAAGTAAGGTGAAAGGAGTAATTGTACGGTAACTATTATATGAAAGGGTATAATGAAAATCACTTGATTTTTCTATCACTTGGGTAATCATGATACTTGACTAGAACTCTCTCATGATTTGTGCATAAATTAAATTATAAATATTAATTAGAGAATTAATATGATGATTTAAAAAGTTTAAATCATGCAATTCATTAATTACAATTCTATCTGTAATGCCAAGTGGACACACATTTATAGGGAAAGGGCATTATGGTAAATTGATAGATGTGATAATATTTGATATTATTATGGATTGAAAAAATAAATAAAAAATATTTAAATTAATTACTCATGCACAAAAGAATCTATAGAAAAGTTTGCAAAGCTTTATATAAATAATTTGTAATAATGGACCAGACTTGTCTATTTTGGTTTGGAATAAAATATTATTAGAATATAAGTATTATAGGAATGAATTAATATTTTTGGATCATTTGGAGAACTAATTTCAAGTTTCAAATGAAGTTCATAGGCGTAAAAGCCCACTAGAAGGGGATTCTGTGTTGAAGCCAGACAAAAGAGCTTATTGGCCAATTTTTTAGGCCAAGTTAAATTAAATATATTCTAAAATAGTTATTAACCTCACATATTTAATTTTGATAAATTATGAATTAATTTGGGTAATTAAATTTAAGTCTGTACAGAAAAGACCAGTAAAAGGGCCTCTGCCCATGGCCTTTTCTGAAAGGAGTTGGACTGGATTTGATTGAGGCTAAAAGTAATCAATAATTATAGCAGCCCATTTAAATTAATTCTTTAAAATCTTAAAGAGTCCTAAACATATTAGACTTAGGCTTTTAACCTAGGGTATAAAAGCATAAGTTTGGTAGAATTAAGCGGGAACTTTTCTCTACCTTTTTCTTCCTCTTTTAGTCGAATTCTCTCTCTAAGCCACAAATAATTTTGGATGGTTTTGTGACCAAAAACATTTTGTTCTTTTTATTCTTCTCTGGTGTGGATTAGTATGAGAGGTGTTCACTATTTGACATTATGGGTTATAACAACCCAGTGCGAAATATTCAACTGTTCAACAACCCTCAAAAGTAAAAATCTATTTTAGTTAGTTGTGTTCGTGTAATTTCATAGCAAGATCTTAATTAATATAACTAAAATTTTAAAGTTTTTCTTTGTAAATGATGCATGTATCCGTAGAATCCCAACAACTACTGGCCATTAGATGAGTGTTACGTCACTTTCCTTACCTTTATAAGACTTTGCATCAAGTTTGTATTTATCTCAATTTTCTTTCCAATCTTAATCTCACTTCATTTTTATTTCAAATTCACCACCTATCCAATCCACCTCACCTAATCTTAGCCTCACTCTACCTTTCCAAAAAAGTTCTAATACCACATCATCTTCCCAACCTATCTTATCTATTCCCATGTTCCAATAGTTTTTACCTTCACCAAATATTGTAATGACAACCTATCTAATTTTTTACCACTTAAAACTCATTAAATGCAACTTCAATCCTTCACCATGCATCGTAGACAAGAAAATACAATATCTATCCATCTAACCCAACCTACTATGGAATATAAGACTCTTGCTCAATCAAAAAAATTTAAATAAAGGAGGGATGCAATGCACAGTGAACTTAAAACATTAATTGATGCCAATTCTTAGGATGTAGTTCCTAAACCATCAAATAAGAACACTATTGGCAATAAATGGATTTCATAATCAAGAGGAACTCAAATGGCATAATTAAGCATTATAAAGCTCATCTTGTGGCCAAAGGGCACACCCAACAATTCAGCATCGATTACTTTGAGATGTTTTCTCCTATTCTGAAATTCACCACCATCTATACTATTTTGGCTATTGTACTCTTCAATCTTGGTCCATTTAGCAATTGGATATATCTAATGCCTTCCCACATGGATTTTTGGACATAAAGTTATTCATAGAGCAACCTTATAGTTTTATTAATCCTTAATATCCTCCATATATATGCAACTCAGGTGTCCTTTGTATGGTTAAAATAGGCCCTACGGGCTTGGTTTTAATGGTTGTCAAACTTTCATCTTCATCTTACCTTATCTCTCATTGAACTATTTATTTTGGTTTTTTCGACTATGATGTTCTATTTTCATACTTGATAACCTTAAAAGTTTTGGCGTCCATCTTAAGTCACTTATTTCTGTTTGAGGATTAACCTGTCCTAACTTTCCTTTAGTCCAAAAGATCCTTATTTTCTCTTTCTTTCCCTTTTCTTTTTTCTCTTTTATTTTCTTTCTCCTCTTTCTTTTTTTTTTCTTTCTTTTCCTTTTTTTTACAGATCCAAACCCCCTTATCTTAGTGCTTGGTTTATAATAGGAGAAACTGTTAATTTTGCCCTTTGTTTTGCCAAATGATCCCTTTTGATGCTCTTCATTTACCACTTTGTGATCTACTTGATTAATTATGATAACCTCATACTTCTACCAATTAAGAAACCATTCAATTGTTTCTTATTATGCACCCGTTCATGACCTTATATTGCCTGAAGTTATGTTAGAACTTGGATCTTCTTTGTCTGATGTGCAAAAATATTTTATACCTCATTTTGCAGAAGAAATTTATGCGATCTTTACATATCTATATTTTTTTTGAAAACTCTAGTGTCAATCTTGGCTCATTAATCATATACCTTAGATGTCATTCTCTATTATGAATCCATGTGAAAACTCTTTTTTTATGTTTTCCTTTTCATTCCCTTAAGCTTACTATTAAGGATTTTATATCTGGTATAAATATAATCTAGTGCCAAGATTAAATGGAATGATGATTGTTGAATTATTGTCCATTTTATGCCATAATTATCATTGTGCATGATGCAATCAAATGAGATATTACAAAATAAGTAAAAACACTCATATCATTGATTGAAAGCAGAAAGATTGCTCATAACAAAGCTTAAGGAATGCAAATGACAATCCTAAGCAAAAAATAAAAGCAACATCTTGGCTACAATTATCGATTACATTAAACTAGTCCATCCCTCTTCGATGAGATCTTCCACCTTATTATTGAGTGTGACACAATCCTTAGTATGGTGTCTTGTGTGCCAGTGGGACTTAAAGTATAAGTGAGCCCTATGAGTTGGCAAGTGTTGACCATGAACTAATATAGCTTACATGTGGTTACAACTTTCTTTCATTTTAGAGTCTTTTTAAGTATCGAGTAGTGGTTTTCCCAAATTTGAGTAGTTACTTCCTTTATTTATTCCTAACTCTCTTAACAAGCTCTAAAGCATGGAATGGCCCTAACCTAGATGGTCCCCCTTAAGTTGAATTGTTAAAAGGCATAATAGTGCTTGTTGAGGTGTAAGTTGAGATTGCAACAAAAAGAAGTGAGCATTTCCCTCTTAAAAAGAGCCAAGGTCTCACGAAGTTCTCGAAGAGTAGCTAGTGCATCCTTAGAACCATGCATGTTGTCATTAGAAAAGTTTGTTAAATGATGAGATATATTTTCCTTAAAGGCAATTCTAATGACTGATCTATAGTGGTTGCCATTTAAAAGAGTTAGTTCATGATGCATGATAAAACCTACACATATAGATGCTTGAGATGTATACAGATTTTTTTTTACGAATTTTTGTTTTTGAAATATGTATGCATGATGCACTTACATGTAAATAATTTCCATAGTGTATGATACGTGACATAACATGAAGGTATATACATGATGTATGATACATGGTATAAGGATAAGTGCATATGATGAATGGTATATGTACATGATATATACATGATGTATGACCCATTGTACAACAATTTATGGACAATATAACATATGTACATAGTTTAACTCATGCATAATGGTATGTATATATGGTATGATAATCGTAGATCACTACAAAAAAATTGCAGATTAGCGACGAAAAATTCCGTTCGCTAAATACCATTTTTACGTCGCTAATTAAAATTAGCGACGCCGCGACGAACAGTTGCTAATAGGCCAGCCGCGAATATATTAGCGACGGATTTCAAATTCAGTCGCTAATTTAGCAACGAAATATTTCGTCGCAAATTTTTTTAATTCGTCGCTAATTTATATTCCTAATTAGTCACCGAATTATAATAATAATATTTAGCGACTAAATTTTCCGTCGCTAATTATGAATTTACCGTAAAATTTAGTGACGAAATATTTGTCGCTAATATGGTCACTAATTATTTCTTAAATTATATCTTATGCATATTAACGACAGTTTCTGTTGCAAATCCGTCGCGAAAGTATTGCATAATTAAATTTTTTCTTTTGCTGTATTTTAAAATTTTAATTTTATATACAATGATCGTTATTTATTTATTTATTTATTTTCAACCTGTACATAACAATGATCTCACACATACATATTCCAAATCAGAATATGTTCCAAAATACATACATATATATATATATATATATATATATATATATATATATATATATATATATATATATATATATATATATATATAATTGTTTGAAACATTACATAATATTATCCTCAAATAATCTCTCATGAAACAATAAAATAGTAAATATTATCGTACTAATTAGCGTCAACAATCAAATTAGACGTACATTTACATACTTTCAAAACTTACAGATCATATGTCTATACATGACAAACTCTTAATAGTCTTTGCAGAAGAACATACAAAAGAATTGTTGTGTTACATGTACAATCCAAGACGTACATTTAAAAACAACAATTTTAGATCAGATCTTCCCACATAGATACTCACCATAACACCCATCCCGATCTTTCTCCTGTTGAGTGCACTCTTTGCAATAGTAAGCATTTGAGATCCCAACTCCTCCACATATCACACATCGACCCTAGAAAGATCCATAATTGCACTCATCACAGATCCGCACCAGTAATTAGCTTAAAAGTTTACCATCTCTAAGCAAACGAGTTATTGCATTGCAAATTCCAGGCAGTATGTTTATGTGAATGATAACAAGCTTAAAAGCACACAAGAGAAGAACACAAACTAAGGAACATTCCTTTTGGTATCAGTAGAAAAAGTCAGGAAGTCGACAAATTAAGAGCCCCAGCTGAGAGCATTTTATTAAACTAGAGAAAGAATTAGTAATTGTTATACTATACAGATGTAAAATGAACAAACTTTTGGAAAGAAAAATAGGGTCGAAATGACCTTTGCATCTCTTGTTGCATAAGACCAGCAATCATCTGCATCCAATGACATGAAATAAGATTATAGAGAAGCAAAATGCTCAAGTAGAAAAACACTTGAATTAAAAACTACAAGTACTTAAATTGACATGTACATAACCCAAATCAGCCAAGCCAGTTGAAATAAGTGCATCAGCTGTCAAAGATAAAAATTGAATGTTAGTGGTTCAAAAGGAGTTTGAAAACAAAGAAAAGAGAGATTCCTAACTATTAGGATCTACACCCAAAGAGCGAATATAATAGCTTTTAGCAAGCAGTAATACTTGATCAACTACATGCAAAGCAGGAAAATGTCATATGTACATACAATTTCAATGAAACCATTTCCCTGAAGAAAGCAACAATTTTAGGGCATGATATACAAAATTGTTTGAGTTTACCGCATAAAGATGCTAGATCTTCCCGACTTATCAAAAATGGCAATGAAAAGGTCAAGAATTTCATTCTTGTCCTCTATTCCAATGTATGTTTTCTCATATTCTACTACTTTCTTATTAAGATTTTAATAACATGAATTCACTATCACCAACAAATTTACTTGTAGTATGAAAACAAATAAATTGAATTCACCTGTTTCCTTGATGACCGTTTCATCGATATTGCAAGCAAAGAAATTCCAGCTATTCCATCTGCAAAGATATGCAGTAACAACACAAAATCCTTGAAAAGGTAAAAAAAGAAAACCATGATTACAAGCAACAACCTAAGAACCACCGCAACCCCATTAACAACACATTGAAATATTTGCAGAAAAGATCTAAATCCAATTAGAAAACATTACTTTAATATGATAATCACACAAACAAATTGAAAAAAAAGGAATAGGAGAGAGAGAGAGACCCCATCCGAGGAGTTCGAGCCAAGCCGTTGTTAAGCTGAAAAACCCCATATTTTGATGTATCAAAGATGTTAGTAAACAATCTGCTATAACCAAAACGTTGTCTCTCATAACTCTGCAAAAGAGGCCCTTCTCTTCCTGCAATTGCCATATGAATTATCCATAGCATATAAAGACCTAGAAAACGTGAAGAGAAAGCACTCTTCTTTCCCATTACAAACTGAACACTATCTCTTGTATTTGATACTTTGGTCTTCAAAGCTTTGATCTTTGCCAATTTAGAGACACAGTGTGAGAGCAAGGACGATATGTAAAACAGACAAACTTCGATTTTTCAAAATGACAGGTCAGTATATTTACTTTCTTAATAACAAATGAAGCATGCAATGGATAATGGATAAGCTGTGTTTTACAAGTAATGATGGCTTCAGCTAAATCAGTGCATTAGGTGTCCGTCAAGAACAATAAAATATTATGATAATTATAACTTCATAATTAATTGAACAATAAAATATCAATGAGTAATAATCCGAGGTTCAAAATAACAAAATCGGTGATAACAATTGTGATCCAAAACCCTAGAAGTAAGACAAACTAAATGGAATATTGATTAAGCAAACCGCAACAGAAGTCAAAACAAAAATAATGCAGAGAAGCGATTGATGAGGATAGGAAGCCTACCTCTTTCTCTGCCTCAAAGAACTCACCGTCTCCTTTCTTTTTCTTCTTTTCGACTTGCTTGACAAAGTATTTGTCATCAAATTTCTCAACATTTACTCCATTAATGTCAACCTTGGTGGAAGTTGCAATCACATAAGACTGGTTCACTCTCCTCAAAGGGACAACGTTAATCTAAAATGGTACTGCAACAAATAGTAACAAACACCAATTAAGAATGCACATGTGAATGATTTCCTGTAAAAACTTTGAAAGAAAAAACCAGAACTGAGAACAGTAGACCCCTGCTTCCAACGCAGTGCCACCGCCTCTGCCTTTCGGAGTCTACCCCTGCTTCCGACGGAATAAACGCTGTGGAAGACCTCGCCGCTGTGAAAGTGAAACCCATACCTGCATCAGCGGTGGAGAGTGGCGGAGACAAGAGAGAACGAGAGAGAGAGCGAGAGATGAAAGTGAAATTTAAACCCTAAAAAAATGCAAAAATATAAAGGATTTCAATTTAAAAAAAAATGCAAGAGTAATTATTTATACAAGGACAGTCATTTTGGGACAAAGAGGAACCGACTGGTTCCTTAAATAAGAAGAGAAAGGGAGAGGCCAAAACGACGTCGTTTTGGCCAACTTCCACTTTAAGTCCCCAAATGTATACTATTTGCAATTTAACCTCAGAACTTCTTCTTTTATGCAATAAAACCCAAAACTCAACTATAATTCAACCCAATTTATTTTATTATCAAATTTACATGTTATTCGGGTCAATTTATTTATTATTCGAATAATTTAAAAATTGGGGCGTTACAAAGGGTTACCATTCTTAAAATACAAAAATGTCCCTACCAATTTTCACTCTTTTGTCTTTATATTCAAGGATTGTTTGGTAAACATATAATTAAAATTTCTAATAATTAATATTTGATCATTAATATTAACAAAATAAAAATAAATTATTAAAATTTTCAGAATTATTTTAAATGAGATAATAAATTTTATATTATTATTTTACAAATCTTTATTTTTATTAATCTGCATAATGTAATTATAAAATAAATATATCAATTAATTTATTATTATTATTAAAATATAAATTTTCTAAATAAAATAAGTTAAGATTTTGGGATAATTGACAAAAAAATTATTAAAAATGTAAATTTTCTAAATAAATAAGTTCAAAAAACAGATCAAGTATTCACATATTGAACTCACTTCAAATCTCTCTCAATTCTGCTTTACTGAAAAATACATCACTGGTATAATAATCCATGTTTTAGATTAACAAAAATTATAGAAAACCAAAGCTTCTATAAAGTATAGGAATAGAAACGTCTTTACTTATACTCCAAATAAAAATGAAATTTACCCAAAAAGATTCAACAACCTCTTTTTTGCAACAAAAATTGAACTGGTCATTACATAAAAAATCCAGAAAATAGCCTTTTTTTTCCAACAAAAACTAAACTTACAGATCCTAAAAACTAATCTTCACCGTCCAAAATTAACAACAAGGAGTTTCGAATGTACTCACCAAAATTCAAGCCAATCTAACGGTAAATGATTTTCCGATTATCTTCGTATACAAAACTGGTCATTACGTAAAAAATTCAAAAAATAGCCTATTTTTTGCAATAAAAATTGAACTTAAAGATCTTAAAAACTAATCTTAACTGTTCACAATTAACAACAAGGAGTTTTGAACATACTCACCAAAAATCAGGTCAATCTAATGGCAAATGATTTTTCGATCGTCTTCATATACAAATCTGATCATTAAGTAAAAAATCCAGAAAATAACCTTTTTTTGCAACAAAAACCAAACTTACAGACCTTAAAAACTAATCTTCACCATTCAAAATTAACAAAAAGAAGTTTTGAACGTACTCACCAAAAATTAGGCCGATCTAACGGCAAATGATTTTTCGATCGTCTTCACATACAAAATTGGTCATTATGTAAAAAATCCAGAAAATAGCCTCTTTTTTGCAACAAAAACTGAACTTACAGATCTTAAAAACTAATCTTCACCGTCCAAAATTAACAACAAGGAGTTTTGAATGTACTCACCAAAAATCAGGTCAATTTAACGGTAAATGATTTTTCGATCGTTTTCGTATACAAAACTGGTCATTACGTAAAAAATCTAGAAAACAACCTCTTTTTTGTATTAAAAACTGAACTTACAGATCTTAAAAACTAATCTTAACCGTTCAAATTAACAACAAGGAGTTTTGAACGTACTCACCAAATATCAAGCCGATCTAACGGCAAATACTTAACCGTTGAATCTTTACTTACACTGTTCCGTATAAAAGCTGTTCAATTTGTATTTGAAGATCCAACCAAACCGTAAACATGTAGATTCAAATGGACTATATATTTGGATTTATCAGATAATATCTTAACTTATTTGGACTATTTATTAATATTTGATTTAAATTTTATAAAATAAAAATTAATTACAAATTTTTTTATTATTATTTTGAATGAAATAATAAATTTTATATTACTGTTTTATAAATATTTATTTTTTTAATCTTGAACACGTAAATATATAATAATCGTAACAAATAATTTATTATTATTATTAAAAATATAAGTTTTCTAAATAAATAACTTTAGATTTTGGTATAATTGATAAAAAATTATTATCAACTTATAAAATAATTTCTAATATTCTCTTACAAAATAAAATGTTCATTTTATATGGTCTATATTAAAATTACTTAAAACTATACATAAATCATGTGAGTGAAATTAAAAAAAAAATATTTATTAATTTATTTGCGATGGATTAGCGACTAAATACCTCCGTCGCTAATTGTAATACTGTAACAAATTACTTTTAGCGATAGAGAAATTTTCGTCGCTAAATCGTCGCAAAAAAGGCACTATATTTTCCCTCCAAAATTAGCGACTAAATTTTCTGTCGCTAACGTTTTTGGAACTAATTTATGAATAAAAAATTATACACTTTAGCGACGGAAATATTCGTCGCTAATTCCGTCGCAAAATATATCGCGTATGCTTCCCGCGAATAATTAGCGACTGCTTATTCATTCCGTCGCTATTTCGTCGCAAAAAAATAGAAAATATCCTACTCTTTATGGAATTGTAAAACAGTCGCAAATCCGTAACTAAATTTGCAACGAAAATAAGGTCGTCGCTAATTGGCAGTTTTTTTTGTAGTGGATGTAGCATAAAGATGTGCATATGATGTGGCATATAGGTTAACATGAGGTGGATATAGCGCCTGTTATGTATATGCACACAATGGCATGCATAAGACATGGTGCAATGATGTATGTATTTGATAATATGTACATGTTACGGTACATAATGATATGTACATTCTATATTATACATGATGGATATATGCACTTGTATGCAACATAAAAAAGCAAATGTAAGTCCTTTTAACATTATTACTCCCAGACAAGTGGATTAAAAGTCTCCCTTCCTAGGTGGGCTTAATTTATGGGTCAATATGGGACACAATGGACATGTATGGTGCACAACAAAAATCCGACAACATAATATCTCTTTGTTTAAAGTGCATAAAAACTTTTGGTCACTACGTGTTTAAGTAATTGCATGATGTCAATATGGGCTCATTTAGGCATGAAACGCCCATTGAGGGATCCGACCTATTTAGGCATGAAAGGCCTAATGGGAAACATCTTGGGCACTTTTGGATTTGCTCAGCAATATAAGGACTCATATCACAAACAATGCAAAAATTATTAAGGATTTTATTAGCTAACGTAATAGATGTATATATGTCATTACATAGGCTTTGGTCTAGGCACACAACTTTAGGGCTATCTAAGCATGGTCCCTGCCAATGGATCTATCCCATCACGGACGTAAGGACCAATCATGTCACCATTTGATATACCATAAGCTATAAGAATTGTGTTAGTGATTATCCTTAACACTTCCCCCATATTGAGTGAACATGGGGTTGTGCCTCAAGAACACACTAAGGTAAAAAAAAAGGGGATGCCTAACTTATTTTAAGGCTTTAGCTTATCCATGTCTTATTACTCAGGGAGTTACCACTATAATGCGCATCTACAGACGGGAGCATAATGACTGCGTTGAGAAGACCATTTTTGCTAGATTAGTCCAACTTTTAAGGATAGTTAGGCGAAGGTCTCCTGCCCTTCAAGGCCGGTCACTCCATAATGGTTAAAAAGTTCAACTTGATTCAGAGTCTCTAGCCATAAAAAGGCATGAGAGAGCGATTTAGGGTATTATTATCTCATCATTGGCAATCAACCTTGAAATGTATCTTTGGGCATTACAAGGTAGGTATAATGAAGTCACCATCCAATAGAACATTGAAAAATTTTGATCTGACCTTGTGACGTCAAATCAAGAGACGGGTTTGGAACCTCACTCTCATTACACCCTTCGTTAATGTGACATTTGTTAGGCCTTCAAATTAATTACTTTATTCCTATCCTCACACAAGTATCATGGCAATGAAAAGTAAAGTGCACTCTTACACATTTGCAAGAAGTAAATCATGGCAAGGAATGTAAATTCTAGACTGGCATGGCGTATATACACATACATCAAAATAGGCTATTTATTGGATTTTTTTGGATGAGGACTTTGGTTCTCTCGTATAATTGTAAAGAATCATTTATTGTGAATTCTGTGATTGAAAATCGGGACATTGGTCCCATTTTATTAAGAAGGTTCAAATTTATTAGTTATATACAAAATCTTTTACATTATTAAAAACTTATTATTTACATGTGATTTTTCAATATAAAATAAGATATTGGTCCAAATCTGTAAAAAGAAATCAATTAATTAACTATTATAAATATATTTTTTTGGTGTGAATTTTTTAATTAATAAGATAAAACTCCTTTAAAGAGATAAATAACTATGCAAAGCATTAAACAAATGTGGAAAATAAATCAAGCATGAAAGGTAATAAAAATAAGAAAATAATCAAAAAGAGTATATAAAAAAAGAGTTCATGCTTATGACTAATGTGTCATAGCCGTGAAATGGAGTATGCAGTCATGACTGGTGAGACACAGATGTGAGATGTTGTGGCTCACTAGAAACAGAAAGAAGGTTAATTCACGGTCGTGACCCGTTTCTAGAAATAAGCCTTCCTTATTTTTTGCTTTATTCATTCATTGCCCAAAATGGGTTTCAAATCCAAAAAAACGAAACTTATAATAAAGAAAGATGAAGCAAAACCATATTAAAACTCATTTTATTTTAAAATCGAAATCAAATAAATAAAGCATTAAACACATTGTCATGCTCAAAGCACTTAAACATATTTCTAACACACATTAAATACATATCAAGTGGGTTCATAGCCTAAAGCTAGAAAGCAATAAAATTTATCTAAACATGTAAAAAACTTAAAGGAAACTAACTCTACCAACAATAGGTTGATTCACTATATTTAACGGTGAACGGATGAACCAATCCATTGAGGGATCAAGCTAAGAGGACAAAGCCTCACAATATTACCTTTAAGCTTGCTAATCTTTTATAAATGTTGAAGTCTCAAGATCCAATGACTCCTTAATGTTTGAGTGGATTAAAATAATATTTTTAATGGGTTTTTGGCTAAGAAATTCTAGATAAAACGTTGTTCTATAAAGCAAAAAAAGGCAAGGTCCTTCTTCCATGAAAATCCTAGCTATTTATAGCTAGTAATTGGAAAACGAAGAGTCACCAATCATAGTCGTGAGGTGCACATTAATGAAAAAATCTTAGTGAATATATATATATAATAATAATAATAAAAAAAACCTACGTATCTCATTCTACCTCTCCCTCACGCCATAAGCAGCCTCTCGCTCTCTCCTTGAATTCGCCCCTTTCCTTCATGCCAGCCACCGTTTATTGTACTCTGATCTCCCTCACCTCTATCATTCTCCCTCGTCATCATTCTACCTCTCATCTCTACCAATAAATGTTTGTTTTTGGTTCTTCTGTTGAGCTATTTTACTTTCTTGTTTGTTCGTTCTCCCTCACTGTTGTTCTGCCTCTCATCTCTACTGTTTATTTCATATTTCTTAAATTGTAGACAGCAGAATACACTGGAAGTAAATCTGCTTCTAGTCCAGCACTGAGGTAAATCTTCAATCTGTCTTTATCATTTTAAGACTTGATGTTGTTATGCTAAGACTTAGATAATGACTAAAGCTGGAAAATTGTTTTACAATCATAGACAATTTTCTTCTAAATGATTTCTTTACAATGTGATTTTCCGCTACACAGTTTTCTAATTTTCAATTAACTAGAGCTCGATGAAATTAGTGACTTCATTGACTACGGAAGAAAAGCTACAATGTCAACATTTGAAATGTTATCAACCTGTATGAATAGAGAAAATGAGCTATTGAATTTTGAAAAAACTTAATGTAACACTAAAAGCAAATCAATTTAC
Organism: Excoecaria agallocha; assembly: GCA_037975025.1. Taxonomy (NCBI): domain Eukaryota; kingdom Viridiplantae; phylum Streptophyta; class Magnoliopsida; order Malpighiales; family Euphorbiaceae; genus Excoecaria; species Excoecaria agallocha. The sequence continues at coordinate 31,250,462 of CM075821.1, read as the reverse complement.
TTGCATAATATATAACATCAGAAATTGAGTTTAATCCAATTGGCTATGAGTATAATATATGCACACTAATATTCATATTGCATCAGAAATAGGAAAATGAGGAGAAAGTGTTTCTTCTACCACACACATGGGGCCCAAATGTAAGTTAGCTTAGTTTTTAGTTTTTTCTTGTATTTTTCTAAGAGATAGAATGGGTTTAGATTCCAAAGTGGTTCAATGTTTCCAGAATTTTTCACAAGCATGCATCAAACACCATGATAAGCAATGGACCTAGCAACTTTAAAGTAAAGCATATTTCATTATTTTCTATCGGCTGATGATGCAAAGTATATATTCCTTTCAAAGGATGATTTAATTTGTAAGTATGTGATTTTAGATTTGTAATTTACTAGGCAAACAAATGTTTTATGCTTTGTTTTCTTCCTAGATATCTAGACGAATTTAACTGCAGGAGAGATTTTATATAGCCTACTCTGTCTGTCTAGCATGTGACTAAGATTAAGGTTTAGTTGTTTTTTTCACACTTGGTTCCATAAATGATTAAATTCTACTCTTCACATATCAAACAATGAAATCAGTTACATTCTTTTTGGATTTTGTTCCATCCATAAGATTCTTATACAGAAAGTGAAGATTTGAACCAAACTTCAGACATCAACCTACTAGTTTGGCATAGTTCAAGATGAAGAGCAGTGTTTTAACCAAGAAACCTATACCAAATATCCTTTGAGACGACATCTAATTTATGAACATTATGTGTTTAGTTTGTAATTTTAATATTAAAGTACTTTGATCATTTTAACTTTATGTTTGTAGTTTGAACAGTATGGTGAATTATGTATGGTAGTTTGAATAATATGTTGAATTTAATTTTTGTAATTGCATTTTATAATTGTAGTGGTTAATTGAAAAGTATTGGTTAACCGGTTTGAAAAACTGAAATCGATGGACTGATTAACCGATTGTAACGGACTGGTTAACGGTTAATATTTTGAAAAAACCGATCTATATGGACGGGTTAATTTTTTGGCTTATGGATTGGTTAATTGATCTATGATCACCCCTAATACTTATCATTTAGTATTTGTTTGTTTTGTATAAATGGCCAAGCCATGCACAATGTAAAACACGACTATTCATTCAATATAATAGTAGCATTATTTGCTCTCCCTCTCTAACATTTACAATAGTAACAACATAAGAATGAAATATTGGTGATTTCTTATACACAAAAGATGACATCTTAAATGATAATGAAGAGTCATCATTGAAACAATTACCTTCATCTTTTTAAGAGAACATTATAGAGTGCCGGGGTGGCAATATATTAGATACTATCGGATACTCTACCTTATTAAACCCTAATAAGATAAGTTTGGGTAGTCTTTCGTAGGGATTAGGATGGATTCTGGCATTGAATTTCTATTTGTGTTAGGTTCAGATTTATGCCTCTAAGTACGTGCTACCCAAATCTATTTATAAAATTAATTATTATTTGATTGAAAAATTAATATTTATATATTATATGTAAATTTTAATTTTTAATTTATTTTATTATATTAAAATATAATATAAATTATATAATATATTTTATTAATTAAATTTATCATTAATATTAAATATATCAATAATTTAATTATTTATTTTTTATAGGATTTTAAGTCGAGTTTAGGTATTATTGGATAATAGTAAATGGATATATAATGAGTATGGATTGGATAAAAATTGGGTTTGGTAGAATTTAGGTATTTATATATTTCATCGAGTTCGGGTTTAGATAGATTTTTTTGCAAGTACTAAACTGATGTGGAAACACCAGAGGATATACAATCCTGAAATTCCAATACATAAGAAGTGATAAAACATAAAATTTTACCGTAGAAGGAGAGATCGCCGGCCATGGTGAAGGAGGCTTTAATGACCTGCAAAAGAGGAAACTAGCCCAGTCTTGCCGGGCTTTTCAAGCTCCGATGCCTAAGTTAGCTATCGAAGTGTGGAGAGAAAGCTAATTGAGAGAGAGAGAGAGAGAGAGCCCTTTGTTATGTGTTTACCTCTCATATTTATACCCTTAAGTATTGGGCTTTATGTGCTTCTAACCTTAGACCTCTTTGTGGGCCTTTAATGGACCAGTCTTATAATTAATTTTATTTTGGATGTTATCACTAGTCTCCCTTCATGCAATTCGATCTTTGAGATAGAATGCTCGATAATTTTGGGAGTTACCCGCTTATGGGGAGTTACCTGTTTTGAGAATGTCTTGATCTTTGGGAGTTACCCGTTTATGGGGAGTTACCCGCTTGGAGAATGCCTTGATCTTTGGGAGTTATCCGCTTATGGGGAGTTACCCGTTTGGAGAATGCCTTGATCTTTGAGAGTTACCCGCTTTTAAAATTTTATCCTGCAAATAATTTCTTGCAATTTTATTGTGTAAATAATTTTATAAATATTTACTAACCTGAGGTTACTTATGTAATCCGTCCTTGGCGGACGGTCTTCCGATTCGATCCGCTCTTGGCGGGGAGATATAATCCGTCCGATCCGCTTTTGGCGATGGACGGTTTTTCGATCCGCTCTTGGCGGGGAGATAGAACCTGTCCGATCCGCACTTGGCGATGGACGGTCTTCCGATCCGCTCTTTGCAGAGAGATATAACCCGTCCGATCCGCTCTTGGCGATGGACGGTCTTTCGATTCGCTCTTGGCGATGGACAGTCTTCCGATCCACTCTTGGCGGAGAGATATTACCCGTCCGATCCGCTCTTGGCGATGGACGGTCTTCCGATCCGCTCTTGGCGAAGAGATATTATACGTCCGATCCGCTCTTGGCGATGGACGGTCTTCCAATCCGCTCTTGGCGGAGAGATATTATCCGTCCGATCCGCTCTTGGCGATGGACGATCTTTCGATCGGCTCTTGGCGGAGAGATATAACCCGTCCGATCCGCTCTTGGCGATGGACGGTCTTCCGATCGGGATAAAAAATCATCGGCTGGGATTAACATCAACCAGAATAAATATCGGTTAGAATTTTCATCGACCGGAATTAAAAAATCATCGGTTGGGATCAACATCAACCGGAATAAATAATATATTGGTCGGAATTTTCATCGACCGAAATTAAAATATCATCGGTTGGGATCAACATCAACTAAAATAAATAATACATCGGTCGGAATTTTCATCGATCGAAATTAAAAAATCATCGCATTATAACAATAATACATTATTAAGTGGGCCCTCTTTAAGTTGCACTTAAATGAAGCACACAAATCCATATCTTGGATTTGATGAATTAACAAAGGTGATAAATTGTTGTTGACCACCTCAAAAATTCGTTGAAAATGGGACAAGAAAAACCCAACAATTGAAGTAAATAAATGAAAAAGTAAATGTGGCAAAAGGAGATTCTTACCAAAAAAATGATATATTGAAGCAAGCTGTAGATTGCGTTGAAGTTAAGCTTTCTTGGCGGTGCAGCACTTTTCAGGTGGGACCAGCAACCAGCTTTAATAATCCCTTTATGTCCATAATTTTTAGAAATTTGCTGCATTTGCTTTATTTTATACCGAGCATTATCAGTTAATAAAGTTGGTTGCCTCTTCAGCTTCTCGGTTGTGAAGCCATAGCTGGGGTAATTGTCTTTAAAGGGAAAGCTTTTCCCATAAGATCGATTCTAAGAGATTAGACTTGTCTTGCTCGCAGGTATGAAATTTCACATATTTAGCTGATGGAAGCCGGATATAGTACCACAAAAAAGGTATGAGCAACCAATAATACATGAAAAGCAGTCATTTAGGAAGGCTCTCATGGCTTTTTACATCTTGTTTTCGAGTTGAATTATGCCTCTTTCTACTTTTAGATCGGATGAGTAGATGGAAAAAAGCAATCCATCAATCTAAAATTGATCGAATTGATGGCTATGTCGAAGTGGATCAATTAACAAGCAATGTGATGATAGATTTGAGATGGAGATTAAATTTACAAAATCTAACAAAAGCGATCCTGGCTCTGCTGGGTTATGGAAGCTAGCCATTAGCATAGCCAACATACGCCACTTGGGAACTTAAATGATAAAACACCCTTTGATGTTTCCCAGTTGGGATTTCAGTCGCATATCAATAGCACGGAGGCATCACAGTTAATTTAGTGAAATTGGAAGCACTCAAAAAATATTTTGGAGATTAGAAGATTGTACCTGATGGAAGCCAGATTTACCAATTGGGTGAGTATGGCTTTGAGCAGTTACCGAAGAGAGGGTTTTCCATATATATATATATATATATATATATATATATATATATATATATATATATATATATATATATATATATATATATATATTTAACCATGTGCTCTCCCTGCTCCCTTTTCTTTTGCTAAATCAACTTTAGATGGCAATCATCCCTGACCTTTTGCCCAGCACCAGTCAGCTCCTTGCCTTTACTGGTCGCCATGGAAAGACCATTGGGCTAGCCGATCGAATTGGAGGTGGGAGATGTGACTTCCGACCGGATTGGATGTGAGTTCCGACCGGATTGGATGTGGATGCCGATCAGTTCAGATGTGAACGCCGATCGGTTTTGGCCTATAAACCTTAAGGGATAAAAGAAAAGTAGAGGACAACATCTTGACTGTTGACTGCTTTCGCCTTCTTTCCTTTTCGTTTAACTTCCTCCCTTACTTGAGAAGGTGCTTGGGCCTTAGCTTTTGTTTTTCTTTTCCTTTGCCATACTTCATAAAGCTACCGCCTTTGTAATGCTGGGTTCTGTAGGCCCCATTATTTGTTGGTCCCATTGGAGCTTGACTAACGGTGTTTTACAATTTTTCTTGGCTTGATCATATCATCCGGTGGAGCTTTCGCAATTTTTGGATCTCAAATCTCTGCTGATCATATCATCCGGTGGAGCTTTCGCAATTTTTGGATCTCAGATCTCTACTGTCTGCCCCTCTATTTTTTTATGATAAAACCCAAGATATTTTTTTTAGATCTAAGCCTTCTTTGTGAAATCTTTTGCTCAAAACTTTTAGATCTAAGTATTTATTGCGAAATCAAGCTCAAAATCTTTCAGATTTGGGACTTAAAGTCGTCCATGACTGTTCCTTTTCTTCGATTTGAGGCTAAGTAGCTCAGATCCGGCATCAACTCTCAACGAAAGCACCAAATGATAAAACATAAAATTTTACCGTAGAATGAGAGATTGCCGGCCATGATGAAGGAGGCTTTAATGACCTGCAAAAGAGGAAACTAGCCCGATCTTGTCGGGCTTTTCAGGCTCCGATGCCTAAGTTAGCTATCGAAGTGTGGAGAAAAAGCTAATTGAGAGAGAGGAATAATAGTTAGAGAGTAATAATAGTTAGAGAGATCCCTTTGTTATGTGTTTACCTCTCATATTTATACTCTTGAGTGTTGGGCTTTATGTGCTTCTGACCTTAGACCTCTTTGTGGACCTTTAATGGGCCAGTCTTATAATTAATTTTATTTTGGATGTTATCAAGAAGTATGAACAAAATGATAGATGAAAAATCTATCATACCAAACCCTTGATTGACATGCAATGAGAAACATGTGTAATTAGACTAAATTGCATAAACTGAAAGAACGCCACTAAGAATTACCTTTGGTAAATAGATTCGAAATATACTAATAAGTAAATCCATACTTGAAAGCATGGCATAAGTCAAATTCCTAAAGGAAAATCAATTCATTGATAATAGTTGATTCTTCAATTCAATAATCCCAAAGATACAACATAATGAACCTTATATAGGTGACTAAGAAAACCTTAAAATTAAAAAAAAAAAAAAGAAAAAAAAACCTAATTAATGTAAAATAAGGAACGTGTTTGCTAGAGGTAAAATGAAATACATATTAAAAAGAATCATTAAATAACTTCCAAACACAATCCTAATATTTAAATATTAAAATAAGGGTAAAAATGTCATTTAATAGAAACTTGTAGCATGCCATGCACAGGCATGGGTATAGTGTGCCAAGGCCATCACTACGAAAAGAATTCATTTTACTCACATAATTTTGCATTTTACCTGTAGGAAAAGACCTTATCGATGGTTTTTTAATGGATTACTATTGAAAAGTTTCCATCGGCGTAGGTAACAATTTACCGACATAGTAATTAGTAGGTAAAAATTACCGATGGAAATATAAAAAAAATTCTATCAATAGTTTTGTTACAAAATTCATCGAATTTTTTGTCGTTTCAAAATTTTAGCGACGGACTATACTATCGGCAATCCGTGAGTGAATTTAATTAATAAAAAATTAAATTATTTTAGAAAAAATAGTGATGGATTTAGCCGTCCATATTTTTTTCGGTAAATTTATTTAATAAAAATACTAAATTTATTAAAATAACAGCGATGGAATTGTCCATTGTTAATTTGTCCATAATCTAAAATTGGATTTCTTTAAAATTTTTTGCAAAAATTATATATTTCCCATTTGTAAAAGCTAAAACAAACACGATAAATTTAATATAAAAATTCTAAAATTTAAATTGAAGATATATATTAATTAATAATTTTAATATATAACAAAATCAATATATACATCATAACTGTTGGGCACATATATCTATATTATACATAATATTTTGCAGCTAAATAAAAAATTATCTAATTCTAACTGTTATGCAAGTAATACCAATATCGGTATTGTGCACAAAGTTCTGTAGTACTATACAAAAAATTATCTAAAATAGTCCATGTAAATTCACAAAAACTAGGATGTATCATGGCAGTTAAGGATGGCGGAAGGGTCTGTGGTGGGCTGTAGATCCTAATTTGCTAATTGCTGGCGTACTGTACTTGTTAACATCAATACCAATTTATTAGCTAATTTTTCTATCAATTTATCTTTGATGACATCCGCCAAGCTAGGTATATATGTGCAACTGCCTTTTACACGATATTTTGCATATCTTATGTTGTTGTATATAACAACCTGCAATAACACCTTGAACTTAATGGTAATCCAAAGCAACAATAATAATACTTATTTAATCTAGAATATGAAGCATGAATCCAGTAGGAAGCATTAAAATTTTCAGTCCCAAAGTAAAGGATTCTACTAGACAATGAAGGAGTTTTAAATGATTAAATATGATATTAGTTATCAGAAAGGAATGCTTACTAAAGTAGTAAGTGGGTCTCGAATAAATTCAACTCAAGCAAGAAAACCAAGTGTATATGACCTTTTAGCCACTAAACATAATCGATAGGACAATTTATCTACCAATGTAGCACTAAAAATCACTTATTCCTTAACATTACAAGAAGAGCAACAAAAAAAAATTTATTTCTAGAACAAACCTTTTATAAAAACAAGCCATAGTAACTTCAGCCTTTTGTAGTTTGTTGTTGTAATCCATGTAAATGAAAATCACAATTCCAGCTGCCAATCTAGATTAGTATATGCAGCCATTAACTAGCGAAGAAGCCAATAACTAAACAATATAATAATGCATCTCCAATAGCTATATTCTATATAAGAATAAAAAATAACCACACTAAATGCTGAGCTTGGTCCTTATCTTAACCACAAAATAGGAACTAATGGTCTTTAGTGAAATTAAGATTAATGCAAAATGAAATATAATAATGCCGTAAAAAAAATGTATAGCAAAGCATTAAGACGTAAGCTCATACCTTCTTTTTAGCTTTCCTTTCATTTTGTAATGCAAACATCTTCTAAGAAAAGAAGGCTATAACACAAAAAAAAGACTTTAATTAGAAAGTAAAAGGAAAAAAAATAAACCTCAAAACAGTAGGTAAAATAAAAAAAAAGATGAAATATTATGAATCTGCAGCACCTAAGAGACAAAAGAATATGAACACAGGACAAAAGAAATCACCGAAAAAAAATTAGGAAAGCAATGAAAATAACACCCTTGTAGACCTTCATCACATCATGACCAAAAACAACAGAGGAGCATCCGAAGCTATATAAGCTAAGTAATAAAATTAGACTCGCGAGAAGCACACTATTTAGCCACGCTATCTGCAAAGTAGTTGCACTCTCTTCTTATATGAACAAAAACCAACTCTCTAATTCTAGAGAAATGATTGCAGATATCATTAAAAATACTACCCTGCAACATGATAAGAATGAAATTTCAATTCACAAATAATAAAAAACATAAATAATTAGTTTCCACCACACAAGCAAATGATCGAAAGTGTATATTATGATAACAATTACCTTAAGAAGAATACTTTCCTGCAATGCACAATTAAATCCTGTACAAGGGCCTATAAGAAAAGGGGAAAAGAAAAAAGAAACCTTATATATGTCTTCAAATAAGAACAGAGCAAGTGAAAGTAAGAAATGTAACCAGACACCTTTCTACTACGAGCAAAAAATTCAACATGCATATATGTGAAGAAGAACTTATGCATAATATCAAGAGCACGTCCAAGGCCAACAAGCAATGTGCTCTATAGTTTCAAAATGACATTTGCAAATTTATAATTTTGAACAGAAATTAGAAGTTGAGTAGAAAAGCAGCAATGCCTAAAAGCATCACATACAATTAATGCCATTTTTTTCTTTTTTCCTTGTCCTTTTATGTATTATGGCATCCATTTGTTTCTTTCCTTTTTATTTTTTACTTATTAATTTAAAAATTTATGACATAATTTTACACAATCAAATCTATGAAATTAGGTCATGTATTTTATTCTCGCATGCATACCTTTTGTTGCCTACACCTGCAAAAGTTTCCACTCACAATATATATAAAAGAAAAAAATAAAAAATAAAAAAATTGATGTTAAATACTTTTTTTATATATAAATAATGTGATATTTTTTTATAAAAAATTAAGAAACAATTTAACTAAAATTAGTAAACACATAACTGATTTGACACAATATCTTCTTTTTTAATTTATCAGTTTCTTACTCTCTTATAAAACATATTTCAGTTGATCGCTCCTTGAAAATTTGTATATTTCCAAAACTAAAAAAGCTAAAAGGTGAAAAGAGCAATAGGATCCAAGAATCTGAAGCAACAAAATTAGATTCAAACTCTGTGATCTACAACAGACAACTTTTAAAAACTGCACTGAAATAGAGAGAGAGAGAAAGAAGATAATTGCAACTGCTTATGTTTCTTTAGCTTAGCACTGCCATGAGAGCAGTCAAAGAGATGAGAAAAATGATCAAGAACACCCATTTTTAATTTCAATTACACCTAAAATGAAAAGAAAAAGGACATTATGATAGGGTGAATGGAAATAATCATCAAAGAGAAATGATATGAAAGTAGATAAGGAAAGAAATGGGGGACAGAGACAATTATAGTTGAAATAGGCTTTTAAGTTTTCTTTGCTCAAATGGATGATTTATACAATAATGACCTGAGGAGGTTTCAAATGGATGATTTAATAACTAATCCATTCTAATCCTTGAGGTCTGTTTGTTATCAATGAAAAAGATATTTCCATAATTTCTCTAAAATACTACAATATTGATTATTATAATTCAAATCAACTGGAATTAATGACTTTGCTCATCATCAAAAACCTTAATAATAATCCAAATTTTGGCTAAACACAAACTAAAAGGAAACAAGCAAAAATAATCCATGCAGCTAATCCAAATAACAAAGAACGGAGTAATACAAGCAATTAGTTTTTCCTCTATTTTTAGACTTCTCTAGTAATAATACATTACATATACCATAATCTTGTCTAGCTTTTCCTCTGTTTAGACATTTCAACAATAACGCGTTAAAGAAATCATACTTTTGTCATTTCACACACTAAGAGAGGACAACAAAATAAAGCTTAGCCATTATAAAATGTCACCAAGTAAACATAATACCCAGGAACACTATGGTGCAATAACAAAGTCAGAGATAACAATTTTATGAATAGCCTCTAGAAGTGGTCCTTCAAACTTTGGACTGATAGTATGTTGCTTCCTTTTTTGTTTATAATATCTTAAACAAAAACAAAATTAGTGTTTAAACTCCTTAACAAAACATATAAAGTTGACAATTAAAATTCTTCCATATCTTTTTTGTGAATATTAATAATCATACTACTGAACTATGTAGAATAAGAAATATAAAAAGCATTATCATGTACAAGCTAAAGTCACTTACTTCCTCTAATGGCATACGAAAAAGTTGTCAATACTTTTCACTCTTCAATGATACTCTTCAACTAAGGTTTTAAACTAGCAAAGCTATTGCCCAATTTCCCAAGCTAATCAACTTTTTGTGCTAATCACACAGGCTATCAAGCATGATGGATTAGCATCGTACTAAATAACAATTAAAAAAAAATTCACCACCATATAACCAAGTACTAAAATTATTCGATGCTTCACTGATCTTTATGCACCATACAATTAAAAGACCAAAAAATGAATATATTGCCCCAAAATAAAAAATAAAAAAAATTCTTAGGTAGCAAAATTAAAAGAATAAAAGATGAGTTTACTAACCCAAGCATACCCACAGCTTAAACTAGCAAAATTAGGCAGAAACACATACCTTAGTGATCTTAAAGTAAGAGAGAGAGACATAGGGAGATGGAGAGAGAGATAAAGACAGATCAAGTAAGGTTAAGAGAGGGAAAGAGAGAGAAATTGAGAGCAAGGTGAGGGCAAAAGATAGAGAGAAATCACGTGAGGGAAAGAGAGGAATAGAGACAGATCGAGAGCGAGCAAAGGAGATAGTGAGGTTGAAAGAGGGAGAGGAAGATCAATGGAGTTAGTTTGTTGAGGTGGTGGTGGAAAAATGCAGGGTTGAATCGCCGATAAGAGTAAGGTCGCCATCGAGGCGAGGAGAGGGTTGGGGCTAATTAGAGAAAAATCTCTCCTCTAGGGTTTGCTTAATATTGGTTATTTGTTTTATGTAAATTATTCTATTATTATTAAATAGAAAAACAAATTTTAATCATTTAATTTTAACAATAAAAGAATGTTGATGACTTTACCAATGGAAAAACATCATAGCAATAACTTATAATTTTATCGCCTTATATTTCCATCGCTAAAGGGGGAGCCAAAAATTCATCCTTTATTTACCGACGGAACAAAAAATTGTCGCCAAGTGTGTCGCTAAATATTCTAAACATAAAGCTTCTACTTACATTACCGACAAAATTTCGTCGCTATATAACTTAAATGACAAATTTGCTTACCGACGTACCAACTCGTTGCTAAAGACTAGCTCAAATAATTCCTACTGATTATACCAACGAATTTTGAATTCCATCGATAAAGATGTTGCCTTTTTCATATTCCATTTTTTTACTAATGCCTATACAAATCTATAGCTAATCCGTCGGTAATATCTTAATTTTAGCGACATATTTGAATCCGTTGATAAATTTTATCGGTAAAATCAATTTTTTTTATAGCGCATATGGTATTCCATTAACATACATTTTTGCCAAAAAGCTTGCTATGGCCATAAAGCTAAATGGTGCAACGGCCGTAGAGCCTTAGAGAGCATAGTATGTTGGTGACCAATTCAACAAGTATAAGAATGATATACCTTGAACTTGGGACATATTTTGAAGGAATTCTACCTTGTGTTTAATGCCATAAATGTATGGACTATGGTGACATGGCTGTGGGATGTGTTTGGAGCAAAAAGTCAGCTCAGAACTCCTTATTTCATCCTTCCAAAATATATAATCGTTAAGGAATCCTTCGTTAAGGAATCCTTCCTTCTAATGTCCTAACAAGTTATCTGTTGTTAAATCATATTACCCCCCATGCTCACATCATTTCCTCCTTCAAAAACGATTCAACCTTGAACCTTTATATTGTTCAAATTAGCAAACAAAGCTCATGGCACAAACTCATCTTCAAATATATTCTTTTAAATAGGTGGAAACAATATGAATATTTCTTCAATAAAGAACTCAAAACGAACATGCAGTTAGGCAACAATAAAACTAGGCATAAGATTGTTAGTCATAGATAATTCAAGTTGCATTGGTCTATACAACCTTAAAACTGGCTTATTCTCTCTTTTTCTCACTAGCAATCATAATATTAATAACAATCTCATGGTTTAAACTGTTGTTAAGCTCAAGAACCTCACCACAAAGAACCTCTTCAACCAACACAATTTTCTCCATTTCTCTCTCTTTTCTATCTCCATTTTTTCATCCCCTTCTCTATTTCTTTTTTTTTTCATACAATGATGAAGGAATTTTGTTAACAATTTTATAGAATTAAGCTCCCTTTCTAATAATTAGTCAATCTCCTTATAAATCCTACAATTCTTTGCACTATACCTATCGTTTTTATCCAACATTTTTTTTTCAAACTTTAATCTCCTTTTTCAATCACTCAATCTTAATACTAAGATTTTGATAATAAAATTGTCGTTCTAATTCTACATCATCCATCTCAAACCCTTTAAACATGATGTTGGCACAAGATAATATAAACTATGTACCAATTTAAGACTAAGCAAAGAAAAACCCAAACAAAGGATGAAAACTAACACTACAAAAAAAACTGTCAATTAGCGACAGCTTTATTTTCATCGCAAATTTAGCGACGAATTCGCGACTGTTTTACAATTTCGTTGTGGAGAGGATATTTTTTAATTTTTTGCGACGAAATAGCAACGGAATGATAAACAGTTGCTAATTATTGGCGGGAAGTATACGCGCCATGTTTTGCGACGGAATTAGCGACGAATATATCCGTCGCTAAATTTTATAATTTTTTATTCATGAAATTAGTTTCAGAAAATTTAGCGACGAACATTTTAGTTGCTAATTTTGGAGGAAAAATATAACGCCTTTTTTGCGATGGTTTAGCGACATAAATTTTTTTGTCGCTAATAGTAATTTGTTACAGTAATACAATTAGCGACGGAAGTATTTAGTCGCTAATCCGTCGTAAATAAATTAAGAAATAATTTTTTTAATTTCACTCACATTATTTATGTATAGTTTTAAGTAATTTTAATATAAACCATATGAAATGAATATTTTATTTTGTAACAGAAAATTAGAAATTATTTTATAAGTTGATAATATTTTTTTATCAATTATACCAAAATCTAAAGTTATTTATTTAAAAAATTTATATTTTTAATAATAAACTAATTGTTACGATTATTATATATTTGCATGTTCAAGATTTAAAAAATAAATATTTATAAAACAGTAATATAAAATTTATTATTTCATTCAAAATAATAATAAAAAAATTTGTAATTAATTTTTATTTTATAAAATTTAAATCAAATATTAAATTATTAGGAATTTTATTGATTTCTTTATCAATTATCCCCAAATGTAAACTTATTTATTTAAAAAAATTGCATTTTAATAATAATAATAAAGTAATTTTTATAAGTATTATATAGTCATATTATGAAAAATAATAAATATAAATATTTATATAATAATAATATAAAGTTTATTATTTCATTTAAAATGATTATGAAAAATTTATAATTTATTTTTATTTTGTTCAAATTTTGAGCAAATTTTAAATTATTAAAAATTTTAGTTATATATATTTACAAAATTATCTTTGAATACAAGGATAAAATGATGAAATTTGGTAGGGGTATTTTAGTAATTTTAGAAATTAACCCTACATATAAAAATAACATTTTTTCTTCCCTCACATCTCTCTACCGTTTCATACAAATTGAACAGCTTTTATACGGAATAGTGTAAGTAAAGATTCAACGGTTAAGTATTTCATTTAATTAGAGATTTAAGATCCCAATTGAACATAAATTCAATTAAGTGATTGAATTGAAAAATTTTGATAAGTTAAGAGGTTAAAATATTTTGTTTGTTGAAGAAAAATATAAATAGAAAAGGTGATGATAAAAAAGATAAATGTATAGCCTATTTTGGACGGTGAAGATTAGTTTTTAAGATTTGTAAGTTCAGTTTTTGTTGCAAAAAAGAGGTTGTTTTCTGGATTTTTTACATAATGACCAATTTTATATGTGAAGACGATCGAAAAATCATTTGCCGTTAGATCGGCCTGATTTTTGGTGAGTACGTTCAAAACTCATTGTTGTTAATTTTGAACGATAAAGATTAGTTTTTAAGGTCTGTAAGTTTAATTTTTGTTGCAAAAAAGAGGTTGTTTTTTGGATTTTTTACGCAATGACCAGTTTTGTATACGAAAACGATCAGAAAATCATTTGCTATTAGATTGGCCTGATTTTTGGTGAGTACGTTCGACACTCATTGTTGTTAATTTTGGACGGTGAAGATTAGTTTTTAAGATCTGTAAGTTCAGTTTTTGTTGCAAAAAAGAGGTTGTTTTCAGAATTTTTTACATAATGACCAGTTTTGTATACGAAAACGATCGAAAAATCATTTGTTGTTACATTGGCCTTATTTTTGGTGAGTACGTTCGAAACTCCTTGTTGTTAATTTTAGACGGTGAAGATTAGTTTTTAAGGGCTGTAAGTTCAATTTTTGTTGCAAAAAAGAGGCTATTTTCTGAATTTTTTACGTAATGACCAGTTTTGTATACGAAAACGATCGAAAATTATTTGTTGTTAGATTGGCCTGATTTTTGGTGAGTACGTTTGAAACTCCTTGTTGTTAATTTTGGACGGTGAAGATTAGTTTTTAAGATCTTTAAGTTCAGTTTTTGTTGCAAAAAAGAGGCTGTTTTCAGGATTTTTTACATAATGACCAGTTTTGTATACGAAAACGATCGAAAAATCATTTGCAGTTACATTGGCCTTATTTTTTGTGAGTACGTTCGAAACTGCTTTTTGTTAATTTTGGACGGTGAAGATTAGTTTTTAAGATTTGTAAGTTTAGTTTTTGTTGTAAAAAAGAGGTTATTTTCTGAATTTTTGACGTAATAACCAGTTTTGTATACGAAAATGATCGAAAACTCATTTGCTGTTAGATCGGCCTTATTTTTTGTGAGTACTTTCAAAACTCCTTGTTGTTAATTTTGAACGGTAAATATTAGTTTTTAAGGTCTGTAAGTTCAATTTTTGTTGCAAAAAATAGGCTGTTTTTTGGATTTTTTACGTAATGACCAGTTTTGTATACGAAGATGATCAAAAATTTTTTTGCCGTTAGATTGGCCTGATTTTTGGTGAGTATGTTCGAAACTCGTTGTTAATTTTGAAAGGTCTGTAAGTTTAGTTTTTGTTACAAAAAAAAAGCTATTTTCTGGATTTTTTACATAATAACCAGTGTTGTATACGAAAACGATCGAAAAATCAATTGCCGTTAGATCAGCCTGATTTTTTGTGAGTACGTTCAAAACTCCTTGTTGTTAATTTTAAACAGTGAAAATTAGTTTTTAAGGTCTGTAAGTTTAGTTTTGTTGCAAAAAAAGAGGCAATTTTCTGGATTTTTTATATAATGACCAGTTTTGTATACAAAGACGATCTGAAAATCATTGGCCGTTAGATCAGCCTGATTTTTGGTGAGTACATTCGAAACTCTTTGTTGTTAAATTTGAACGGTGAAGATTAGTTTTTAAGGTCTGTAAGTTCAGTTTTTATTGTAAAAAAGGCTGTTTTCTGGATTTTTTATATAATGACCAGTTTTGTATACGAAAACGATCAAAAAATTATTTGCCGTTAGATCGGACTGACTCGATAAATATTAATAAATAAATGATTCTAAATTATATTAAGAGTAAATAAAATTATTGGTTTTAATTAAATCACAAATTAACACAATTTAAGTTATATGAAAGATAATAATAATAATAATAATAATAATAATAATAATAATAATAATAATAATAATAATAATAATAATAATTGATTCATTTCTTTTCTAGAGTTCCTAGAATTCTCTTAACCGATCCAAAATTTTTATTCGGACTCGGTAATAAAATGAATATTAAATAATGAGAGGAAATAAAATAAACTAAATATATAGATTGAATTATAATTGTTGAGGAGATTTAATTGCATAAAAGAAGGAGAATTGGGTATAATTGTTAAATGGTTTAGAATTAAGGGACCTAATTGGATTTTTGCCACTTCCACACTGATAAGTGTGAAATATATATAGTTTTTAATATGTTTTTAGTTAAGTTATTTAGTTGTTTTTGTTTGATTTAGGTTGATTTAGAGTTAATTTGTTAATATTTATGTTTTTAGGGTTAATTCTATGTTTTGTATGATTTTCAGGGTCAAATTGATAAAAAAGGGCTTAAAGTGTAAAAAGTGCAAAGTTTTGGGCCAAAAGTGCAAAATTGAAGAAATTAAGCAAGAAAAAGAACGTCCAGTCCAGAGGTTTAACACGTGACCACGTGAAGCTATGTTGGTTTAAGGCACGTGGCCACGTAAAGATGTGAGAAAACATGAACTTGAAGATGCCGTGGCCATGTAAGGAAATAAGTAAAGGAAACAAGGAAGATACGTGACCACGTGGATTCCAATGAAGGACCACACGTGGCCACGTGTGGAAGATTGCCTAGAAGTCACGTGGGCACGTGTAGAAATACACAGGGAGGAGCCGTTGCCACGTGATCTGATTCTCCAATTGCGCGAAGGATTTTCGACTTCCTGTTTTGAGCAGAATTCACTTCCTATTTGGTTTCTGCAGTTTTGGAAGAAATCTACCACGTTTTTGCCTATAAATAGCAGTTCAAAACACAGAAGAAGGGAGATCAATCTTGAGTTTTTCAGCTTTGTTTTTTTAGTTTATTTTCACGTTCTTGTTATTTATTGTTTTCTTCAAACTTTGTCTTTAGTTTTAACAATGTTCCGTGAGTAGTTTTCTTTAACTTTTGCTAAAGTATACTTGAATCCTTAACTTGTATTGTTATGACTTAAATTTGTGCTTTAATTCAAATACAAGTTTGATTATTTCTTGATTCTTAAACATAGTCTTGTTTTTATTCAATCTTAAGTAAATTATTAACTTGATTAAGCATTGGTTAATTAATTGGTTTGAGTTGATTAATGACTTGCATGTTCTTAGGTTAATTTAGTTGGATTAATACATGTTTATAATCTGAATAAGTTATAATTATGTGTTAATTTGAGTAAGTTGAGATTAAAAAAGGTGTAATCAAGAATAGTTGAAAGTTAAATCTCTTGAGAAAGGCTTTAATAGACATCTAGGAGGATTAATTCAGACTTTTATGCTAAGTATTGAATTGTTCTGAATAAGAGAGTTTAATACTTGGAATGGTAATCTTGAATAAAGTTACTTGGGTTTATTAAACTGAATTCTCTATAATCAATTGTATGCTTTCTTTTAATTAAGTCATATCGATATCGGTTAAGGTGGATAGTCCTTTAGTGAAAGTTGTCTTTATCATTGATTTTTAACTCATTCAATTTACTTGCTTTCAATAAATCTCTTCTTTACTTTTGCTTTTTCAATTGTTTTAATTTAGTTTTAAATTATTGTTTTCAAATCATCACAACTTTGGGATTTCTTTCCCCTCTTTACACATAAAAATTGGTTTTGAAATTGAAATAGCACATACAAGCACAAGTTTCCCTTGGGTTCGATATTTTGGGTCATAATCTTATTTCCCTATATTACTAGCCGATCTAGTACACTTGCTAGACACCGGTCAAGTTTTTGGCGCCGTTGCCAGGGAAAACATTGGCGTTTGTTTGTTTACTTTGATTTTTAATTCTGTTTTGTGCGTTTTCTTCTCTTCTTCATCTATTTTCTTATTTTCTTTTTGGTTGATTAGTGGTTTATGGTGAGAGACAACCCCATCTTACCATTAGACCCTGAAATTGAGAGGACATTCCATAGGATTAGAAGGCTAAGAGACAACATGAATGATCCAGAAATTGAGGAACCTATGAATGATCCACCACCTAGGATCGAAGAGCAACACATACCCCACCAAGCTCCCGGGAATGGGTATTGACCTAGAACCATAAGGGATTATGCTATCCCTAGGTGGATTGAAGAATATAGAACTATTAGGATTCCTCACCACCGACCCTTTGAGATTAAACCCGCTACTATCACTATGGTACAAAGAAACCAATTTTCGGGTTCGGATATAGAGCATCCTGCACAATATTTGGATATGTTCTTAGAAGTGAGTTACACTGTGCAAATTCCTAATGTATCGACTGATGCAATTAGGTTGAAACTCTTTCCATTCACCCTTATAGGAAAAGCTAGGGATTGGCTTCAAATGCTACCAAATCAATCCATTAATTATTGGCAACAAATGCAAGAAAAATTTCTTTGCAAGTTTTTTCCACCCACTAAGACTGCCCTCATTAGGAAACAAATTAGTGATTTTCAACAGTTTTATGAGGAGCCATTTCATGAAGCTTAGGAAAGATTTAGGAGACTTTTAAAAAGTTTTTCTCATCATGAAGTCCCTATTTTTCAATTGATGCATATTTTTTTATGCAGGTGCCCATCCATCAACAAGATCTTTGCTAGATGCAGCCTCTAATGGAAGTTTCATGAATCAAATTCCCGAGGATGCGTTCTTACTCCTTGATGAGATGGCCACTAATGATGCTCAATGGGCAAGCTCTAGAATAACTCAAAAGAAACAGGGAGTTCATAATGTTGACGAAATAGCAATGTTAAAAGCTCAATTGAAATTAATGGAAAAAAGACATTTAAAAGAAATAAATGAGCTTAAAGCTAAAAATGTCTCTATGTTGTCTAATGAAGTTGATTCTTATACAGGAATTACAGGATCTTTGGGAATGAAGAATGCTGAAAACATGGTTGAAGAAGTGAGTGCCTTGAACCCATATAGCAACACTTACAATGCAGGATGGAGAAGCCATCCAAATTTTTCATGGAGAGAAGGTAATCAAGGTTCTTCTTCTTCTAACCCAAATCCTAGACCCCAATTTAACCACAATCCAGTTTCCAATAATCAACTTCCGTACCAAAACCATGCTTCACCACATTACCAATACCCATCACAAGCATACCACCAACCACCCGGGTTTCAAAAACCTCAACCTCTTCCTCCTCAAGAAAAGAAATCTAATATTAAGGAAATGATTGCAAATTTTATGGCTTCCCAAAATTCAATTTTAGCTAGTCAAGATGCTAGATGGAAATCACAAGACATTTGGATGAGAAATCAAGAGGCATCCATTAGAAACTTAGAAAACCAAATGGGGCAACTTGCTAGTTCTTTATCAAACCGTGCTCAAGGGACATTTCCATCCAACGTAGATCGTAATCCAAAGGAGGAAGCCAAAGCAATTACCTTAAGGAGTAGGAAAGAGTTAGAGAAGACTGAACTTGGTAAGAATTCTTCTCAAAAGGTGGAACCGACAACGGAGTTAAGTATTTCTAATTCTGAAAATAATGAAAAAGTGCCTCCTATGGTCGAGAAGGGTAAAGGTAAAGAAAAACTTGTTTCTACTGTTCTTGATGAATCTCAATTACCTTTTCCTATTCTAGCTAGAAAAGAAAAACAAAATGAGCAATTAAGTCGATTTTTAGACATGTTTAAAAAGCTGCATATAAATTTACCATTTGCTGAAGCTTTATTACACATGCCTAAATATGCTAAATTTATGAAAGAATTGTGCACGAATAAGAAAAAGCTAGAAGGCATAGGAACGGTTCAATTATCCGGTAACTGTAGTGCTATATTAACCAACAAAATTCCTGAAAAATTGGAAGATCCAGGTAGTTTTACATTGCCTTGTGAACTAGGGGGGAATTTTGTTGAAAATGCTTTATGTGATTTGGGTGCTAGTATTAATCTAATGCCTTATTCAATTTGCAAGAAATTGAATCTAGGTAATCTTAAGGAAACCCGAATGACACTTCAATTGGCGGATAGATCGGTGAAAAGGCCAAAGAAAATCATTGAAGACTTGTTGGTTAAAGTAGGGAATTTTATATTTCTAGTTGATTTTGTGGTAATGGACATGGAAGAGGATAGAAAGGTGCCGTTAATTGTGGGGAGGCCATTCTTGAACACAGCAAGAGCTTTAATTGATGTTCATGGATAAACTGTTACTTTAAAATTTAACGAGGAAAAAATGGTTTTTAATGTTAATAAAATTTTAAAACACCCCTCGTATGATTTTGAAGAATCTATTTACTTTGTTGATGAGATTCAAGAATGTGCCAACACAAAGCAAGAGGAAGTCATTCTCAAAGATGATCTTCAACTATGCTTAATGCATCCAAAGAAAGTGGAAGAGTTGGATACAAAGGAGAAAAAATTGATACAAATTTTAGAACAAGAGCACAGTGAGGATGAGGAAAAAAAGGATGAACCATCCCCCTCTTAAGGGGGATTCTGAACTTAAAACACTTCCATCACATTTAAAATATGTATTCTTGAGTGATAATGCTAATCCGATAATCATTTCATCTTTGTTGACAGATTTGGAAGAAGAAAGGCTCATCGGAGTCCTCAAAAAGCACAAAGAAGCAATTGGTTGGGCAACATCCGATTTAAAAGGGATTAGCCCAAGCTATTGTACACATCGCATACCCATGGAGGACAATTTTAAGCCAGTGGTGCAACCTCAACGAAGGCTCAACCCAACTATGCAAGAAGTAGTGAAAAATGAGGTATTGAAACTACTTGATGTAGGTATTATCTATCCTATCTCCGATAGTAATTGGGTTAGTCCTGTTCAATGTGTGCCTAAAAAGGGGGGAATGACTATAGTAATAAATGAAAATAATGAATTAATTCCTACACGCACGGTAACGGGATGGAGAGTATGCATTGATTATAGAAGATTAAATAATGCCACTAGAAAAGACCATTTTCCATTACCCTTTATTGATCAAATGCTAGAAAGGTTGGCAGGAAATAAATTTTATTATTTCTTAGATGGATATTCGGGATATATGCAAATACCTATAGCCCCGGAAGATCAAAAAAAGACCACATTCACATGTCCATATGGAACATTTGCATATAGGAGAATGCCTTTTGGTCTTTGTAATACACCTGCCACATTTCAACGATGCATGATGGCCATATTTCATGATTTCATTGAAAAATTTATGGAGGTTTTCATGGATGATTTTACTAGTTATGGGCATGATTTTGAATCTTGCTTGCATAATCTAGCATTGGTTTTAAAAAGATGTCAAGAAACTAATCTTGTGCTAAATTGGGAAAAATGTCATTTCATGGTTAGAGAAGGCATTGTCTTAGGGCATAAAATTTCTGAAAAAGGCATTGAGGTTGATAAAGCAAAAATTAATGTGATAGAAAAACTACCTCCACCAACTAATGTAAAAGGCATTAGGAGTTTCCTTGGTCATGCTGGATTTTATCGTCGATTTATTAAGGATTTTTCTAAAATTGCCAAGCCACTCTCTAATTTATTGATTAAAGATGTTGCATTTAACTTTGATGATGAGTGTTTGCAGGCTTTTAACCAATTGAAGCAAAAATTAGTTAGTGCACCGGTCATTGCATCGCCGGATTGGAGCTTACCATTTGAAATTATGTGTGATGCAAGTGATTATGCAGTTGGAGTGGTTTTAGGACAGCGGAAGGAGAAGATTTTCTACACCATTTACTATGCAAGCCACACACTCACCGGAGCCCAAGTAAATTACACCACTACGGAGAAGGAACTCTTGGCAATAGTCTTTTCATTTGAGAAATTCCGATCTTACCTTTTAGGATCTAAAATTACAGTTCGGTCGGATCACGCTGCATTGAGACACCTTTTTGCCAAGAAGGATTCCAAACCAAGACTTATCCGATGGGTGTTACTACTTCAAGAATTTAATGTCGAAATCAAAGATAAGAAAGGAGCAGAAAATTTTGTAGCTGATCATCTATCTAGATTGGATCACGCTAGCATCGAAAAGGGAGAAATTTCTGACTTATTTCCTGATGAACATATTTGTGCTTGTTATACTTATGAAAATTCAGTTTCATGGTATGCTAATATAGCCAATTTTCTTGCAGGTGGTTATCTCCCTAAGGAATTTACTTGGCAATAGAAGAAAAAGCTCATAGCGGATGCCAAGCATTACCTTTGGGATGATCCATACCTTGTCAAGATATGTCCGGATCAAGTACTAAGAAGGTGTGTATCGGAATCGAAACAAAAAAATATCATGCACCAATGCCATGGGGGTGAAGTTGAAGGTCATCATGGACCAAATAGAACGGTTCAAAAGATACTCCAATCAGGTTTTTTCTGGCCTACTTTATTTGAGGATGTAAGATCTTTCATAGCCACATGTGATAAATGCCAACGAGTAGGAAATATATCCAAAAGAGATGAGATGCCTATGAACAATGTGCTAGAAGTAGAAATATTTGATGTTTGAGGCATTGATTTTATGGGTCCTTTTCCAAATTCATTTGGGTATGAATATATCTTGGTAGCAGTGGATTATGTAAGCAAATGGGTAGAAGCAATAGCTACTAGGACATGTGATGCAAAAATTGTGCTGAAATTTATTAGGAAAAATATTTTCACTAGATTTGGAGCACCTAGAGCTATTATAAGTGATGGAGGCAAACATTTTGTCAACCATCAATTCAAGGCCCTGCTTAAGAAATTTGGTGTTAAACATAAAATCACAATCCCATATCACCCTCAAGCCAATGGACAAGTGAAAATATCTAATAGGGAGTTGAAATCAATCTTAGAAAAAACGGTTAATAATTCTAGAAAAGATTGGTCTCTTAGGTTAGATGAGGCTTTATGGGCTTATCGAACTGTATTCAAAACCCCTATAGGTATGTCTCCCTTTAGAATTGTGTTTGGTAAATCATGTCACCTTCCAATCGAATTAGAACATAAAGCATATTGGGCTACAAAATTTCTTAATTTTGATTTGAGTAATGCAGGAGAAAGAAGGAAATTTCAGCTCAATGAACTTGATGACATTCGACAATGGTCATATAACAATGCTGCACTTTACAAAGAAAAGACAAAACGATGGCATGACAAGCATTTAAGGGTAAAAGATTTTGTTCCAGGAATGTTAGTGCTTCTTTATAATAGTCGTCTTCGTTTATTTCCAGGGAAACTGAAATCGAAGTGGCTTAGACCATATCAAGTGATATCAAGTAGTAATTCTGGTGTAGTGACAATCAAAAGCTTAAAAGATGGACGTGAATATACGGTCAATGGTCATCGACTCAAACCATACCACATCGGACAAAAAGAGGTTGCTGAAGCAATCATAGTTCTTCAAGATACTTGAAAAGTGATTTGAAAAGTCTAGCTGGAGACTTCAAAAACTCAGAACTTTTATTCTTTCCCTCTTTTTATTTTATAGTTGAGTTTTAGTTAAGTGTTCATGTTTTTGCATTTTTTTATGTTTGTGTGTTTTGATTCATGAAAAGAATGAGTAAAGCAATGTTTTTAAAAGAAGATATGTTTTTCCTAGAGATGAGGTAGTGTTTTCAAAATTTAAAAATTGGAAAAATTGCATTGAAAGAAGAGTTTTGTGTATATGTGTTTCAAAAACGAAGAAAGAAGGCAGGAAATATACCTACACGTGACCACGTGAAGTTCTTCATTGAACCTTATGTGACCACGTGTACCTTGTAAGCACAGTATCACGTGGCCACGCCTAGAACTTCTGTATGCCATGATTCATTCACGTGACCACGTGGATTCTTGTATACAACTACACGTGGCCACGCCCCACTCAAAGAGAAACTCACACGTGACCATGCGTGGTTCTTCTCATGATCCGTACGTGGCCATGCCTCATCTTGCTGCCTATATACACACTTCACGATTTTATTTTTGCTTCATTCTCATTTCCTTTTGTTTTTCCCGTGCCCACGTCTCACTACCATTCAATTGGTGCCCACGGATTTTCACCTCCTATCAACACTCATCATCTCCATTAACTTCCTCTTTTAATTTCTTCTCTCTTCCATCATTCATCACTTGGTTCTCCACATTTGCATCACCATTTTAGGTTTCTACACCTCACACACACCATCTCCACTTTGTGCTGCATTTTTGGTGTACTTCTCATTTTCAAGTAAGTATTTACTTCCTTTACTCCTTAATTATTAGTTGTTTATCATCCATGGTTGTGTTTTGTGCAATTATTGTTCATAAATGTTTAGTTTTTAGGTTAATTTGCACTTAACATATTGTTTGCATGTTAATTCGTTTTACTTCTTTGGATGATTATGATTATTATGTGCATGTAATAGATGCTTGGTATGAAATTGGTTAGGGAACACTTTTTGTTATGCTTCTTAAATTCATGCTCAAACTTGTGCTCACAACGTGTTCGATGAAATGCCTCAATGAGTTTTTCTTTAAAAATTTTTAACTTTCACTCTTTGGTTGGCATGTTTATAAGTTGCATTGATGCATGATGAATTCATTCACCTTTCGCAAGAGTTGTTCATGATCTTATTAATACATGATATGCATTATGTTAACCTACTCTTTGTGCTCAACTTATGAATACATTCTATGCCTATCATGACATATGCTATTCAGTTATCATTTCATCCAATTGTGCTTCATTTCACTCACTACATGTTCATAATTTAGTCTATTTTTGGTTATGAATTAATACTTACATTGTGTTTTTCTTTGGTTGTAGTGGCACCTCGCAGGATAAAATACCCCGATGTAGCTAGTTCATCCGGTGTACGTATTCCGTCGTATGTGGACAGGGCAAAAATCAACAAGTTTGACTACTTTAGCAAATGCACCTATGTCCAGCCTGCCTACTTAAGCCATTTGTTCCTCAATATTCCAGCTGAAAATCTATGGGACCATGAGATAGAACCATTAATCCAAAGTATTGGTTGGCAAGAATTCATTAAGAAGAAACCAAAGGTGTATCCGGACATGGCACGAGATTTTCTTTATTCCTTTGAATGCTATTTCACGAGAGATGCTGAGGATGGCATAGTGGGCTTTAAGCTCGGTAAGAAAGGATATTCTCTAACTTTCACTCAGTTTTCTGAAATTTTAGGTTTTGTGCCAACTGCTCCCTGGGAATTGGAAGATGCTTTACCTGTGGAAAATTGGGAGAGAATCAAAGATCTGAAATTGGATGAGCCTTGGGTAGGAGGGCAATGCAAGGTACATGCATTAAGGAATCATGCGTTGTGAATCATTCATCGGTTTTTGGCAAAAAGTATGTACAACAATTTGAAGAATGCCAGCACTATCAATGTATCTCAAGCAATGGTTCTTCGATGTATGATGGATGGCAAAGTAATCAATGGAGCGGGCATTATAGCTAGTCGAATTAAGGATTTACAAAAAATGCCAGGAAACATTGATAATATCTCGATTGGATGGATAGCCACAGTATTGGCAAATGCAGTTAATCATCAGGTTTATGGAGAACCCCTTAAAGGAGATTTGCCTTGCATTGATAATAGGATGCTGAAAAGGATGAAAATTCTGATACCTAGGCCCCGCGGTCATTGGGCAACACGGGAGGAGTATTTAAGAGAGAATAACATTCGGTTTGAGGAGCATCAAGAGGAGCAAGAAGAAGAGCAGCGGGAGGAGCATATTGCCACAGCAGTCCCTTTTCCCATTAATAAGCCCACAACACCGGACTGGGAAGCACCATTTAATTAACTAAGCAGTCGGATGGATGCTCAACAAATGAGGCTTGATCAAATGCAAGGGAGATTGGATATGATCCGGGATACGGTAATGGAAGGCAATAGGAGAGTTGAGCATTTTATCCATCATTTTTGGCAGCGGTTGCCTCCACCACCACCTCCACCGAAATAGCTCTTTGGTTGCTGCGGACAGCAAAATCTTGAGGAAGGGGTAGCCTCCTTCAGGGAGTTTGATTTCTATCTTTCTTTTCTTTCTCATGAATCAAGTTTTTTTTAGTGTGTTTTATGTTTTAGTAGTTTATTTTTGTTTATGTTCTGTTTGTTTGCTTGATTTGTAAAACTTATTAAAATGTATATAGTTCACCTTTTCACTTAGTTTGCATGAGGACTTAGTTTGCCCTAGTTATCTTCAAGACTTGGAACAATTTGAACTTGGATTTAGAATATGCATGCTTTAAACCTTTGCTTAGCAATAGAACATTTATGTTGTTTAATAAATCTTTAGATAGGTTAATTTTCAGCTTGATAAATATTTGTTAGTTTCCATCTTTTTGATCACTTAAGACTAGTTTTTGAACTAAGAGAAAAACAATGCATTGACATAGTTAATTGATGAATTTTAGAACACTAGAACCTTCCTTATCACCCTTCAAAGCATAAAAACAACTCAAAACAACTTGGAAAGTGATCTAGGCAATGTTTTTCTTGTTGAGCCATATCTTAACTTATTTCCTACCCTATATGCGTATTTATCCTTTGTTAGCCATTTTGAGCCTAATGAGGTATGCTTAATGCGTGCCATATTTATTTTTCTTATTACACTAATTTATTTTACCATATAGCCTAAAAAGCTTTTATCTTCCCTTCTAGAATTGGCCACTCTAGGATAGGATGGATTAATAGGAATTGGGTATCATGATGGGTGTGGTAAGATGTGTTTGATTTTATTATCAAAGGCTATTGTTGAAGTCAAAGAAATAGTGAATTGTTACCTTGTTATTACCCACGTTATTATTGTATGGCCAACATCAAAGCTAAAAAAAAAAAAAAGAAGAAGAAGAAAGAAAGAAAGAAAATGAAATAAAGCTAGCATGATGTATGGAAAAATCTTAAGTGTGGGGTAGTTACAAGGAAAAATGGTTATGACTTCTTGAAAAGGGGTATAAATTGTGAATGAAGGAGAGTTTCAATTATTATTTCTCTTTTATAAGAGTTGTGCATTGTGAAAAGTTGAGAAAGTTTGGCTAAAGTTTTTAATGTTTAAGTTAATGGGATGAAATTTGTGAATTATTAGTCTATTTTATCTTAGAGTGGCTATTCTTATTATTGATCTTTTATCCATTTTTTGATAACCAATACCTTAACCCCATTACAACCTTTAAAAGACCTAAGTGATTTTAAGTTTTATTTTTGAGTTGTTTAGTGGAGATGACCTTCGGGTTCCAGTGCTAAAGGAAAGGCTTATGGTGTTTCTAGAGTTTCAAGCGCGAAACCATGTGTATACTTATGTGTACATTCATTCTTAACTTGACTATGAATTTGCATTGGTGTTTTGGATTTGGAAGATACTTAAAATGATTTGGTCTTGCACACACTCAAGGAAACTATCTCATATTATCTTGTTTGAAGATTGATCTATTTAGAGGTTATATTAAGTGCTTGTGTTAAAATGCTAAGTTTGGTTTTGAAAATGCATATCTTTGTACAAGTTTAAAAGTTTTGAAAAAGGGTTTGTTCTAATTTGCTTGAGGGCAAGCAAGGTTTAAGTGTGGGGTATTTGATAAGTGTGAAAGATATATAGTTTTTAATATGTTTTTAGTTAAGTTATTTAGTTGTTTTGGTTTGATTTAGGTTGATTTAGAGTTAATTTGTTAATATTTATGTTTTTAGGGTTAATTTTGTGTTTTGTATGATTTTCAGGGTCAAATTGATAAAAAAGGGCTTAAAGTGTAAAAAGTGCAAAGTTTTGGGCCAAAAGTGCAAAATTGAAGAAATTAAGCAAGAAAAAGAACGTCCAGTCCAGAGGTTTAACACGTGACCACGTGAAGCTATGTTGGTTTAAGGCACGTGGCCACGTGAAGATGTGAGAAAACATGAACTTGAAGATGTCGTGGCCATGTAAGGAAATAAGTAAAGGAAACAATGAAGATACGTGACCACGTGGATTCCAATGAAGGACCACACGTGGCCACGTGTGGAAGATTGCCTAGAAGTCACGTGGGCACGTGTAGAAATACACAGGGAGGAGCCATGGCCACGTGATTTGATTCTCCAATTGCGCAAAGGATTTTCGACTTCCTGTTTTGAGCAGAATTCACTTCCTATTTGGTTTCTGCAGTTTTGGAAGAAATCTACCACGTTTTTGCCTATAAATAGCAGTCTAAAACACAG
The DNA here is from genome assembly GCA_037975025.1 of Excoecaria agallocha. NCBI lineage: Eukaryota > Viridiplantae > Streptophyta > Magnoliopsida > Malpighiales > Euphorbiaceae > Excoecaria > Excoecaria agallocha. The sequence continues at coordinate 31,222,591 of CM075821.1, read as the reverse complement.
AAGAAGGGAGATCAATCTTGAGTTTTTCAGCTTTGTTTTTTTAGTTTATTTTCACGTTCTTGTTATTTATTGTTTTCTTCAAACTTTGTCTTTAGTTTTAACAATGTTCTGTGAGTAGTTTTCTTTAACTTTTGCTAAAGGATACTTGAATCCTTAACTTGTATTGTTATGACTTAAGTTTGTGCTTCAATTCAAATACAAGTTTGATTATTTCTTGATTCTTAAACGTAGTCTTGTTTTTATTCAATCTTAAGTAAATTATTAACTTGATTAAGCATTGGTTAATTAATTGGTTTGAGTTGATTAATGACTTGCATATTCTTAGGTTAATTTAGTTGGATTAATACATGTTTATAATCTGAATAAGTTATAATTATGTGTTAATTTGAGTAAGTTGAGATTAAGAAAGGTGTAATCAAGAATAGTTGAAAGTTAAATCTCTTGAGAAAGGCTTTAATAGACATCTAGGAGGATTAATTCAGACTTTTATGCTAAGTATTGAATTATTCTGAATAAGAGAGTTTAATACTTGGAATGGTAATCTTGAATAAAGTTACTTGGGTTTATTAAACTGAATTCTCTATAATCACTTGTATGCTTCCTTTTAATTAAGTCATATCAATATCGGTTAAGGTGGATAGTCCTTTAGTGAAAGTTGTCTTTATCATTGATTTTTAACTCATTCAATTTACTTGCTTTCAATAAATCTCTTCTTTACTTTAGCTTTTTCAATTGTTTTAATTTAGTTTTAAATTATTGTTTTCAAATCATCACAACTTTGGGATTTCTTTCCTCTCTTTACACACAAAAATTGGTTTTGAAATTGAAATAGCACATACAAGCACAAGTTTCCCTTGGGTTCGATATTTTGGATCATAATCTTATTTCCCTATATTACTAGCCGATCTAGTACACTTGCTAGACACCGATCACACACCCAAAACTACATCATTTTGGGGTGGGGTTTTTTTTATGCTTAATTTTATTTAGAGAGTCGGGTTCATTCCTCCTTTATCAACTCTCTTTCTTCTTTCACCTTGATGGGGATTTATTTGAACCCTTAGTCTCACTAGACTGCGTATAGAGCGAGTAGGGTATCGTTCCAAAGGGAACGGGGTAAATTTTATATTGACGTAACAACAAGTAAATGGATAGGTAACAATTTCAATTAAAATCATGCAATTAATGTAATTACTAAACTACTTAAAATATATTAAGTTAATTTTGGATAATAGATTACTTAAAAGATGGGATGGACATACATTATAACCAAATAAAACAAGTTCATCTTTGAATTAATTAACAATTGTATGAATGATATGAATGGAGAAATTAGCCAAGATTCTTTAAAGCAACTCTCGTTGTCAATAAAGAATGTTCTTACTTAGAGTCTATAAGCATTCTCATGTCATTATAGAGATAAATAAAAATCATGAAGATCTATGCCAATTCTTTAACCCTCAAAGTGAATTCCTTATCTCTAAGTGAATTCAATGCTTTAAGTAAATTCATTTAACTTTCCATCAAAGAATTCCAACTCTCATTGTGAATTAAATGACTAACATACTTAATATGGTGATCAAGCATACTAAGCAAATCAAAGTACTTAAACAAACTTAAATCATACTTCATACATAAATAAAATAAACATTCAATAGACAAAGATAAGTAGATAAATAACAACTTAAATTAAATAGTTATAATGTATCAAAAGAACTTAGCCATAAACAAAATTACAATAAAGATGAAATAAGAGACAAGAAAACATCACTCCCTAGGGTTTACTTTCTATTTTGACCTTCTGATAAATCTCTTATTCCTTTGGCTTTGCTCTTTGGTCATCCTTTGAAAACTAAGTAAACAGAAATTGTCCAAAACAACTAAAAAAAATGTCCTTAAGAAAATAGTCAAAGAAATCTTTAATTTTTCTCCATCTCCCTTTCCAGAGTTTTTCTCCCATATATATATGTCTTGACTCTACAGGTATGTCTCTTAATAAGTCACGAAAGGTTGCCTCTGAAAGGGCACAATGTATGGCTGAAAACTCAAGTGCAGAAAATACAACGTTTGGGAAACAGCGTCTTGTCCGACTCGTGAATGCCTTCACGAGTCGTGATCTTCAGCTGCCCTTGAACACCATCCCGACTAGTGAGCACCCTCACGAGTCGTGATTTACTTCACGACATGTGATCCTGATGCCGAGTCGTGAGCTGCTTCTTCACTGCTTCACTCGTGAATTTGTCTTGTGAATTCTTGTCCGAGTCGTGATCCACTTCACGACTCGTGATCTTCTTCTGCGAAATTGCACCATCTTCTTCCTTTTCTTCACACTTCACCAATTTTAACCTAAAAACAAACATAAACACATAAATTGGACATAAACACGTAAAAACACATATAATATCACATACTTAACTACATAAATAAGAGAAAAACACACATAAAAAGATAGACATTTTACATGACATCACACCTCTTCTCTTCTTTTCCTTCTCTTCATCGTCGCCGTTCCCCACCAGCCACCGCATGCCGTTGTTGCCCTGCCACCACTGCGGCTCCACTTGGTGTCGTTATTGGCTCCTCCCCTTCATTTTTCCTCTTTCGTCGTGCAAGAAGAGCAGCCTGTCCTCCTCTCTCTCTTACTTCGGTATTCTCTTCCTCTCCCACCTCCTTGGTTGCAATTTTCTTCATTAATTCATAAGGTAAGTTCTCTTAACCCCCTATTTGTGAGATCTAGTGGAAGATTTAAGGATTATGATACAAATTAAATCTAGGGATTTAATGAGAATTTAGGGGATTTACTTTGCTGCATGGATTTTGATAGGAGATTCATAAAGGTTTTATCATCTTCATTTCAGGTAAAGTCTCTACTCCTACAATTATCAGTTGATAGTGCCAAAAGTACTATTTTGGGCATAAACAAGGTTTAGTTTTTTTTTTCTATAAACTGAGAATTTCAACGTCAGAGCATGGTGGTGCAGAGCCGGAGCAGCAGCTACAGTCACTAGACAAGAGCTTCGGTTGCAGCAGGAATTTTGGAGCCAAGTATGAGTTGGGGAAGGAGGTTGGGAGAGGGCATTTTGGTCATACTTGCTCTGCAAGAGTTAAAAAAGGGGAGTTCAAAGATCAATCTGTCACAGTGAAGATCATATCGAAAGCCAAGGTACAGTTTTATCAATTTTTGCACTTCTCAATTTTGATGATTTATCAGTCTTGACATTTTGTGTCAAATATTCTTTCAATATAAGCACTCTATTAAATATTTTCATTAAAACTAATGGAAATTGAAGGGTTAATTACATAATCAAACCTGAATTATAAAGTAATTTTTAATTTCAGATTCTGTTCTTTGCTGCTGTAGCAGACCCTGTTCTTTTCTGCTGGTGGTCTTGTATCATGACTCTCTAACTTGTATTTTCTATTATTAAAATTAGAATGGCTATACTTTTGAAAATTTTAATTACTAAAATTGCATTGCCAACTGATTAGCTGGACTTATGGGTGCATGATGAGTTTTTGAGATCTTGCTTTTAAGTGTTGCTGTTGACTTTATGGTTAAGATGGCAAATGCAGTCATTTTGGTGTGAGATTAAGATGGCAAATGAATTGATTTCATAGTATAGATGTTTTGTATTTGGGAATTATTTTAAACAGCTATTATTTACCATTTTTGCTTAAGTTCTTAACTAATGGGGTGTGTATGCATATATATATAGATATATATTGTCACTGCAGATCATGGCAATGCTGAAGACATGGTGAAGAGGGACAAGTCAGGGAAACCATTGCTTGATAAGAACGGCCAAGTTCAGATTCTCACATCTCACACCCTTCAGCCAGTAAGTTTACTTAACTCATTCCTGGCCAAACTCAGATTCTCATTTCATGCGATGTTCGGTGACTGATGAGGAGCTTGAACACATGCATGAACTAAATATGTTGTTACACATGCGGACCAGTTTAAGTATGTTAAAACATCCTCTTTAGGGAGGAAAGCTAAGAAAACATGTTGTGAGATTATATTGGCGGACTTTGAATTGCCCTTCATTCAGAATTAGGTCAGAATTAGGGACAACCTGCTGAGTTTGTTAGTTTAGATTATTAATAGCATCCGGGTACAACTTCTGTTCTATTCCATAGTGCATGCTGAAAGTTGACTCGTTAGCAAATTAATATAGAGCGTTCCAGATTAATTATTTTTGCACAACACTAATATTGATCACTAATTCCTAAATAACTATGCATTGCATGAGGTGATTGCCTATCTATAATTTGCTTCTTTTTTAATTTGCCTATTTTTAGATGTCTTAACTTGTCTTTTGTTTGCATGTTCAGATTTTTCTCAGCCTCTAATGAATTGATTTCATAGTATAGATGTTTACATTTTACATAGGTTGAGCATATTAGCATTTGGTGTTTGACATGTGGCGAAAACTGCTTTTGTCCCCATAATTACTAGTTGAGGGGACTGCTTTTATCCCCATTGAGGCTTCTGGATTCTTATATGTATCTCATGCCCAGGTATTTGATTTTGTTTAGGTTGTGTTGGGTTCAATTTTCCAAGGTTATCTACAATTTTTTTTGTATTTATGCTTTAATGGAAGAATATACCCAGTCTGTTGTTGCAGAGATCGGTTCCTGGCAAGAAACTGCTACTATGCTTGAGTATGTCTGCAATTTAATCTCCTTTGTTCTACTTTTTATTCTTATTTTGATGTTTGTAAATAAAACTATTTATTTGTTTCCCTCGTAGTGCTATGAAGTAGAACAAACCGTAGTTTCTAGATTTTGAACTGAAAGATCCAAAAGGTTGATTGAATTTTATAATTATAGCATTTTCTTTGGAAATGCTCAATTTTGATAGAGAATAAGCTACACTGTGCAATCAATTTTGTTAATAATATTTGTTAGGTTGATTGCTAAGTACAGACCATCAGTACCTATTTTGGACATGTTTCATAATAATATTTGTCTATGTGCCCAACTTCATCCTCTTAGTTACCATTATCTTTGCTGGACATTTCTCCCTTCTCTGTTTCTTTCAAGCTACCTACCGCCATACGAGTTACTGTTCACGGCCGCCAAGCAACTTCCTATTTTCTCTTCATTTCTGACCAGCTTGGTTGTGGATTTTCCTTTATTTAATAACTATTTAGTGACTGAACTTATTTTTTCCATTATTTTCATTGGAGATTTGAATTCTATTTTGTGGTCTTGGTCTTTTACAGCTCACTAAGATATTTTTATATTGAACAAATATAATACTGCAGGAAAATGGCAGACAGAAAAGTCCAGCTTATGTTGATGTTACTTTTTTTGAAAATTATGCTGTGCAATGTAATTATGCATTGGATCCAGAGTAAGCCTTTCTTATTTGGCCTTTGTAACAAAAAATATCAAGACCTTTTCACATTTATCCAAATCTTCTGACTTGGGCTGTTTTGCCCAAATACCAAAATCAGTTCAATGTTTAAATATTATAAGAAAGTACATGATACTTGTTGGTCGGCCTATCTGTCGTAAATATTCAAAGGGAAACAGCTTTTAGGAAATGCTAGCAACTGGTTATCAAAATGCAAGGGAAAAAAATTTATCAAAATTGTAACCAAGTTTAGTATTTAGATAACATTGCAGGTAATTATTGGAATTGAGATAAAATTATCAAAACTAAAATGTTCAGTAAAATTGCAGATTATATTTTATGCAATTAAGCTTTCTTATGAGTTAATTATTTTTTTAAGGCCTTTATCATAGTTTATGAATTTTACCACTTCAAATCTCAATTAAATGGAAACTTATAAGGGTATTGATTCTATTGTAGTCTTCTTCTTGGCATAGATGAGTTTTACTAAATGGAGGGTATTCACTGCAGGTTGTGCAATTGGCTATGGTTCTGCATTAACTTTAACAGACACACGCAATATTAAACCAAGATATTTACAAATCACTCCTCTTCTAAGGAGACATCCTTATATTGATTAATTCTGATGGTTTGCCATCTAAGGGAAGAAGTTTACTTCCATGATTAATTTGTTCTTTTCTGTTTATAATGCCTTTTCTTTTGTGAATCACCATGAATATAATAACACTTAAGGTTGATTTCTGTGCACGATGTTCATCTCCAGGACTCCGATAGGTCAAGGTTATGGCTTGACAGAAACATGGCTGCAGCTGCTTTTTTTGGGCATGCTTCTTTTTGTAAGATAGAAAATTCTTAACTAGAAAATCAGATATCAGGTATGAGCTGCTCAGTTTGCTTATCATCTAACTTGCATTATGTAGCTTCTTTCATTATATTTTTTCTTTTGTAGTTCAGATATTCAAAATTCTTCCAAGAAATTAATTTTCAAATTGAAGAATCGATAACACATTATGGCCAACAACTTCAGTACTGTACACTGCTTAGTTTGCTGGGATATGTTGATAGGATAATGACTACAGAAAGAAAGTTGCTGGGATGCTGTCTTGTTCCATTTTTGTTAGGAATTAGTTTTGATTTAACTGCACTTTGTTTTATATATTGATTTTTTTATGTTGACTATATTTGTAATGAATTCATTACAAATTATATATATAAAAATATAAGATTATTATTTATATTTGGATCTATTATATATGAATTTTATAGTATAAGATTATTATTTATATTGTGTACAGGATGAAAATTTAAAAATAAAAGAAAAAATTAAATTATGCAATAATTTCGCGACAACAACTGTCGCTACTGACACACGTTAGAACTTAAGAAATAATTAGCGACAAATATTTCATCGCTAACTTTTACAGTAATTTTTTGATTAGCGACGGAGAAAGTAGTCGCTAAATATTATCATTTTAATTACAGTAATTTTTTAATTAGCGACGGAAATTGTAGTCGCTAAATATTATTTTAATTCGGCGACTAATTAGGAATATAAATTAGCGACGAAAAAAAATTAGCGACGAAATATTTTGTCGCTAAATTAGCGACTGAATTTGAAATCAGTCGCTAATAGATTAGCGACAGTTCATCAAAGCGTCGCTAATTTTAATTAGCGACGAAAAAATGTATTTAGCGACGGCATTTTCCTCCGCTAATCTACAGTTTTTTTGTAGTGTAATCAAGCCTCGGAGCAAAGATTCAAAGCAATAAAGAAGCTGACAACCAAATGACGAAATCATGTGTTCAATCCAACAAGAATGAAATCCTTGTGTATACTTTGATCAACATAATGAATTAAATAAAACATAAACTAACAATGAATCAAAACTTAATAACGAAATAGAAAAATTTTAGAATCAAATGTGGAATAAAAAAATGAAGACAAAATCAAACAAAATAATAAATAGTAAAAAAAATTCCAAAATTTAACAAAGAACACAAGAACAAACAAAACATGTAGATAACAAGAAATTTACACAAGAATAAATAAAACATGTAGATAACAAGAAATTTATCTACAGTTAAACTTTGATACCAAATGTTGAAAAAATCCCACAGGATATATGATCCTGAAACCCCTAATCCGCAATAGAAGAATGAACAAAATGATAAATGAAAACCCATCCTATGTACCAAACCCCTAATTGACATGCAATTAGAAATGTGGATAATTAGAGTATATTGCATAAATTGAAAGAATGCTATAAAAAATTACTTTTGATAAGTAAATTTGAAATCCAAGAACAAGTAAATTAATACTTACAAAGCCATGGCACCAGCCAAATTCTTTAAGAAAAATCAAATAATTGATAATAGTTAGATTATATAATTCAATATTTATCCTAAAATTAAAGCATATTGAACCTTATATAGGTGGCTATGAAAACTCAAAATCTAAATAGAATAAAGAAATATAATTAATCTAAAATAAGGGACATTTTTGGCTAGAGTTAAAATGAAATACTTATTCAAAAAATTCACTTAAATAGCTTCCAAACACAACTATGATATTTAAACAATAAAACAAGGGTAAAAATGTCATTATAACAGAACTTTGCAGCTTGCCACAAGCATGACCATAACAATGTGCTCTTTAATTAGCACACATTTCTGCCAAACAGCTTGTTGCCATAGCTATGGAACTAAATGGTGTCACGACTTTAGGGCCTTTTAAAGTATAGTCTACTAGTGACCAATGCCATAGGCATGGGGATCATGTGCCGTGAGTATGGGACATATTCTGGAGAAATTTTGCCTTGTGCTCAATGCCACAAGCATAAGGATTAGGTTGCCACAGCTGTGTGGGATGTGTCTGGAGCCAAATTTCAACTCTAAACTTCTTATTTGATCCTTCCAAAGCATACCTTCCTTCCAACGTTCAATCAAGCCATCCATAGTAGTTAGTGTTAACACACATGGCTGTGCATGATTAGTTAGACACAGTTGTAATAGCTATGATAGTTCTGGACGTATTGTGTATTAAATATACAACGTGTGGTTAGTTTATTTGCTTGGTAATTTGGTTAATCGATTCAATTTCATGTAGTAAAATATATAAAATTTGGCTTACTGGTTTGGTTTGATTAATAATAAAAAAAATTAAAAAAATTTAAAATAACTTCATTTTGTCTAATAAAATTTCTCAATTTGTTATTTGTTTGGTTTCGGTTAAAGATATAAGTGAAGTTCGGTTATTGGTACGGTTCGGTTAGTACAAAATTCTGGTTAGATTTATAATTTTTATTATTTTGAACTATTTTGATTATAATTGAAAACCCTCGAGCCTGTGAGAAAAAAAAAATTACAAATAATTTGCTATGGACACAAACAAAATAATAGAGGTTTGGTAGGCTTAAGCTACCATGTCGATTTCAAATATATAATGACTAAAGTAGCTACAATCAAGAGGAATATGTATAAGGTTTTGATGTTCGTCCATATAATGTGGCATAAAAAGGAAAAGAATTATTGGTCCTTTTCCTCTTGTAAGCTCCCATTTATTTATTGATGTTTTTTCAATTTGTTTTCTTAACTTTTATTTTCGTTTTTGTTTCTTCTTTTATATATACATGGAAGAGATGCTGTCTCAACTTCTCATGACTAGTAAACAAATTGCTCTTAACCTAAGAAGGCCGAAAGAACTTAACCAATATCGATTATCAAGTACATGGACACGGAGGTTATGATGGGTTGAAAGTTTGGAGAATCCTAGCTATGGCTAGCTTAGTCATTAATATTAAACTAATAACATAACTTAGGAAGATTCTCTGCACGGGGCTTATTCATTCTTGAATAGTTCTTGAACTCTTTTTGGGTTATCCCATATCTAAGAAATCCAAACTGTGCAACTTGCTTATTCCCTGCCCTAAGTTCCAAGAAGAACGGTATTTGACATGCATTTTTTTCCTCTAAAAGAAAACAAGTTTTCACATGTATGAATTGGATCCCAACCTCTCCATGTGAAACAAAGATGACTTGTCATGTAGGATTGAACCATGAAGATTCACTTAGCTTATGCCAGTCATTTATTACGTTTTCTTGTCTTCAAGAAACCAAATATATTACATTTTTCATCCAAAAGATAGTATCCTAGTACTCTATGAGCAATAGATATTATATAAAAATTAGTAAAATGATTAGTTATAATCACAATCGGAAAGAACCTAAGTAAATTTTTTTCTTTTCTTTTCTTTTTAAAATAATTAGTTAACTCATCAAATGAGTTAAGGAGTATCTATCGAGTTGGACCATGTTACTATAGTTGAGTTTGACTTTTTTGAATTAATTATTATATATTCTAAAAGGAAAACTAATCACCTCTTTTTATTCTTAAAAATGGAAAAGAAAAAATTGATAATTTTTGGGTGGAGAACTAGAGACTTTTACTAATTAGTACATCTATAGTATTGATCAGTTCATCCCTGTATATGACAGATAACATGTTTCTGCCATGGGAACTGCATCATCATCATTTAGTATGAATTTTCATCACACAAGTGTGTGTATGTATGTGTCTCTCTCTGTATATATACCGCTTATCAATATCATGTCATATAATATATTAGGGTTTTAAGGCAAACTAATGCAACCCTCCTGCTTTACCTTTCTATCCATGTTTTAAGGTTTCCATTTTTTCTTCTAGATCCCCACCTCAAACGCTAACTACTTTTATTGGCCTTGTTTTGGGAGTTAGTAGAGATACCATACTATGTTGGGTTCTCTAAATTCTTCTTCTTCTCATGACCAAGAAGAAGAGGAAGCAGCAGCAACAACTTTAGATCTGCCGGGAAGGAGCAGTAGTGTTAGTGGGTTCACTTCATCAGCAATCCATATGCGGCAATTGCTTGTCAGCAGTGCAGAGCTCATCTCTCAGTCTGATTTCTCCGCCGCCCACCGCCTCATTTCCCTTTTGTCTTCAAGCTCTTCCCCTCACGGCGACTCTAGAGAAAGGTTGTATGTCAGTTTGTTAAAGCTCTCTCTCTTCGCCTCACTCACCACCATGGTATTGGTGGTGGTGGTGGTGGTGGTGGTGCCACTTATAATAGGGAACATCAATCTCAGGAAGTTCTTCAATCTTGTTACTTATCACTAAATCAAATAACCCCATTTGTAAGGTTTTGCCATTTAACTGCAAATCAAGCCATCTTAGAAGCCATAGAAGTAGGTCAGGAAGCTATTCATATCATAGACTTTGATATCATGCACGGAGTGCAATGGCCGCCATTGATGCAGGCTTTAGCTGATCGATCTAACAATACACATTACCCTCCTCCTATGCTTCGAATCACTGGAACTGGCCATGATTTGAGCATTCTCCACAGAACTGGAGATCGTCTATCAAAATTTGCTCAGTCATTAGGCCTTAGATTTCAATTCCATCCTTTATTTCTCCTCCACAATGACCCATCTTCTCTTGCCCTTCATCTTCCCTCCGCCATTACTCTCCTTCCAGATGAAGCTCTTGCGGTGAACTGCGTTTTTTATCTCCACCGCCTCTTGAGGGATGATTCCCGGGATCTCCGACTCTTTCTCCATAGAATCAAGGCCTTAAACCCAAAAGTGGTGACAGTAGCAGAAAGGGAAGCAAATCACAACCATCCATTCTTCTGCCAGAGATTCTTGGAGGCTTTAGATTACTACACTGCGCTCTTCGATTCTTTGGAGGCAACACTGCCGCCTAACAGCAGAGAAAGACTGGCCGTAGAGCAAATATGGTTTGGTAAGGAAATCTTGGACATTGTTGCAGCAGAAGGAGAAGCAAGAATAGAAAGACATGAGAGGTTTGAAACATGGGAAATTATGTTAAGAAGTAGTGGTTTCAGTAACGTTCCTTTAAGCCCTTTTGCACTTTCTCAAGCTAAGCTTCTTTTAAGACTCCATTATCCTTCAGAAGGTTACCATCTTCAAATGATCAGCAATTCTTTCTTCTTGGGTTGGCAGAATCGTGCCCTTTTCTCAGTCTCCTCTTGGTACTAGTTACCTAATTATTGCCCCCCACAATGAAAAAGCAAACAATTTATATTTAATGGACAACCCTTTTCTGCAAATTTTTATCAATTTAAACTAAGCTAAGCTTCTTCAACATCTCTTCTAATCCAATACAAACATCATTTTTGAAGCATCAAGTGTGGCATGAATGAGGGAATATAGAGCTTCAACCAGGGCCATGGCCCACGTTTAGCTTCCTTGGAATGGTTTCATTCTTTCTCGGGGAGCTGAAGATTTATACATGATTATTAGTTTGTTGATGTATAGCTGTGGGGTACGTTTGACATATATAATAGTTTCTTTCTTTTGTCTCTTCATATATATAGATATCTATATATTAACCCGTTAATTGAGTTGTATGAAACCAATTTCTCTTCGGCAACTCAAGAGAGCAACAATCGCAATATAATTTTATAATGGTTTAATGTTATCCCTAATTAGAAAATGTTTAAAGCACGATCATCTTTCTTAGAGAATATTGTTTTAATTAATTTTTTAAGCAGGAATAATGCTTCGCTATGCTTTGATTTTAATACTGTATTTCACTTATCGTTTTCAAGCTGTCTTATCTTAGTGATATTCTTTTCCATCACTTATTATTAAATAATTATAGTTAGTGAGAGAATTAATAAAAGAGAGGTAGGTTTGGCCTATGTGTATGCAAAGGAACAAAATCTTGTTCCCCAAAATTCCTTTGTCTCCTTCAATGCTTCTGTTGCGTTGTTGAAGAGGGTTTTTCTTGTTTTCTGCACTAAGTACCCCAACGTATATACCTATTGCTGTCTTTCACGTATAGCACCACCATTAATTACCCTAATTTCTGCCCTTTGTCCCCTCAACAAAACCATCGAACTTAACGCAAACAAAGCTTTTGATGCCCACTTTGCCTCCTCTATTAACATGCACATACCAAAAGTTGATAAACCTTCTACTTATTGGGATCTTACATGTCTCAAAGGACCACATTTTGTTAATAAAAAGAAGAAGAAGAAGAAGAAGAAGAAGAAGATCTTGGCAAATGGATTTTGGGATGATAATGATGGAGGAGAAGGGATACCAGAAGAAGCAATAAGGTTCCCAGATTGGTAGCTGACAGTGAAAAGATGGTAACAGGTGATAAGGGAGGGGTGGGGGTGATGCCACCGCATATTACAAAAGAAAGTTAAACTTTAGGTGTAGGGAGATTGCGTGTTGAAGTTAAGACACTGAACAGAAGCTATATATGTTAGCTACCTTGGGTTGGTGCACGGCATGGCGATTTGACAAATACAGAATCAATATTCCAAAAAATCATCAATCCATCATTCCACCACTCCCATCTTTCTTTCTTTCTTTCTTTCTTACTTGCTTGCTTTCGATCTTTCTATCTGATTCAGACGTAACCTTTTGCCCCCCTGTTTTTTATTTTTTGGATTTTTCTTCTCTAATTCGGAACGCAGTGTACTAATTTAACAGTATATTTATAAAAATGAAACTAATTTTGTAATTTTTTACGTGTCAACACTATATTAATTGGTATATATTACGCCGAATGCATAAATTGATAGTGTATTTATAAAAATAAAACTAATTTTGTAATGTTTTTAATGTGCGAACACTACATTAATTTGGTATATATTGCACCGAATCCATAAAAAATATTTTAATTGAGTTCAACAGCACTTTTTTTCCTCTTTTTAGGTAAAAAAAATTCATATCCAAACTCTCTTTATAAGATTTTTATAAACCAATCTAATAAATATATAATATTGAAATGATATTCGTGTGTACCCCACAAGCAATTATTACAATGATGGATGTGTAGGGTCTATTAAGCATGTATAATTTGCGGCCACAAACGATTTATTTTGCGAACTTTAATCGCTCAATGATGTTTAGAAAGGCAAACATGGTGACGCCTCTATCAATTTCATGTGATAAGGATATTCCTAGTAAATTATTACTAGTTTATCTTGATAGTGGGTATCTTCCACCCATTCACTATTTAATATATTTACTTCGCTTTCAACTTGGTCCATTCTTTGTTTTTTTCTTTCTTTAATAATTCAGATTCCATTTCCATGCATTGTCTCCTTTTTCTGGCCTTGTCTTCCTTGTGTGTTAAGGCCAGAATGAATGAAAATGAGTGATTCGTAAAAGGAATCTGAGTTTGATTTTTGACTTCTCGTATCGATTTCATTCATGATTACTTGATTTGTAACATCATAATAATTAGATCATATAAAAGTTTTATTTTATAAAATATATCAATTTTTCATAAAATATTGCAACTAAGTCATTTTAGTCAATTATGAATTCGATATCAAGTAATAATGTAGCTTGAAATGTCCGCATGACATGAAGTTTCACAAGAAATTCTTTTGGCTCAAGAACTGATACAATTTAATTATTTAATACTACTAATAATAAATTAACAAAATTTATTATTAATTACTACATATGAAGTTAAAAAAATATAATTTTTAATGTCAAAATTGTGCTTAAAGGATATTAAGAATAAAAACTTAAAATTTCAATGTAATACAATAAAATTGAATAAATTCAATATAAATTAAGATTATAGTTCAAAAACTCCGAGAATACTGTCTCAAGGGAACATTCTAATTGTAAATGGCGACCCTAATATAATGGAAGATCTCGAGTTCAAGTCATCACTCTTCTTCCGGTATAAAAAAATAAATAAAAATTTGAGAATACTTTTGACCTTTTCTGATTATGAGAACCTTTTTAGGTAGCGTTTGTTAAATTAACTTAGATAATAAGTTTTAAGATAAGGTTAGAATACTTTTTGGATCAAGATATGAAATAATTAAGATAAAATTGCAAAATATTACGAAATTTATTTTTAATTTTTTGTTAAAATTTTTGAAATTAATTTAAAATATATATATATTAATTTTTTAGTTGTTTCTTATATGATTATGTCAAGATATATATATTTTAACCCTATATCAAGATATATATATCTTAATTTTTTAAAATATAGGTAGTTAAGCTATTTTATTTTTTTTTGTGGGATCTATTTTTTTAAAAAACGTTTGAAAAAATTAGAATAATTTAATTTTTTTTTCCATTTCAATCTTTTCAAGTTAGCAAAGAAATGTTATTTTTGATTTGTGACCTTTCGATGTTATTCTTATTGGGTCCTAGGATAAAAGAAAACAGATAAAAACTCAACTTGATATGGCTATAATGAAATTGTAATGAGCCCACCCATCGGAATTTTGTAAAAATGGGCTTATACTTGCTGGCCCTTTATAACCTTGGCTGCCACAGCCGGTTTTTCCCTCTATTGCCATTTACTTTAGGGGTTGTAAGGAGGAGAGTTTACTTGCTGCGTTTGCGTTCTCACTGGCAAAGTTTTGATCTTGCACAGCTACAGGTAAACAATTTTTTGTTTTCTTTGATATCTTTTCATATTAGGTAGATTTTGTCTCGTTTTCTCCGATATTTGGCCTTCAGTAATCCCACCCATATTGCGTACTTTGTTCACTTTTTGATTTCGTATCCCAGTTTCTTCGGGTTGAGCTAAAATTTCTCTAATTGTCTGCCACTTTACTCATCATGAGGTGCTAGTGAGTCGATAACCACAATAAATTGTACTGCAATAGGATTGAGGAAGACAAAGTGGCAAGCTTTTGATTCGGTTTACTTAAAGTTTATCCTTCTTGTTTTAGGTTTAGGGTTAAGTCCTGAGTTTTTCTTTTATTCCCTAAATAGTTGAAGTAACTCTCTGCATATGCTTTCAACCAATTTGTTAGTTTATCTGTTCTCATTGCTACTGTTGACTATAACATTATTTTTTGTACTGTTCAATTGTTGGAATGTGCATATTGAATTAATGCAATTCTTTTCAATGGATAGAAGGTCTTTGATAATGGCGGACAAAGAGGTGGATAAACAAGTTGCTGTTGAAGTAAATGGGGCTGAGACTGAAAATGGGACTTCAGAGCCTTCAATAAGCAATGAAAATGATGAGTCTGACCTTTCTTCTGCTATGCAAAAAGATGAAGAAGGGAAAGGTGATTAGGTTCAGATTATTTCTTAACGATGTCTCTTTAAGTTGGACTTCTCTTGGTTTTGTTCAATTATCAATTTTTATGCATTTACCCTCAACTCTATTTATTACATAAAAAAATGAGTTGGTCAAAATAATTTTGTATTCAGTTTGTTTGTGACGCACAGGAACGTCATATTTTTATTAAATAAGCTTGAGGTGTATGATGCTTAGTAAGAAACAATAAAAGCGACAGAGTATTTATCTAGATGATGGCTGTGTGTTTTTTCTAGTGGTTCTTATTCTCAATTGATGTAGAGCTTTAATCCTTTCCTATGGGTATCCACTTCTTTTATGATTGAGATTTTTGGGTGATCTTAATAATTTAATTTGGTACCTATTGTTATTAAAATGTGATAATGATCCAATATGCAAAACTTTCCTGATTGTTGCTAATATATGCACCTTTATGTATTGGAAAATATTCCCATGCAGAAGTATCAAAGAAGAAAAAGAAGAAAAATAAAAGCAAGTGAGGACTTTTTCTTGCTTTATTATATACCCGCATATGTTAGCCATTCTGTTTGATTGTCAGTAATGGCTCATCTTTATTTTACAGGAAAAAGAAGGAATTGCAACAGCAGACTGATCCTCCTACCATTCCTGTTATTGAGCTTTTTCCATCTGGGGAATTTCCTGAGGGTGAAATTCAACAATACAAAGACGAGTAAGTCTATGCTGCTTCCTTTGGACTTGTTGTTGTCCTGTTCTATGCATATTAAAAAATAATATAAACTGCACATTTGCTGTAAATGTAAATATGTTTGCTACATATAAATATAAGGGCAAATTGGTAAAAGAATGGGGGTAGTACTAGCAATTATGGAAGCTGGCAGAGAATGTTTTAATCCTTAGGCAGCGCTTTTGGCAGCTTGTACTGCTGAGCCAGGAGACTTCCTATTATTGTAAGTTGTCCTCTCCTTCGAGGACCCTTTTTTAAGAGAATCAAATACTAATTTCTCACCCTCTCTGTTCCTGTCTTGCCCTTTTTCCTTTTCTCTCTTCTTTTCCCTATCTTGTATTCTGTCTTCATCTATTCTCTGCTGTTTCTTCTCCCTATTCACTACCTAGAACCTTCTTTGAATGATCTGCTAGGAATACTTCTTTGCATATCAAAAATGATATAAGCTACACATTTTCTCTGTTCAAGTGGCTATAAAAACATATACAATTAAATATGTTTGGAAAATAATATATTGATTTGCATTTGAAATGCTGATTTGTGCATCTTTTTTGCTCTTTCTATGCAAACTGACCAACAGAAATTAATGGTTCAGTAATTTATGGAGGATTACATCTGAAGAGAAGAGAGAGTTGGAGCGCCTTGGAAAGCCCATATATAATTCAGTTCGCCAAGCAGCAGAAGTACATCGCCAGGTTGCTACTAAGTCAGAGAAAATTGCTGATTCTTTTCATTTTGCATCGTCTGCTTGACATATCTCCTTGGTATTAGGTTCGAAAGTACATCAAAAGCATTTTAAAGCCTGGAATGTTAATGACTGACTTATGTGAGACCTTGGAGAATACAGTTCGTAAGCTAATATCTGAAAATGGACTGCAAGCAGGCATTGCATTCCCTACAGGATGTTCTCTGAACTGGTGGGTGTCTTAGATATTATCAAATTCAATATTTTCCCTTACAATGTTGAACCTTTGTTTGAAGTTTTTCATTTTTCATAGGGTTGCTGCTCATTGGACCCCCAATTCAGGAGATAAGACTGTGCTTCAGTATGATGATGTGATGAAGTTGGATTTTGGAACTCATATTGATGGTAAAAATTATTCCAGTCTTATTTTTTAACAATCTCTTACTGTTGTTGGAATTTTACTGTTTATGCCTAAGTTTACCACACTTTTTATGGGCGAAGCACATATTGGAAATCATCATTTGAATATTTGCAGGATGCATTGTGGACTGTGCTTTTACAGTGGCATTCAACCCTATGTTTGACCCACTGCTTGAAGCTTCACAGGAGGCAACCAACACTGGGATCAAGGTGTTAGAATCTTTATCCCTACAAACTTGGTCGATGGGGAAATAATCAGAATGTTTTCACCTGATTATTAGTTTTGAGCATTAGGAGAACTTTCTTGTCACTACTTGATGTTCGAAAGAGGCAAGCTTTAGTTAATTGATTGATTCCATAGTTTTCTAAAAGTCTTAAGAGCCTGGGGTTTATTTTCTCGAAGTTAGGTTTCTTTGTATTTGTGTGTGTGTGTCTTAATTTGGAGTCCCCTGCTCAGGATTTACGCTCATAAGGAACACTTTGGGCATGTATGAATACTTAATGAAGCCTTTTTTTTGGGACATGGATTGATGAGAGTTTGAATTGCATTTCGATGCTGTGATATGTGACATCTATAGCCTTTTCTGTTCTTACTTTCGCTCTTAGTCTCATTTTCTACATTTCCCCAGTCCCAGACTCGCATTGAATTTTTTTTTATTTATTATCAATGTGATCGCTTTTTTTATTTATTTTATTATTATTATTTTAAAATTAATCATCCTAGATCACACCCTGCTTACTTTGCAGAGCACTTGTGATGGCAACTTTACTTTGTTAGAGTTTGTTAATTCATGTTCATTTCATTGAGTATCTTTATTTTCCACTGTATGTTTGACATGGATAAAGTAGGACAAAGTGAAAGGAAAGGAGATGGATGAGTGACATCTTAGATGCTTGAGGGGACTGCTGGGTTCTTTCCTCTTCCTGTTCGTTTACTCTTGACCTAAAAAATTCATCTGTTCTCAAGTGGAAAGGAAAATCAGAAGTACTGACCCAAGAAAGCATCTGCATGTTGACTGAACATACTCTCTACTTTTATGTATTATCTACATCATCTGTTCTCATTGTCAGTACTTAAGACTTATGCCACATTGAAGGCTTGATACTTGTAGGCTGAAATAATATGAATATTGGGGATCATGTACTCATTTTGATTGTTTAGGAATCTGGGATTGATGTGCGTCTTTGTGATGTTGGTGCTGCTATCCAAGAGGTCATGGAGTCATATGAGGTTGAAATTAATGGGAAGGTGTATCAAGGTATGGCATTTATTTGAGTTTTGTACAGATGTTTACATTTTACATAGGTTGAGCATATTCGCATTTGGTGTTTGACATGTGGCGAAAACTGCTTTTGTCCCCGTAATTACTGGCTGAAGTTCCTGATCAGAAACCATGGAGTTATCTGGCCTAGTGTTTTACCAAACCTTTACTTGGATGTTTAAATGGAAATTCAATGTGCCAAAAGTTGGTGCGGCATTTGATTGTCAACATTTTTCTCTTCTCATCCTCTTACAACCGTAAAGCTGATTCTGTTGGCTTTGTGTAAATATCTGATGTTTTTATTTTTTTTCTTTCCCCCCTCAAGTGCAATGTATTTGGGAAATATGTTTTAGACAATACAAGTGGAAGTGCAATTGTGCAAAGCTGATGAGGCATCTGAGTTGAGTGCTGATATGTGGGGAATAAGCAGGTTTTAAGGTTTTGAACTATTAAGGCATTATGACAGTGTTTCATTTATTAGATTTGATGCTGTTTTTATGCTTAGTAGATCATAAACAGCAGTGCATTTGTCTGGTATTCTACTGTAAGAAAATTGCTTGTTTTTGTTTCATCTTGAGAGGAACTTGCTTTGGGTCAACCCGTTGCTTCTACTAAAAGTTTCTAAGTTTATTTTAATCTGAATAGAGCTTTGTTAGAAGACAGGTTCAAGAAGTAGTTTCTTTCATCTTGAAAAAGCTGATGGACAGATGATGAGCTGTGATTGAAGTTAACTAGTTCATTAAAATTTTTCATTTGTTTCCTCATTTTCAGGAGTTAATTAGAGGTTCCATGTCTAGATTTTGCTATATCATTTTGCATATGCCATGTGTTGGCTGTTTGATGGGGCATTTGAGTTCAACGTTGACTATTTTAAGCATCCATACTTTTGTCATGCGAAAGTTTGACGCATTTTACTAATTTTATTTTGGTGCATCTGGATTTGCTTCATGCTTCAACCATAAGT
Source organism: Excoecaria agallocha (assembly GCA_037975025.1). NCBI lineage: Eukaryota > Viridiplantae > Streptophyta > Magnoliopsida > Malpighiales > Euphorbiaceae > Excoecaria > Excoecaria agallocha. The sequence continues at coordinate 31,203,111 of CM075821.1, read as the reverse complement.
CAATGAAAGAATATAGGTTAGATATATCGCTTGATACAGCATTGAAGAATTCTTCTCACTTCCACACTCTTTTGGCATTCACTATTCTATTTTTTTCTCATTTATTTATGAATTTTCTCACAATTCAACAATATATTTGTTAATTTCTTTAGTCTTCTTCTTGGTTATGTTTAACTTGGACTTAAAATTTCATTTGCAGTTAAAAGTATTCGAAATTTGAATGGACACAGTATTGGCCGCTACCAGATCCATGCTTGAAAATCAGTTCCAATTGTTAAAGGTGGGGAGCAGACTAAAATGGAAGAGGGTGAATTTTTTGCTATTGAAACATTTGCATCGACAGGTAATTGTATTAGTAGTTGCATTTGGCAGAGGATTGACTATATGGTTTATGAGGGAAAATGATTAGCATCATGACTTACATTCTATTGTCATTTGATAATATATGTAGGCAAAGGATATGTTCGAGAAGATCTAGAGTGCAGCCATTACATGAAAAACTTTGATGCTGGCCATATCCCACTGAGGTTGCCAAGAGCAAAGCAACTGCTAGCAACAATCAACAAGAACTTTTCAACATTGGCCTTCTGTAGACGGTACTTAGACCGCCTAGGCGAAACCAAATATTTAATGGCATTAAAGAACTTGTGTGATGCTGGAATTGTTCAGGTATTCCTCTAGAATTAACTTTTGCACTTCTAGCCTCCTTTTGATAGTTCTGAGTATGGTGTCCACTAATTTACTGTGGAAATTTCTGTCATGTTTGTAGATGGTTGTCTGAAAAAAGCATCTGATAATTTAAAATACCATGTTTTACCAAGTACTTCTCTATTGTTTGTGTCTAGTCTGAAGCTTTCTTTCCCCATGAAATGAACAGAAAAACCCCATGGGATAATTGAAACAAATAGCTATTACTTTGACCTTTTGTTGTCTTCATTCATTTTATATGAAATATCTTATACTCGTGTTATTTTTGGCAGCCATATCCTCCTCTGTGTGATAATAAGGGCAGCTATGTATCCCAATTTGAGCATACTATATTGCTGCGGCCAACCTGCAAGGAAGTTATATCAAGAGGAGATGACTATTAGTGCTGCCACAGTTTTCTTACTTTTTGAAATGCTTGGTTGCTGGTACCGCCATGATGTAATAGATCTAGTCAAATCTAAAATTTATTTTTCATCTATTTTCTGACTAGATTTAATGGAAAGTTGCTGCTGAAGTGTTTGTAAGAGCAAAAGAAATGGTGTTTTCTATGTATATCAATCTCAATATCATTCTCCATGGATATTTAGATCACGCAAAACAGGAGTTATAGAGGATATAAATATGAAGTTGGGCACTTTGTCCGATTTGTTCTACGGGTTTTTGACAAAGTTAGGCAAAGTATTTTACCTATTTGTATTCTTGTCATTTACTGGTTTTCACAGGACAAAAGGAAAAAAAAAAATTGAGGTGGAGAGGAAAGTTAACCTTTCGGAACTCTTATCAATTGCCTTTATTTATTTATTTTGGTGGTTGCTGGCTTTCATTTTATTCAGTAAATATTTAAAGGTAACTTTTTGCCTGTGAGCTTCTTAAATTAGGTAAGACAATGTCACTGATTTTTTTTGTTTTTTTTGTGGGTATTCTTGCTATTAAAGTTTTAAAAAGAAGAGAAAATGTTACTGTGGCAACCAATCACTTAATTCTATATTTGAAGGGTAAAATATGTTCATTTTGATATGTTTAGTAGCAAAAAGTATATATTTTAAAAAGTATAGTGGTAAAATTTGTCATTTTAATGGTAAAAATAATAAAAAGAAATTTAGTGATTTAAAAAGTTTAATGAAAAAATTTGACCTTAATCCAATATTTTACTTTATCCAGAGATAAGCCCCCACTCAACCACCACAACTATTTATTGAACAATCAACCGCAAGTTTATGTATTATTTTCGACCAGAAAATAATAATAATAATAATAATAATAATAATAATAATAATAATAATAATAATAATAATAATAATAATAATAATAATCCAGCACCGTTTTGACATGTTAAAGATAATTTTGAGATAAATAAAAAAGTTCAATGGCATTATTTAGATGAGGTGCGCCATGGTTTTACTTAGATGAGGTGTGTCATTATTTGGTAATGGATAATATGTTATGGTATTTTTTAGTATGATATTATTTTTTTAATTTATGTGGATATAAAAATTTAATTATTTGGAGAAAAATCAAGTATATGAGGAAAAAAACTTCTGAAAATAAAAAATATTTAAAAATTTTGTTAATTATTGAAAAAAATTACAAAATCATAAAAACCACAAATTTTTTGGTTTGATATTTTATTAAAATTTCTCGATTCTGAACCATTAGATAATAAAGAACTATTAGATTTAGTATGCATTTTTTTCACTTAAATTTGGCCAAAAAAAAAAAATCTTTCATACACTAAAACTTTGCAAATGTTCAACAAGACACTCCTACTTAATAAAAAAAATACACATAGTTATTTTCTAATTAGCTAGAAATCATGAATTTTGAAGCAAACAAATTACTTCCAATTAATTATTAAATTTATTGTTATTAAAAAATAGAAAATAAAATAAAAAATGAAAATAAGCAGCATGAATGAAAAAATGAAAAAAAAAATCATAAAAAATAAATAAAAAATATTTTTGAAATCTTTTATTTTAATTACGTGCATGATATAAAAAGTTGCCTATAGGTTCTTGAGCGGTGAAACTGAAAAATTTATATTGAGGGTAATTATTACAATCAGTTAGTTCTTTACAGCAGCTGATAGTTCGGGTTGGGGAATCTACCGCTCAATTGGTTTTTCAAGAGAAACGTAATTTCCCTCGCTCTCTCTCTCTGTCTCTCTGTCTCTCTCTCCCCTTCTCTGTCTACTCAAGATCTGCTCTCATAGTCTGCTAATTTCCGTGTTCTTTCTTCTTCCTCTTCTTTTTCACCTTCTCTCTTTCTCAATTTTCTTTTTTCACCTTACTCTTATGCATATTTTCCATTTTTTTCGCATCCCGTTTCTCAAAACCTGCAGCGCCTTTCTAGGTCTTTTCAAGTTCAATAATTGCCAATTTTGATTACATAAGATATTTTTCTTAACTTATCATGTATTCTTCTCGTTCTAATTGCTTCCCTCAATTCTTCTTGTTCGGATTTTACAGAACTTCTTCAATGACTACTGACTTCTTAGGACATGTGGATGCGGTGTAGGTAATTCAATTCTTTGTGGTTATGCTGCTCCAGGCCATGCCTTCAACGAAACAGGTTCTTTCTGGTTTCTAATGTAATCTTATCTTATGAATGATTAGTTTGTGAATTTTCTGTTCCTGGGTTTTACTCTTACTACCGTGATGTAAGTTGTGTTACTGCATATATTTTGGTCTACCATTGTTTTCATGTTAAAAATTCTGTCAACCGACTTTTCCTATTTCCTTGCTCTACGGTGGTATCTTCAACATATTATTCTTTATTTATACTTTTTTCGGCATTTTAGTCTGTTGTTTTTTATCTTAATTTTTAGACGTTTGCTGATTTTTGCCTCAAATTTCTCATAATTTCTAATAATTGGATATCTGATATTAGTGCTGTTTGAAATTCCATGAAAAATTTCAGGATTTATTTTTCATTATAATTTTGCTTGTTAACTAAAATTTTGGCTTAATTGATTGTCTGGGATTCTCTTCTTTTAGTCTAATTGATTAGATCAGATTAGCCAAAATCTCTGTCATTATGTTATTTTCCATGCTTACCAAGCTCACATGTTTCTATCAAACAAGAAAAATCCTAATGTGATCGAGATATTGACCTTGACATTTCTTTTGTTCAGAATTTTGATTTTGATAACCGTCCCATCAACCTTGCATTCAACAAGTTGTTGAAGCAGATAGGCAATCCAGTAGAGTTTGAACTTCCAGAGTGGTTTAATAAATGCAAGCCTACACCATACACCTTCATAAGGCGCAGTATCCTTTTTAGATATGAGTTTACTGTTCCAATGTCCTTGTGGATATATATTATTCTTCATATATTGTGTGTAACAATGATTTTGATGAATATTTATTGGTCAAATATATCTTTCATTTCCTATGAACTCTGCATTTTTTCAGTTCACAAATTTGATTTTTCTTCCATGATCTCATTTTGGTATGATCTTTCAAATATCTCCTGTACATTGACAATTTTAGATATATATCTAACCAAGAAATTTAAAAGACGACTTGAGGATGATGGCATATTCTGTTCCTGCAGTCCATCACCAGGTTCTTCTGGTGTGTGTGGTAGAGATTGCCATTGTGGGTAAGATTGCTTGTGTTCTATTATGTTGTATTTTTATTTATTGATAGAAAACTTAAGGGTATCCAAAGTGATTCCACTGAGCTTTTATGTAATATATTATTTTTATTTAATGATATCAGATTGTAATGTAGTTTTTGGGTCTCATATGCAATTACTGCTATAAATCCTGGCATTATATTTTTCTCTCTGGCCAGATGAATGCTTAAACCCATAATGGCATTCTGATTATGTAAACAAGTGACTGTCTTTTGTGTTCGTTTGGTTAGTCCTTTTCATTTCCACTGTTGAAAAGCGGATGTGTGATTCTTGAGCCTTTTATCTGTCATTTCCTTGTCCAGTATCTTTTTACAAGAAAGAGATATATATGGTACTTTGTTTTCATGATCTTCTAATTTGTAAATATTGTTCTATTCTTGTAATTTATGCACAGTTTGTATCTTTGTACCAATTGGTTGTCCTTGTTCATGATTTATTACATCTTTATTGTGCATCGCAGCCTTTTAGTCGCAGATATGTGAATCATCATCTTACATATATACATCTATTTGTGCATATGGCCAAAGTTTGATATTGAGGATGAAGTGGTTTTTTATAAGATGGGAGGCTTTAAACCTTGGGTTAACCTTAAGAGTTCATTTTTGAAGATAAAAACAAGTGAAGCTAGAAAAGAGAGAAGTGAAAACTGTGGAATATAGATTTGTGAGAGAGGGGGTGTGGGTTCCGATGGTTGTGGAGACTAGGAGCAAATGACTAAAACTAAAAGTTAGAAATGGATTATGAGAAAGAAAATATATAATCGAAGAAACAAAAAGCTTGCATAGATTTTTGAGAGAAGGGGATTGTGATGGTTGTGGATGCTGGAAGAAAAGAAGAGATATAACTAAAATCTTAAAATAAATTATATGAAATAAAGAAAACAATAGAAAAAACAAAAAGCTTGCCAATACAAAGTTCATACTTTTCTTGTATATGTGCATAGGCATCCCTTATGAACATGCTTCTTGTGATATCTATTTTAACATAATTAATTGTCCAATGTGAGCAGGTTTTTCTTATTGGTTTAATTAGATTTCATGGTTTGAAATGTTGTGATGCGGTAGTTTTTATTGCTGTTACTACCTTGTGTAACAAGCAATTTTTTTTTTCATTGGTGGAGATATGTATTAAAACAAGTTTCCAGAAAACAGAGAACATCCGAACATTTTCAATTTTTGCATTTTTTTCACCCTTTTAATTTCGGAAATTTAATTTAAATATCAAAAGTAAATTGCAATTTCATCCAAGGATTTTTACTTAAATTTCAATAATCAGTTGCAATATTGTTCAAACAAATCAGTTAGTTTTGGCAGGCTTTTTGGTTGTTTTTTAAAGTAATATTTTGCTAATTGATTGTTTTTGTTTCCTTCTAATCTTTTAAAAGTAAATCACAATATAAACATATAGAATATGTCAAATTATATTCACTTTAATTATTAAATGTTAACCTAATTTAATAATTGGATATAACTGCAGCCAACTTCTGAAACTAGGTTACAAGTATCGAAATTAAAATGTTTAGAATGGCAAAAATGTAAAAAGAATTGATACGGTTTGTCATTAGACCTAAAAAAAAAAAGAAAATCTTTTTGGCTGACTGCTCTAGCTATGTTTCCTTATTATGCACTAAATTTTCCATCAGCCATTTCCATATTTTTGTAGCCCTTTTGCTAAATTCTTGAAATCTCTTATCAATTGTGAATTATTCATATTGCTACAAGATGAAAATCCAATCAAAGAGGTGAATTAATTTTAGCGGTTTATTGCATTTCTTAATTCTAGTTGACTATTTGAATATCTATTCGTTTAGTCTCATAGTTTTTGCAGAAAGAGTTTGCATTACTACAGCCTGTAGTTGTCACATAACGGCTGTTGCAGTGCTGTTAACAATGAACCATGATCATAGCCGTGTGAACTGGAATATGTTTAAGTTTGATTTTGTGTGATCAAACACTTAAAATTTTGCCCACCTATAAATGTGGTGGCAATTTTGGGTGTAGAGATCTGAGAGGAACTTTGTGATGATGACAATTCTGGTTGCCCAAGACTGTGTTGGGTTGTAATAACTAATTTATCACAAGGAACTTGTGTTGAAGAGAGGAATTTTGTGATGATGACAACTCTGGTTGCCCAAGACTGTGTTGGGTTGTAATGACTAATTTATTGCAAGGAACTTGTGTTGAGCTGTAGCTGTTATTGTGTTTAGAAGTATTTGACTTTACATGCATCTGTAGTTATTGTTATTCTTCATGTATGTGACTTTACATGCATCTGTAGTTATTGTCATTCTTAACTTATCTGTAGCCCTCTTTTCATCGAAACTAGATCTTTGTAATTTGAATTGCTATTTCCTCAGAATGGTACTGTCCAGTTGCTCTTCAGGATGCAGATGTGGCTCTTCAGGATTTAATCTTTGTGATTTGAATTGCTATTTTCCCCTCAGAATGCACTGTCTAATTGGTCTTCAGGATGAAAATGTGGGTCTTCGTGCCTCAAATTTGGGTGTAGAGGTCTGAGAGGAATTTTGTGATGATGACAACTCTGGTTGCCCAAAACTGTATTGGGTCATAGTAACTAATTTACCATGAGGAACTTGTGTTGAGCTGTAACTATTATTGAGGTTGTCTATGTGTTTAAAAGTTTGTGACTTTACATGCATCTCTACTTATTGTGATGATGGTCTTTATTTATATGTGACCCTCTTTTCATAGAAAGATGTTTCTAATTTGAATTGCTATTTTCCCCTCAGAATGCTACTGTCCAGTTGCTCCTCAGGATGCAAATGTGATTCTTCTTGCCTCAACAAACCATTCCAACACCGGCCTGTGAAGAAGATGAAACTTGTACAGGTATATGAATCATATGTTGGTGAAAAAAAAGGATCAGTAACTTCCCTTTTGGCAGTTCTTGAGTAACCTGTAGAGAAGGAATGTACTGTTAGTTATGAAAGACATAAAAGTGAATGCCTCTCTAAAGAATTCCCTGTATCATTTGAAGTAATTTCACGAACGATATTTGTTTTCCATCATTGAATGTCTTGATGCTTTCCATTTTGTTGATACCATCTGGTTTTTCCATGAATTTGTTTTTACTTTTTACACTCAAAAAGTAAAATTACATATGGTATTGCTTGTAGACTGAGAAATGTGGAGCTGGGATTATAGCAGATGAAGATATTGAACGGGGGGAGTTTGTAATAGAGTATGTTGGAGAAGGTAACATTCTCTTTATTGCATGCATGTTATCTCCTTTGAAATTTTAATCTTAACACTTTGTTTTTGCATTTACTTTGATCCTTGTCATTTACTTTTTAATCTTTACTTATGCAGTTATAGATGATAAGACCTGCGAGGAAAGGCTTTGGAATATGAAACACCGTGGAGAAACAAATTTTTACTTGTGTGAAATAAATCGGGATATGGTAATTGATGCAACATACAAAGGAAACAAGTCAAGATACATAAACCACAGCTGTTCTCCTAATACCGAGATGCAGAAATGGTTGTTCACTGACCCTTTTCTTGATCTCAATTCTTATGGTTGCGAGAGGAGTATTCTTACCTGTCTACTTTCTCTTTTTTCTTATCCTTTCTTTTTCTTTCTTTTCCTCTCTTTATATTCCTCAAGGATAATTGATGGTGAGACAAGAATTGGAATATTTGCAACTCGTGAAGTTAAAAAGGGCGAGCATCTGACTTATGATTATCAGTATGAGTATTTTCATTACCTGTACCACACTATTTAGTTGAAAGTTTGTCATCCAAGTGTCTTCTAGATGATGGAATCCTCTCTGCTCTAATTCTTCTTCTTCTTCTTTTTTATTTTATTTTTTATTTTTTAATTTTTTTTTTGTGTCCTAGTCCAATCTAATAAATATAGCAGGTTTGTTCAATTTGGTGCAGATCAAGACTGCCATTGTGGTGCAGTTGGTTGCAGGAGAAAACTAGGGGTTAAACCCAGCAAACCTAAGCTGTCTTCAGATGCTGCATTGAAATTAGTAGCATGCCAGGTGGCAGTGTCCTCTCCCAAATTGAAAGCAATTTTATCTGGAAAAGATGTATGTACACGAGGTTATTTATGCATGTTATATAATGCCGATGCAACTTATATCTTTTCATTTGTAAATTATTACATATATGAAATTAAGCTAAGAGTGATTGTAAAATTTGTTTTTGTAAAGGTGTATCAAAATGGAGGGTTGCATGTAGGTAAGCAATAGTGTCATGTAGTATCCTCCTGCTTTTTCTATTTGGCTACTGGGACTATGCCAAATTGGTGAGAAGCACCCTTTTTCTTTTCTTTTTTTTTTTTTTTTTTTTGTTACATTTTCCTTCTGTTTCAGGGAGTTCGCAACATGCTCATGGCATTCCACAGGCACGCTCACTTAATTGCATTGGTGAAGTGATTAAAATATTTCGGCCACTAAATGAAAGGTAGTTTTAAAATGTTGATTAATTTCATTTGGTAATCATATTGAATTTGTTTCAAAGGACACTTTCAATAATTATGCTTTTCCTATAGAGAAATGAATTATTTAATTGGAAATTCAGGATTGGAGGTGCCAAACTTAAGGATGATAGCAAAAACTAAAAAATCTCAAGGGTTGGATAAAAATTTTCTGATAGAACTTAGAATTTAATAAAGTTTAGGTGTTGTGTGCCTACCCATACCCAAACACCGTTGTAGTTCTGCTTCTAATTTCTTTGACTTCCTTTATGGGACTTCTAATTGTAAATATTTTTAATAATGAACTGACTGATTAATGTCTTATTAGGAGGAAATTGATTTTCTTAGAATGTTGAAAATCTATAGGTCGTTTAACTCCCTTGCTAATGTTGACCACTTTCTTTAAATGGCTAGGCATCTCTTCTGTGGGTTAAAGCTCAGTCTGATTCCCATGATTTTTTAACTGTCATCTTTCTTATGCTTAATCCCATCTTTAATTGATACCCTAGGTATCCATCCATTAATTTTTTTTTATTTAATTCTTCATTATTCCAGATCTTTTGGGATGATTAAGCGATTCGATAAGCATTCAAGAAAGCATGCGGTATGAGTAGTTTGTCTATGTTGTTGTGATGCAGATTATCATCCAATTACATCTAATTGCATTTACTTCCTTACAGATAATGTTTGAAGATGGTATAGTTGAATTTCTAGACATGTCAAAAGAAGATTGGGAATTTGCATCTTTGGAATCTAGTCCCAGGTGAGTCATTTATATACTCATACACACGCGCACGTTAACACACACACACATATAGTAGTTGAAATATTTTGTGACGATCCAGTTAATGTCAATTGAATCCATTTATTAAAATACTTTGGGTCTTTTAGGGGGGGGGGGGGGGGGGGGGGGGGGCGCGGGAGGGATGTATTTGGATTACCTACCCCATAACTATCAATTGAGGCAGATAGATGTTTGCTGGCTGACTGTCTTCCTCTCTCACCCTCTATCCAAATCTAAAGAAATGCCAAAAAAAATAAAAAATAGGGGAGACAAAATGAAAGCAGTTTTCACTGTATTCCCTTGAATAAACTCAAAAATTTGTGGATGATTATTGCCATAATGTCTCCTGGCATCTTTTGCATAAGGTTTTGATCTGGCGAGAGGGTGAACTTTGAAGGATTGCTGATGTTGGTCTGGCTGTAGTGTGTACTAATGTAGATTGCTTGGTGATGACTGATACGTTAGGCTTTGTATCACTGAAGTGTTAATTCTTGTTTTCAAGGATGTTTCAAAAGCTTTTTTTGTGTTTGCTCCTTGTTAGAAGCTGAAGGATAAGTTTTCAACATTTTTACTTATGGAAGAGAATGTGGGTGCATTGAATGTAGAGTCTATTTCATTTCCCCAGGAAGGGGTTACTGTGCCCTATTTTTTTAGAAGGACGGCCTTGATAAAAAAGTATGTCCTTCCATGAAAGATGTTTTATGTCCTTTAAAAATTGGCTGTGATTAGGTCATTGTACTAGATGCTTGAAATGTAAATTCAGTTTTATTTCCACATATTCTCAGTTAGGGTCCAGTTAAACTCCCAATTGTGTTTGTATCGCTGTTCATTTTCAATTCTAGACAAATGTCACCTTTTCTGCTTTCACCCTGAACCTCTTGCAGTATCTACCCAAGTTGCTAGGAGATCTCTTAAAATTTTCAAAATGCTGGCGAACTGTTGTGCAATTGTATGTCAGAACCTTCGGCAATGCACTGTCTGCATTGTCCTTTATCATTCTGACTGAAAGAAACAACCTCATGGTAGGTATTTTAAATATGGACAGTTAGGGCTTCAAATGAGCTCAGTTTTTACTAGCTCAACAAAAGTATAGTAAGTTTAAAGCTTGTACAACAAATTTATAGTGTAAGAAAATTATAACATTTAGTATAAAATCCCAAAACAATAATTCTTACAATATTAATTTTGATAACAAAAGAATTAAATGAATAAAAAACTAGATAAATATAATTTTCTAAACATTAAATATAATGCATAAATTAGTAATGTCGAATCAAAATTAAGGAGCTTGAACAATCTCCTATTGAGCCAAGCTATGGTTTAATTTCTGCTACTGGATGAAAAGAGATGCGATTATGTGGTATGGTTACTAATTTCTGGTTACAACTACTGTACATATTTGCTGGAAGTGAAGTATTTGACTTTAGGCAAAGATTGCGGGTGGTGAGCAACTTTGGTATGTTCACAGGGCCATTTTCTTGAAGTTCTCTAGTGGATGGCTGATGATGGCTACAAATACATGCATGTCTGACAAGCAAACTTTATCACCTTTCCTTTGAGTAGTTGCTTCTTTCTTGCATTATTATGGACTTCATTATCTCCTTTTGTTGTATTTCAGGTGAAAAATGTTGTATTGACTGTACAATCGGGTTGCTGACCTAAAACAGGATTGACTGAAGGTGCATAGGTTTAGCAAGAGTATGTTGTATGAGCTATGTTAGATTATATATATTTTTTAATCAATACAATGAGTAGTTATAAACTGTATGCCAAGCAGAGGAGCGCCACTTTGATATTCTTGTAATGGTTCTTCTATATGGATTCTAATCAGTTGATTTGATTCGTTTTATTTGCTACAATTTGATATTTGTTTGCACCGAGAGATATATATTTGTATTGTTCAAAACTGTGAAACTCGTGACAGATTTGATGTATGACGACTTTTTGTTGTCATTAGGCTGCCATAGACTTTTTGTCCAAGTGCAGCGAGGAATTGCCGAGGAAAGTTTATGGGGTAGGTATCGTGGGATGGGACCCACTCACCCACACAAACCTACCCTTGCTATGTTTCCAAGTTGAATCCATTCCATTGGGCTTGGGTAGTTGCCTGGCCCAGCTGCCTCCCCTCTATTTTTCTGATTTTGGACAATAAATTTTTCAGAAAATTATATATATTACAATTTTTTAACTATTGTTTTCCAAAATTATGTTTCATTTTTTCATGTTTCGAAGTATAATTTTAAATTTTAAAAATACTACTTTTAAAATGTCTAATTTCATACAACTGGTTAACAAATGGTAGCCATATAATTTCAAAAATTTAAGTGGTATACGGGGGGGGAAAATTGTATAAATGTAATAAAAGATTTACAATATACCTTACATGAATGGGTGAAGAATTTTTATTTTTATTTTTTTATAAATTTTCGTTCATAACTGTGTGAAAATTTTTAGTTCATTTAATATAAATTTGCCTAAAAGTCGATTAATAATTCAATGCAAGTGTATATGTGTTAAATACTGTTGAATTGCGCATATATATTTAATATAACGGTTTAAATAGGGACGCACACCATATTGTATCCGTTCAAAACCTGCATTTGATGCTAAAGGCCCAACTTCTTCCAAAAAAACATATTCTATATCATATTGTATTTTCAGAAAATCTATCAGAGTCTAAAACTGTATTTATTATGTACAATATGCTTATTGATAGTAAATAAATGTTTATAAAATTTTTGAATTTTTTTATTTATTTATTTTATGTTGGTTTCTGCATTTGTATTTTTATGTATTTTTAATTTTAGACTGTATAATTCATGTGGTAATTTTAGTTTTATGAAAAAAAAAAAGACAATTTTAAGCTTTAGCTCATTTTGTATTTTAACTGGGCCTATTGAGACTGGACTTGAGAAGGCAATCATTTTGGGACTTTTACAAAACTACCCAAAAAATGGAAGCCCCTTTTAAAAATGCAACCTTTTTTTCCCTTTCAAAATTACTTTTTTTTTAATTTTTTATTTTTAAAAATACTCCATTTTTCAATTCAACTCAAACACTTTTTCGTTCCTTCTTCTTCGTTAGCCTTTTCATCTTTCTCTTCCTTTCTTCTGGTTTTTTTTTCCTTTTGCATCTTCTTTTTTTTTTGCATTTTTTTCATCTTCTTTTCTTCGTTAGATTTTTTCGGTTTCATATTCTTCATTTGGCGATTTCGTTCCCATCTTCTTCATTTTACGATTTCATCTTTTAGCATCTTCTTCATTTGACGATTTCATCTTCTGCATGTTTTTCAATTGACAATTTCATTTTCCCCATTTAATGATTTCATTCCATCTTTCTCATTTGGAGATTTCATCTCCCTGCCTTTCCTTCATTTGATTTCATCTCCCTGAATTTTCTATTTGATTTTTTTTATTAATTTTGTTTTTCGAAAACCTTATATTGACTTGTATTGTTTAATGAATTATTGATGGTTATAATGTAAATTTTGATGGCTTATCAGGATGTAAAATTTGATATCTTAATTACTGTATACAAAGTGTTTGTCAAAATGTCAATATGAATTTTTTTTTATGAACAAATATTCTATAAAGTACTGTAATTTTTAATGCAGAAATGGACAACATTCCAATTTTTATAAAATATAATAGAGAATGGACCTATGATAACCAATTTGAAGGATATAAAGCATTGTCAACATTCACAACACTTACATTAAATTATCATGAAGAAAAACTGAGAAAAAACTATATTTTATCTCAAAAACTGATAAAAATTCCCTTTTTATTCATTTATCATAAATTATAATTCATTTTTTGTTTTAATTAATAGTTAAAAAATGTCTATTAATATTCAATTTAATATTTTCAAATGGATAATATAATCTCAATTTTTTAAAATCGGTATATCCGATGGTATACTTGGTATACCAGGTTGTATACCAAAAAAATATAAGAATTTTAATTTTGAATTTTGGTATACCATGCGGTATACCAGATATACTGTCAGATATACCAAAATTCAGAATTAAATTTTTTTTCTGGATTTTGGTATATTCGACGGTATACCAGGTGGTATACCAAAAAAATATAAGAATTTTAATTCTAGATTTTGGTATACCGCAAGTATACCATCAGATATATCAAAATCCAGAAGATAATTTTAATTCTGAATTTTGGTATACAGGACGGTATACCGCCCGATATACCAAATTTTACAATTCAAAAAATTAAAAATATAAAACCAATATTTTGCTCATATGCAATCTTGATATTTCAATTCAAAGATACAAGCATAAACATTTTTTACTGTTCAATTCAAAGATAACACAAACATTAATTATTTTATTTTATTGTTTTAATCTAATTTGGTCAAACTCATCACAAGTGGATTCACGTGACTTTTAGAAGTCAATGAACAACTCTTAAACATGAATTATTTATTTTATTATTTTCATACATAATGCAACACAACAATTTCAATGGTTCATTAATTACTGTAGCTCCATGTTCTTGGTTTTTGTAGAGCATATATGGCAACTTGTTCACTGCCTTGCGGATCGATTTTTATTTTTTTTTAAATCAAATGATATTATTTGATAATAAAATTAACAAGAAATACGAAAATTTTATTAAATTAAAAATTATTTGTCTCATGAAAATTTAGATGGATATGCAGCATATCATTCAAAATCAAAATCCTTATTGAATGGGAAAATAAAGAAATATGTAGAGAAAACGCAGAACAAAATCATTTCTTTATATAAAAGACAAAGAATTAAGTATTAAAAATCATGTACAAAATCCAACTTTCAACATAGTTAGTCTAAAAGGAATGACTTTTCACATCTACAAAAATAAAAATAAAAATTATAGCAATTAAATGGATGAACAAAGTAAGAGACGATAAAATTTTTTCAATGATTGAAAACACAACATAATCAAGGCTGGCAAAGTTTTTTTACTACTGTAGCCATATATTTGCCCTGGTGTTCTGCAAGTACCAACTTTAATTTAGTTGGCTCTTTTGAGCCATCCCTAGTGTAAACCCCCGCACCATAGAGAGATCCTCCTCAAATAGATTCCGATTTAAACATACCAACTCCAGAGTATAGTCAATGCAAATGAATACATAAAAATGATCTACCAAAGCAACTAATATGAGCCAAGCCAGGTGCACAAATATAAAAGCAACAAGATGCAACAAAAGGACAATTTGTTGGATTAAATTAACATATTCATTTTTCAATAAATCAATAACAGAAGACATCCGATTAAATTAGTAAATTAAACAACATGGAAGGAAGATTGGCTTTCACAAAAGTACAAGGAACTGATCTACTTATGTAATTTTAGTCCTTGCTAAATCTTTTATCACAGCAAAGTGTACATGAAAAAATGCCATTGTGGCATATCATCAAACATCCACCATGCATTATTTTAATAGATCAAAAACTATTTTTTTATTTATATATTTGCAATCTCTCAACAACAGCAAACTGCTATCTCACTTTTACTCATTAGAATTGGGATTGGTTTAGTTCTTTCAATACTAGCAATGGCAGTAGCAGCTCTAGTTGAAATCAAGAAAAAAAGAATTGCTACAAGTTCAGGATTGCTCGATTCGAGAGAGCCGTTGTCCATTACATTCTTCTGGATTGCATTCCAATACCGTTCTTGGGTTCAGTAGATCTTTTCACGCTGGTTAGACTGTTGAAATTTATGTATAGATGTGAATGTCGAGAGGTGAGTGAGAAGAAGAGAAGCAGAAATGGGTAACCTAAAAGTTAGGGTTTAAAATAAGAAAAAGGATATTTTTAAAAATGAAAAATAAAAAAAAAAAGATATTTTTAAACATATTTAATAGATGATTGTATTTTTAAAATTTAAGGTTTAAAAAATGGTATAGGATGCAATTTCCTCTATGATTTTCCTCTAAGAACCGGTGGAAAATGACATTGAATTGACTTTTTTTCGGCTTTTATTATTAAAATTTTTTAAAAAATTGCTATTATACTTTTTAAAATATATAATTTTACTATTAAAATTATTGAAATTGATGTATTTTATTTTAAAAATATATGATAAGGATTTGTAATTTTACTATTAAAATTATTGCAATTGATTTTTTTTTTAAATATATGATACGGACATTATATTGTTTTTCACAAAAAAAAAACGAAGATATTTTTTTTATCTAAAAAAAAGTTAATGAAATAAATAAAACAAGTTTTCCCCAAATTGTAAAAAAGGTTGAATTCCTCGGCTGATGGAATCGCGGTTGGTGAAGGCCACCAACTTCTTTGTTCCAAATCTCTATATATACATGAAAAGAAATGATTCAGCTTTGCGGAGAACACCGGATGAGATAGATCTTGTAAAATCCCAATAATAAGGTGGTGTTATCTTGTTGGTGCCAATTCTACTTTGGGTCTCGCTAATCTCTGCCTGTTTAAAAAATGAAGGTCATAGACAAGATAAAAGCTGCTGGAGGTGTAGGAGACTCTCATTCCAATGGAGGAGTGGCCGATAAGGTGGTTTTCTCCTTTGAATTCTTCCCTCCAAAGACCGAGGATGGTCTGGACAATCTCTTCGAGAGAATGGACCGAATGGTGGTTCATAACCCAACATTCTGTGATATCACTTGGGGTGCTGGTGGTTCCACCGCAGATCTGACTCTTGACATAGCTAACAAAATGCAGAACATGATCTGTGTGGAGACTATGATGCATCTTACCTGTACTAACATGCCTGTCGAGAAGATCGACCATGCTCTTCAGACTATCAAATCTAATGGTATCCAGAATGTTCTTGCTCTTCGTGGTGATCCTCCTCATGGTCAGGATAAGTTCGTTCAGGTTGAAGGCGGATTCGCTTGTGCTCTTGATCTGGTAACTTTGAATCATGTGTTTGGGCTTCTCCTTTTTTTATAGTTTAGAGTTTCTTGTCTGGATTAATGATGGAGTAAATCTGTTTAGGTGAAACATATCAGATCCCAATATGGAGACTACTTCGGCATTACTGTTGCTGGTTATCCAGGTACTGTTAGCTACCGTTACTGGGTTTTGGTTCTTATACTGTCAAAATGCAACATTGCTTATAAAAAGATCCAATCATTAATGCTCTTATTTTTATCCTTCTGCTCAGAGGCTCATCCAGATGCAATTGGAAGCGATGGGGTGGCCACACTGGAGAATTACCAGAAGGATCTTGAGTATTTGAAGCGAAAGGTAATGATGCTGCTCTAAAGTCTGGCAATTCAACACTTCTTACTTGTACTTGACTTCGGCGTGTTCAATTTTACAGGTTGATGCTGGAGCTGATCTAATAATTACACAATTATTTTATGATACTGATATTTTTCTCAAATTTGTTAACGACTGTCGTCAAATTGGAATAACTTGTCCCATTGTTCCTGGAATTATGCCCATTAATAACTACAAGGGTTTCTTAAAAATGACCGGCTTCTGCAAAACAAAGGTATGCATGCCTCTACGCATTTGTTTTCAATTAGTGTAGTCTTAGGTATATTAATCGAGTGCCCTTATTGTATCTGAAGAAACATTACTGCATGCATAGATGTGGTTATAATTTATACGACATTTGCTTAGATGTTTTGAATTAGAACTTTTTCGGTAACTTCAAGAAATAGATTTTAATTAGTAATCAGCATTTTGACAAATGCGTGAATTCATGTTTGCTTACTTTGGTTTTTGTTTCACTGATTATTATTATTGGCTATCAAGATTAGATACATTCTGCTGGAATGGCATGGTGTAGTTTGCTAAATTCACAGCAATGTTATGTTTTGTTATATCACATGGTTTATGTTGCATATCTGTTGTTTGAACATGTGTTTTTGTTCATGTTGGATTTTTTTTTTTGAAATTTTTGTATTAATAGGCTAAATACTCTTCATTTTGTTTCTTTCCTCTGAAGTTTCTTTTTGTATTTATCTCTTGGAATAGTTATGTATCTTGTTCTGGAAAATCATGTTTCCTTCATTTTATTGCTTGTTTTTCCTTTGACTCTAGGCTCAAGTAATGGTTGTGTTTATGTAGATAAACCTTTTCATTTCAAAACATATTTTAGGGCAGACTATATAAACATTGGTATAGTGTAACATTCATTCAATTCACATTGTAGGTACCAGATGAGATTACTGCTGCATTGGAGCCAATCAAGGACAATGAAGAGGCAGTCAGGGCTTATGGAATTCACCTTGGAACAGAAATGTGCAAGAAGATCATAGCTCATGGCATCAAGACTTTACATCTTTACACGCTAAATATGGAGAAGTCTGCATTGGCTATATTAATGGTTACTAGCTCAGATCTAACCCAATATTTTAGCTCTTAATGTTCGCAGAATTTTTTAGGACAAAATACCTGTGCTTTTATTGAGGACACTTTTTGAACTCCTTTTAACTAAGAACTTCCATTGTCAGAATCTTGGTTTGATTGAGGAGTCTAAGATCAGAAGATCATTACCATGGCGACGCCCTGCAAATGTCTTCCGGGTAAAGGAAGACATTCGCCCAATTTTTTGGTATGTATTTCTGTTGAAATGACATCTCTGACCAGGATTTTGACCCTCAATAAAGCCATTATATGAAAGCACTGTTTGCAAGAGACCTAACTTTCTAGCAATGATCATAGGGCTAATCGTCCCAAAAGCTACATATCAAGAACCTTGGGCTGGGAGCAGTACCCTCATGGTCGATGGGGTGATTCTAGTAATCCATCCTATGGTGCTTTGTCTGACTATCAGGTGTGCAGGATCAATAAACTTATTTCTGCAGTTATTCACCATCTCTAATTTACTATCTGCAATCTAGCTAGCAGAATTCTCTCTTGCTGGTTTTTTCTGATGACTGCTAACAGTTTTAAGTCATAAGCATCATTTTAGATGTGGAAAACTGGGATACCACCATGTGGCAATGCGTGCAAGTCTTGACATTTGTTATTCTATCCTTTTCATCATCATCTTTTTAAAGGGAAAGAAAACTCTTTGAAGAACACTGAGTGTATGCAAACCAACAATGCAGATCTATACAATCTCAGTATATAGAATATCAACTCTACTATAGTAAAATCCACCTCTTCTCCCTTTTTTCATTATTACCAAAATTGAATAAGAGCTTCAGCCATAGTGTCTAAAATCAGAGAGAGGTAATTCCCATCCTCTGAGGTCTTCAAAATTAAATTTCTCCTAAAGTAGCTGAATGAAAAATGGATGGGATTTTGTAATATGTATGATAACTTCTAAGAAGCCTGTTCTATCTCTTTGCTTCTGCATTTGAGTATGTGATGGTGGAATAGATCTAATTGTCAGTCGACAGCTTCCTTTCTGGTTGCCAATGGTTAGCATTCTTTCCCAAGAAGGTGAACCTAGCTTGCATGTCACTTTTGAAGGAAATTAGACCTAAGAACTCAACTCTTCATAATTAATTCCTTGTAATAGGATTAGATGCAGGGTGATTGATTACATCAACTGAGTAGATTACAAAAATCGAGTTCAAAATTTGATTTAAAATGTGAGATACTTGAAATCAAGTCAACATGATTATATTATAAATTGAAGTTGAGTTCTTCTATGACATTTTATATATTGATTTTTTTTTTCATTAACCTTGAGTGCAAGCTCTAGCCTATTAAAGACGTGACAGATTTGAATCTTTTTTGCTGAGCTGTGATGATCTAAACTCATTTACATGCCTACATGTTCAACATCTTCATCAAACCTCCTTCATTGAAACTTGGTCAATTCCAGGACTCATGGAGTTGTAGTATCAGTTAGGCAAATAGGTTTTGATAGTTTGATCTCATGGCTATAGTTATTATTGTATTACAAGAGTTTATGTGATTACTTGTGTTTGCAGCTTTACTCAAGTATCAAACTGTGAGTTTTTTTTAGGCTGTATATAATCAGAGTCATCGTTTTTGGTACAGTTCATGCGACCACGTGCACGTGACAAGAAGCTTCATGATGAATGGGCTGTGCCCTTGAATAATTTGGAGGATATTTATGAGGTAGAGTGTCCACTTGGAATGACTTGCTATTTCTTCTCCTTGTGCACCAACCAAATGTAACTACTCATGCTTATGACACTTGCAATTTCAAAATATCAGAAATTTAAAAAATACTGCCTTGGGAAGTTGAAAAGCAGTCCTTGGTCAGAATTAGATGGCCTTCAACCAGAGACAAAGATCATTAATGAACAGCTTGGCAAGATCAACATGAAGGGATTCTTGACTATCAATAGTCAACCAGCAGTCAATGGAGAAAGATCGGACTCTCCATCTGTTGGTAAGTGTTTAGCATGTGTGCTTGATTTTTCCTCTAATATACCCTACCATCATTGTTACAAATTTATCAAAATGCATCAGAATGGGTTCTCCCACCCCTCTTTTTTCCTCTCACTTAACTTACATTGCTACTAATTGAGAGAAGTTATCCCCGTTCTAGTTAAGCATCTCTTCTGGCACTGATGTTCAAATTTCAAATTCTCTGATTGAAAAATTTAGTCTCGTCAGTCAAAACTGGGCATTGGTATTTATTTTGTTTTGTTCCTGAAAATAAGTCATTCTTCTTCTTAGGGGGGGGAGACATTGAAGCTGCATCTCACATCTCTACCGTGCTTAATTTCTGCAGGTTGGGGAGGGCCAGGGGGCTATGTTTATCAGAAAGCTTATTTAGAGTTTTTCTGCTCACCGGACAAGTTACAAGCTCTTGTTGATAAGTGCAAGGCTTTCCCACAGTTAACTTATATAGCTGTGAACAGGGGAGGAAGTTTGCTTTCTAATGTTGGCTCCAGTGATGTGAATGCAGTAACCTGGGGAGTTTTCCCTGGAAAAGAGATTATCCAGCCAACTGTTGTTGATCCTGGCAGCTTCAATGTGTGGAAGGATGAGGCATTCGAGATATGGTCTAGGGGATGGGCTTCCTTGTACCCAGAGGGCGAAACATCCAGAAAATTGCTTGAAGAGGTACTCTCCAGTCATAAATAGTAATCTTTTGTGCATGAATTTCAATTTTAACAACAATTAAATGTTAATCCCTGCAGGCGCAGAACAGCTACTTTTTGGTAAGCTTGGTAGACAATGATTATATCCATGGTGATATTTTCGCTGTCTTTGCTGATGTATGAGGGCTGGCTTCTTATAGCAGCTAGGAGCCCTTTCAAGCTACTCATGGAAGTTTTATTGGTCAATGTGGATTTTTCAATTACTAAATATATGTAATGACAATTCATTGGGATTTTGATAACTTCCTCTCCTGGGTTATGGAGCAAATTTGCTGGCCTAAAAGTCCATGTACTATTTGCTATTCTTTGTTGAGTTGCCGCATTGTTCTTCGTGGTCATAAAGCTCAACTTTGTAAGTAATTGGTTTTGTTTTTTTGATAAAATTGGGTGTTAGCTCTACCAACTTCATGGGCACAGGACGCAAACTAGTTCCTTGAAGTCCCAGCTTTGGTCAAGATTACAAGATTTGGCAACTATCTTCATATGTTTGCCCATATTATTACAGTAAAATTTCTTTTTCCTCGCTGGGAAGATGACTGCTCTCTGTTGAAGCCTACCACCATAGATATTGTGTTTTAAATAAATGATCTAAAATGAACTCAACTTCTTGTGTTTTTGTTGGCGATGGTTGATGGGTATTGTCATGTTCGCGATAAACTTGAGTAATCTGTAAAGAGAACAATATTCAATAGCAATAACAATATTCAATAGTTTTTATTGATAGCATTAGCCTAACAGCAGTCGAGCAGGAACAAATATACTCCAAATTGTAAAAATTGAGAAACGAAAGCAAATTGAGAAACGAAAGATAACAAATATCCCTGAATTACATGCAATTGTATCACAATAGTAATCAAAGATCCAACTGCTCAAGCCTTAAACATCAGAAATGTGTTAAATATGAGCTAATATTAATACCAACTTTCTCATGTTTGAAAAGAAGGATGAGAAAAACAATAAGTGGATGCAAGCGAGGAAAAATGGCACCAAGAAAGATGAAACATGAATTTCAACTTAAGATATTTTTGTGTTCTTCAGAGATTTGCAAATCACCACACCTGCAGAAGTCCGCATCAAATGTTCCCCAAGCATAGCTACACAAGCATCATCTGTCTTTAGATGTGGCTGCACTGTTATTGGAGAGATCTAATTTCCAAATAATGTCCAAGTTGAGAGTAGGATTAGGAAGATAGTATAAAGACATGCCACTCAAATCAATAATTTCAAGCTGTGGAGTTTCTTCTCTGATAATCTGATGATGATCTGCTGATGATCCATTGGCCTGCTTATTAATTGATAACTACAGAAAATACATTTTCAAAGGCCCAATTAGTATGACTCAATGATACTTGGGGAAGCCCAAGTATACAAAGCGTAAGCTGGAAGGTAACGCTGGGAAGTGTGATGTCCGACCGGACTGATGGGACAGCTCGTCCCATCAGTCCACTGACACAAGCAAGCACCCCTGCTCTCCATTTATCTCTTGTCACATCGCCGTTCAACTACTCTGACTATTGGTTATCACCCTCTAAGGTACTCAAGTACCCCTCCAAAGATCTCCTATAAGTAGCATAAACATAATGGCACCAGGTATGGAATATCTGAGACTCTCCCTCTAAACACTATTTCTCTAAAAGCTACTGACTTAAGCTTCGGAGTGCTAAAGCCCGATTCCGACCGGGTGCTCCCTCTTTTTGCAGGTTTAACCCAACTGTCCGACCGACCAAGTCATCTGCCTGCTCTTTGTAGACAATCTATTCGATCATGGCAGATTTAAGATCTTACAAACATGCAGCTCCCAGAAGAGCATGGTCACCATAATCGGGATAGATCTGAACCTTCGAGGGAAGAAGAAAGGTCTCTCGGATCACCAGGTGAAGACAACCTCCTCTTGAGTCTCGACAATAAGACATGGTGGCAAGGTAGCACCCCTTCATAGTAACTGGCATACGCACCATGCCGGGCCTCCCCACTGAGAGCAGGGCTCAAACCCTGAAACAAGAAAGCACACCAGGAACCTTAGAAGGCGAACAAGAAATGGACTTGATGGCGAAAGATCTAGGAAGAAAAAGGTCAAGGAACGTGCACCCATGTCAATGGTATGTCGGTGCCATAAATATGATCACTGGGGGCGCATTTCATGAAACAGGTCTCACCAATCTAACAAAGGGCAAAGGTGTTTATATTGCCAAGACACCCAAACGGCTAACCCCAATCACCATATCCGACGACGATACGCAAGATGTGCTGTTACTTCACGAGGATGCCCTCGTCATCAAGGCACAAATCAACAGTTTCGACAAGAGAAGGATATGGGCGAACGATGGAAGCGCGTTAAACGCATTTACTCCATGAGCTTATGAAGCCATAAGTCCTTCGAAGCGCGGTAAACGCATTTACTCCATGAGCTTATGAAGCCATAAGTCCTTCGAGCAAAGAACATAAATCAAATGCCTTACCGTTCATAAGACTCGACAGTACCGCCATTCCAGAAGCAGGGTCAGTCAAGTTTCTAGTCGAACCTGGCCAGAAGGCTTCAGTCTATGCCTATAAGGTAACTTTCATAACTATTATTATCCCATAGCACCTTTTTTGGCAGGCCTCTACTCTATCAAACTAGAGCTACCACCAACGTGTGACACATGCCAATGAAGATCCCAATTAAGGAAGGAATCGTTATTCCAAAGGGAGATCAAAAGGCACCCAAAGAAGTATATGTGCTCGCAATCGAGCACCAAGAGAAAGCCATGATGGTAGGACGGTCCGTACCGGACATCCAACACGGCTTAAAGGGAGATTCACTAGGCTTCCATTCAAACTTTGGCGGCTCATTGGGTATTCTCTATCTAAGCAACAGAGTACGCCACCTTACTCAACCCTAATACAAGGATCCAGCTTGCATGTCGATCCGACAGATGCCAGTATCCGGACGCAACAGAAAAGGAGGGGAAAGGCTCTTACGCCACTCCTATGTTTAAAGAAAGCTCGCACCAACTTTGATACTCGTGCAGAACCAGGTCCTTTGAGGGGACGAATATTACTAGAAGCTGGCATACTCAAGAACACCATGAATAATCATGTATCATATTCACCTTCAATAAAGAATATTTTTTCCACTTTCTCCATTTGATTCACTCTTCTTCGTCTTCACAAAAGGTATGTTTTCTTTTCTTTGTTTGTTAGGATTAAATGCATGTTTGCAGGATATCTATTCGGCCCATTCAACAAAATACCCTACTTCCGATCTGAATAAACTTGATGAGAATGTAATAACGACCACTTGTCAAATTCAACGTCTATTTTGAGGCAAAAGTATAATTGTTCGTTCTTGTGTTATTCGCTGGGCTTGATGATTCATCCCAAGCACATGAAAGTGTTCTTCTTTGTTAAGTTCGTCTGCTAGGTTCAATGTAATTTCCGAACCAAAGATGCAAGATGCTAATCTGACTAGTTTACTTGCTAGGCTCGATGTTTATCCCGAGCCCAAAATGCAAAGAACAACAAATGGACTAATTGTCTTCCTCAAAGTACGAAATTGTCAATTCTCCAAAATGAGTTTAAAGGCCATGAGCCTTCTCCATTAAGAAAAGCTCCATAAAATCGATCAATGAAGGGTGCTCTACCATTTACGAAATCACCAATTCTCCAAAATGAGTTTAAAGGCCATGAGCCTTCTCCATTAAGAAAAGCTCCATAAAACTGATCAATGCAGGGTGCTCTACCACTTACGAAATCGCCAATTCTCCAAAATGAGTTTAAAGGCCATGAGCCTTCTTCATTAAGAAAAGCTCCATAAAACTGATCAATGAAGGGTGTTTTACCACTGAGTTGCTAAAGTACTCAGTTGGGAGTGAGAATAGAGTTTTGTCTCCCACCATAAGATCAAAAAGATCATTCGCCACAAATGACCACTTTAATAGCCGATCGGCTGATATGACAGCCAAAAATCAGCAAAATTATCTATTACGTTCAGCATAATAATTTTGAACAATAATGCATGCTCGACTGACAAAATTGATCCGGTCGGATTAAACACTTTCAAGGAGTTTTGACTCGTAAATAACTGAGAAAGTATACCCACATTCAAGAAGTACTCTCCTTATTCAAATTTATGCGTTCTCCATGCTTAAGTCCCCAAAATCTCCGTGATTGATAACTATTATTCTCCACTAACAATTTTCTATGATAGATTATGTCTGAATTAAAATCGCAGCATGAAGATAATACAAGAAGCGTATTTTGACGCGTTAAATTTTGCACATATAAGGATTTCTTCATAAAATCACCATCAATACAAAAATGAAGAAGAAAGATCAAACATCTATGTCTATGATCTCCACAATTGTAAGAGGTACATTTATATCGGCCACAGGTCGTGAAGACTCTGGAAAATCTGCAAGAATAGGGTCTGCTAGTGCCGGAATAATCGCACTAGGACCGATCGCCTCTGATGAAGTAGCTGGCAGCTTCAATGTGTGGAAGGATGAGGCATTCGAGATATGGTCTAGGGGATGGGCTTCCTTGTACCCAGGGGGCGAAACATCTAGAAAATTGCTTCAAAAGGTACTCTCCAGTCATAAATAGTAATCTTTTATGCATGAATTTCAATTTTAACAACAATTAAATGTTAATCCCTGTAAGTGCAGAATAGCTACTTTTTGGTAAGCTTGGTAGACAATGATTATATCCATGGTGATATTTTCGCTGTCTTTGCTGATGTATGAGGGCTGGCTTCTTATAGCAGCTAGGAGCCCTTTCAAGCCACTCATGGAAGTTTTATTGGTCAATGTGGATTTTTCAATTACTAAATATATGTAATGACAATTCATTGGGATTTTGATAACTTCCTCTCCTGGGTTATGGAGCAAATTTACTGGCCTAAACGTCCATGTACTATTTGCTATTCTTTGTTGAGTTGCCGCATTGTTCTTTGTGGTCATAAAGCTCAACTTTGTAAGTAATTGGTTTTGTTTTTGAGATAAAATTGGGTGTTAGCTCTACCAACTTCATGGGCACAGGACGCAAACTAGTTCCTTGAAGTCCCAGCTTTGGTCAAGATTACAAGATTTGGCAACTATCTTCATATGTTTGCCCATATTATTACAGTAAAATTTCTTTTTCCTCGCTGGGAAGATGACTGCTCTCTGTTGAAGCCTACCACCATAGATATTGTGTTTTTAATAAATGATCTAAAATGAACTCAACTTCTTGTGTTTTTGTTGGTGATGGTTGATGGGTATTGTCATGTTCGCGATAAACTTGAGTAATCTATAAAGAGAACAATATTTAATAGCAATAACAATATTCAATAATTTTTATTGATAGCATTAGCCTAACAGCAGTCGAGCAGGAACAAATATACTTCAAATTGTAAAAATTGAGAAACGAAAGATAACAAATATCCCTGAATTACATGCAATTGTATCATAATAGTAATCAAAGATCCAACTGCTCAAGCCTTAAACATCAAAAATGTGTTAAATATGAGCTAATATTAATACCAACTTTCTCATGTTTGAAAAGAAGGATGAGAAAAACAATAAGTGGATGCAAGCGAGGAAAAATGGCACCAAGAAAGATGAAACATGAATTTCAACTTAAGATATTTTTGCGTTCTTCAGAGATTTGCAGATCACCACACCTGCAGAAGTCCGCATCAAATGCTCCCCAAGCATAGCTACACAAGCATTATCTGTCTTTAGATGTGGCTGCACTGTTATTGGAGAGATCTAATTTCCAAATAATGTCCAAGTTGAGAGTAGGATTAGGAAGATAGTATAAAGACATGCCACTCAAATCAATAATTTCAAGCTGTGGAGTTTCTTCTCTGATAATATGATGATGATCTGCTGATGATCCATTAGCCTGCTTATTAATTGATAACTACAGAAAATACATTTTCAAAGGCCCAATTAGTATGACCCAACGATACCTGGGGAAGCCCAAGTACACAAAGCGTAAGCTAGAAGGTAACGCTGGGAAGTGTGATGTTCGATCGGACTGATGGGACAGCTTGTCCCATCAGTCCACTGACACAAGCAAGCACCCCTACTCTCCATCTATCTCTTATCACATCGTCATTCACCTACTTTGACTATTGGTTATTACCCTCTAAGGTACTCAAGTACCCCTTCAAAGATCTCCTATAAGTAGCCAAAACACAATGGCACCAGGTATGGAATATCTGAGACTCTCCCTCTAAGCACTATTTCTTTAAAAGCTACTGACTTAAGCTTCGGAGTGCTAAAGCCCGGTTCCGATCGGGCGCTCCCTTTTCTTGCAGGTTTAACCCAACTGTTCAACTGGCCAAGTCATCTGCCTGCTCTTTGTAGACAATTTATCCGATCTTATGGTCGCTGGCTCTTCTCCTTGCTGGATAAAGTTATTTTTAGCTTTATCATTTGGTGCTTTCATTGAGAGGCATGAAAGATTCAAGATCTTACAAACAGGAAGCTCCCAGAAGAGCATGGTCACCATAATCGGGATAGATCTGAACCTTCGAGGGAAGAAGAAAGGTCTCTCGGATCACCAGTTGAAGACAGCCTCCTCTTGAGTCTCGACAATACCGTCACATGGCGGCAAGGTAGCACCTATTCACAGTAACTGGCGTACGCACCATGCCGGGCCTCCCCATGGAGAGCAGGGCTCAAACCTTGAAACAAGAAAGCACACCAGGAACCTTAGAAGGCGAACAAGAAATGGACTTGATGGCGGAAGATCAAGAAAGAAGAAGGTCAACGAACGTGCACCCATGTCAATGGCATGTTGGTGCCATAAATATGATCGTTAGGGGCGCATTTCATGAAATAGGTCTCACCAATCTAACAAAGGGCAAATGCGTTTATATTGCCCAGACACCCAAACGGCTAACCCCAATCACCATCTCCAACGATGATCGCAAGATGTGCTGTTACTTCACGAGGACGCCCTCGTCATCAAGGCACGAATCAATAGCTTCGACAAGAGAAGGATATGGGTGAACGATGGAAGCGCAGTAAACGCATTTACTCCACGAGCTTATGAAGCCATGAGTCCTTCGAGCGGAGAACATAAATCAAATTCCTTACCGTTCATAATACTCGGCAGTACCGCCATTCCAGAAGCAGGGTCAGTCGAGTTCCTAGTTGAACCTGGACAGAAGGCTTCAGTCTATGCCTATAAGGTAACTTTCATAACTATTATTATCCCATAGCACCTTTTTTGGCAGACCTCTACTCTGTCAAACTAGAGCTACCACCTTTTTCGGCCAAGAGGGTTTTTAGCGATTCATGTTCACCCCGCAGAAGTTCACGCTCCTCTATGACCTTTGAGCAATCAGTAGACAGCCGTACGCACTCCTCCCTCACTTTGGTTGCCGCCTCTTCAAATTTTTGCATTAAAGTATTCTCGGCAGTCAGGCGGGCTACATCCCTCTTAAGGTGATCAACCTCCCTTTATCGAGCCCGCATGTCCTGGGAAAGAAGAGCGGCCTCCTTCTTCAGTCTTTTAAGCTCTGACCGAGTATGAGAGGACTCCCTTTTGATAGCTTCAGACTTATCCTCTGCCTCTCTTCTTGCCCACTCGGAATCTTTGAATTTTGCTTTGCAGAGGTTAGCCATGCCGTGCAAGTGCAAACCCCTTTTTATTAACTAAAAGAAAAAAGGGAGGAGTAGAAGGTTCAGTCAATCGAAAAAATAACAGCCAGATGAAGCGAAATTAATAAATATTATTCAAAGTGAAGATATGGTAAAAATACCTCCAGACTTTGTTGCTGAAAAAGGTTGCACTCTTGAGATAGTACATCAGGATTTCCCATTGCTTTGAAATCACCCTCTTGAAGCATGCCCCGGCATAAATAATTCGATACAGCCTTATCATCGATAGACTGGCCAGAGCCGAATCGACTTTTCAAAACCTCTCCTAGTGAGGAGGCCCAATCTTTGGCGATCCTCGCGACTATATCTTGGCCACCTCACTTGTTTCTGGTAGCAACACTTGCATCTACTGCAGCTATCAATTTGTCAACCTTCTTCCTGGTCGCATCTTGAATTCTCCTTTGGGCACCTTCACCCATCTCGGCCGCGTCCGACCGAACTGACTTTCTTCGCTCCCTCTCAAAGTCAGGATCATCCCTGGAAAGTAAGCATGCCAAGGAATGGCTCGCATGTAATGGTTGGTTGGAAGAGGACCCTAGGGGGATTTGAGAAGGGCAGGCAATAATGGTTGCACCATCTCCAGGAGAAGCAGCGAGAGCATTTGCAGAAGGAGTAGAGCTTGAACTTCCAAAGAAGGTACGAGCTTCCTTTTTTTAGTTCTCTTCTCTTTCTTGGCAGCACGATCGGCTTCAATTCTCGCCTTAGCCTGATCGGCCAGCTGTTTGGCAACATCTCCTTTAGCCATCACGACTGCAGCTGTATTATGAAGATAGAAGATAAGTATTTCTCCAGTTAAATATGTTTCATGAACTCGAAATACATGATTATATATATATGTATATGCTCTTCCTACGATTTTACTATAATGATCCCACTCTACATCAACAATAGCGTGAGATTCAGGCTAGTAACCAGAACGCCCACAAGTAGGCCGATCGACCACTTAACCTTTCAAGCCTCTCTCAAAATTTGTCAGAAAATGGCGGCATAATGAATTATTCTCCACTTGTTCGGACAAAACTAATTGATGGATCGCTTGCTCACCGATCGGGAGAAGGTATCCATGGCCTTACAAGGACCATTTCTAGCTCATCTCCAGCCAATATGGGATAGGAGATGATGTCATGTGTTATCACTAAGTAAGAACAATTTTGTAATTTCTGGGAATGGCAACCCCAAAAGTGTCAAAGGGAAATCTCATCTCGATGCCCAAGCTCCACAAATGACTAGTGAGCCACTCATCATTCTCACAACTAAAAGCTAAAGCCATCACAAAGGTTCCTACGAGAAGATTATTTTGGAAAATACAAATCTTAGCCAATGTCTCCCCTATTGATTTGGAAATCGAAGCCATGATCTCAGAACCTTTATAGGTTTCAAGAAGGCTCTCATCTATGGGCTAGTGGTCACGCAAAGCCATTTCAATGCAAGGGGAGAGGTAGATACGACATTGTGAAATAAAAAAAAGAAGAGGAAGAAAAGAAAAGAATCAAAGATGAGTGTCGGTCACTTACCCGAGCACTTTTACAAAATTTCTAAAATTGCTGAAAGAATAAAGTCCAAATTACTGAGATAGCAGAATCCACGCAAAAAATTCGGCAAAACTTCATTGAGAATCACAGAAAGGTGAGAAAAATTGTCATAAAGATGCCTATTTATAAGCAAAACGATTTTAGAATACTCCAGCGGCTATTCATTGGATGATCGCCACGTATCTCCAATTTACTAATGGCGATTACAGAGAACGAAGCGGCACCCCCAACATGCGCATCGTCAATAAATGCATAAAGGCCACCCAATAAAATATATATATACAAGATGTGGCTTATCAAATTCGAAAGGCCAAATCCCGCCAAAATTTGGAAATTTGCCCGCTTAGACTTTTCGAAGGGGGGACAAATGATAACTACAGAAAATACATTTTCAAAGGCCCAATTAGTATGACCCAACGATACTTGGGAAAGCCCAAGTACACAAAGCATAAGCTAGAAGGTAACGCTGGAAAGTGTGATGTCCGACCGGACTGATGGGACAGCTCATCTCATCAATCCACTGACATAAGCAAGCACCCTTATTCTCCATCTATCTCTTGTCACATCGCCATTCACCTACTCTAACTATTGGTTATCACCCTCTAAGGTACTCAAGTACCCCTCCAAAGATCTCCTATAAGTAGCCAAAATATAATGGCACCAGGTATGAAATATATGAGACTCTTTCTCTAAGCACTCTTTCTCTAAAAGCTACTGACTTAAGTTTCGGAGTGCTAAAGCCCGGTTTCGACCGGACACTCCCTCTTCTTGCAGGTTTAACCCAATTGTCCGATCGGCCAAATCATCTGTCTGCTCTTTGTAGATAATCTATCCGATCTTGTGACCGTTGGCTCTTCTCCTTGCAGGATAAAGTTTTTTTTAACTTTATCATTAATGTTCCTGCCGGATTCCAACTTCATCATCATATGATGTTGTTGCTGTTCGTACAACATCTTTGTTTACACACAAATTAACAACTGAACTTAAAAAGAGTTATAAATTAAAGAAGTACGGAAATTAAGAGGACGAAAATGATTGCATAAAATAAAAAAAATATGTGGGCATGACGATGGTTGAAAGTAAGTACAATACCGTATAGTCAAGGGTTTGCGTGGCCATGTTTCCCACTTGACAAAGTCAACTCATTCCCTTACGAAGATAAAGAGAATTCTTAATTGCAGCACTGATATAAAAGCTATAAAAATATCATTTGAAACTCAATTTCTAGAAATGATAATTCTTAGAAATGTGTGGTTACCTAATAAGCAAGAAGAACAGCACCCTTAAGGAGATAAAGATGGGTTGATGTATGTATTGTTGGAATGAAGTTGCTAGAAGTGGTTTATGACTGCTAGATATTTAATATATTGTAGCTTGCTGGTAAAACATTTGTATTTGCTTGGCTATGTTCACATCAAATCTAAAGCATTTTTTAGCAATTTTTTTGGTATTGCTAGCCTTGCTTCAAAATGGTATACCTGGTATACCATAGGACATACCAAAATTCAGAATTAAAATTCTTCTATTTTTTAGTATACCAGGTATATCAACTAGTATATCAAGTATACCGGACGGTATACCGGCTGGTATACTAAATTTTAGAAGATAATTTCTATTCTGAAATTTGGTATACCGGTTGGTATACCAGGAATACCTGCCGGTATACCGAAATCTAGAAAATAATTTTAATTCTGGATTTTGGTATACCCGATGGTATACCAAAAAATAGAATACTAGGTATACCAATTTAAAAAAATGAAATTATATTATACATTTGAAAATATTAAATTGAATATTAATAGATATTGTTTAACTATTTAATTTAAAAAAAAAAGTGGATTACAATTTATGATAAATGAGTAAAAAAAAGAGAACTTTTAATTTTGTTTAGAATGATATATATTTTAGTTGAGTATTTTCACTTTTTGTGCAAACTAACAATAATGTCTAACTTATGGTATACTTAGTATACCAATTATGTTTAAAAAAAAATATTTTCTATTTTGCAACATTTCTGCAAGTCTTCCAATTATGTACAAATTCTTTATATTTTTCACACCTCACTTTCACTTTAGATTCCCATTCTAATTTGATTCTTCTTGTTTTAGATTTTCCTACTTTAACTCTTTCAATCGGTGCTAACATAAATTCTTCATCAAATTCAGTAAGTATTTTCCAAGTTTTCTTTTCAGGAACTGAATATACTATTCCTTCATAGATTGCTAGCATTGTATTTTTAGTGTATTAAACTGAATAACATTCATATGGGTGTAAGTGATATTCATTTATTACTACCAAAGTATGTGGATATGAAAATTCATCCATTTGGAAATGATTATAACTACAGGTTTTTTTTTTATGTTGACCATATAACTATTGTCATATTTTTGGACAGTAAATATATCATTGCTTGAAGCTTTCACTTGAAAAAAAAATAATAAAAGAAGATTTTTGGAATTTTATGAAGAGAATATTATAAGCTAAATAATTTTTCAAAATTGAAAAAGGTAATGAAGAGTTTACTTTATAGCAGAAAACAGGAAGCCTTTACTTTATTGGTGCTAGTGAACGACAATGCCGTGAGAAATTAAATAATGTACTCTAGAAAATTAAAAATAAAATAAATGAGAAGAAAAGTAAAATAAGATATAATTTTAGTATTTATTTATTGCGGCCTGCCTAGCAAAATAATGGCCTTCAATTAATAGACATGTTAAAATCGCATGAATTTTATGTCCGTGTAGTTTTTGTAGACGGAGCAGAGATGTTGGGACTACAAAATAAGAAAAACCAAAATTCAATAATGGATTAATGGGAACTTGCGCACACGTTATACGTAGCAAACACAAAATATGACAAAATTAGAAGCAACAGCAATATGGAACAACATCATAAGTTCATAACAGAGTCGCGGATTTTAAAGTATCAAGCTTTACAAGATATATATAAATAATCAAACTAATTTGAATTTTTTAATTTATTTTTTTGTATTCTAAAATATTTCTTCCCAATTTGGAAGTAATTACAAATTACTTTATATATATATATTTCTAAATTATAAAAAGTAACTACAGTTATTTTATATTTATTTTAAACTAACTAAATAATGAAAAATAAATTAGAGTAAATTAAATTTATATTACTTTCATTTATTTCGTTAAAGTAAATTGAATTTCTTTTTAAATTACCCCCCGTCCAAACGAAGACTAAGTGGACTTTTATTGAAAAAAGTCAAAAACTCATTCCACCGTTAAAGTAAATAAAATCATTAAAATTAAATATGTTAATCTCACATAAATTCAAGTGTTAAGATAAATGTAACGCACATCAAAACATAAAATAATTAAAAAATATATATAATTATTTAAACGTTACTTCTTCCTTCCATTCTATTTAAATTGTCATTTAAGTACATCAAAACATAAAATAATTAAAAACATATATAATTATTTAAATGTTACTCCTTCCTTCCATTCTATTTAAATTGCCATTTTTATAAAATCAATAGAGTATTTAGTATAACTATTTTAATTATATTCTCTTATTAATATCAACAATTTATTAATATCTTCATTAATTTTTTAATAATTTTTTATTTTTATTAAATATAAAAATTATATTATAATATTTTTAGAGTAATTTTTATTAAATTAAAAAAATAAATTATTACTTTAATATGTGTGAAAGAGAAAAAAAGCGACAATTGATTTGAAACACAAAAGTATTATTAAAGCTAAATATATTAATCTCGCATAAAATAATCGTAGGATACATCGAAATATAAAATAATTAAAAAATATACAATTATTTTTTAAATATAAAAAGTGATGAATTAAACTTTTTTTTTTCTCAATAAGGAATTGATTTGCTATTAATGTTTTGTTAAACTAGTTGATTTGGACTTAAAGTTTTGATATTGGATACTAAAATGTCTCTTCATATTTTCTTAACTTCTTAATTTTATACTTTTACCCCAATCCTTCTTCTTTTTTTTTTTAATCAGAACCCTTTTTTTAAATTGCCTCTAAAAATTATAAATTTACCAAAATTTATGAATTTACTTCAAAATATTTCTACCAAGATTCTAATATCAATCAAAATGAACCTACTCTATATTAATTTTTTAAACTATTTTAAGTGAAATTATAGAATTAATAAAGATAGTTAAAAATAATTTTAAAACTCCTAAATAACTCTATAATCTCATTTAGAATGCCTATTTTTTTAGTATAAAGTATGTTTGCTTTAATTGATATGAAAAGTTTGGTAAAAGTATTTTGTAGTAATTTCATAAGTTTTAAATATAATTTTGAAGGAAAAGTAAATTTTAGAAAAAGAAAAAATTGAGTTAGAGTAAAAATATAAAATTAAAAAAATTAAGATACCATAAAAAAGCATTTTAATATACAAAATCGTTAAATCTGTAACGGCTAGATAATAGTAAAGATTGAACAACATTAAAAGAATGGTGATGTCAGCTGAAGCTCTAGCCGCCTGTAATGTTTGTCGACAATGGAGAAGGTTCCTCTTCCCTCGCTGTCGGATGATAGGTCATGGAAAAATTGCAAAGTGGAGGATGACAACGTTAATGGATTTGGGGGAACTTAGGGATGGTGAGATTAAAAAGGAAGAGCCAGCAATTTTGTCATTTGGGCCTTTAAAAAGCTAAAGCATGCCTTCCATTCGTACAAAGTGTAGGCAGTAGCCAAGCCGAATTCTCTGAAGTATTTGCAAGAAGCGCCCTTACTGTTGGAAAAAATATAAAGATGGTTGATTCTCTTACAAGAGTTTGATATTGAGTACATTACCTGAAAAACCATCAAAGGAAGAGCTGTGGTAGAGTTCTTAGCAAACCAGCTTTTTGAGGGAGAGAAAATATCATATGAGTTCCCTGATGAGGATGTTATCACCATAACAGTTCAAGGATGGCAGATGTTTTTCGATAGAGCCATAAATAATAAGGGCGCATGGATAGGAATAATCTTGATAACCCCTAAAGGAGAAAAGCTGCCTTTGGCAAAAAAGCTTAGATATAAAGCCATTAATAATGAAGTTGAATATAAGGCATGTGTCTTCAGATTAGAAACTTTATTGGCTCTTATGGCAATGAGTGAATAGGTTCGTGGTGACTTATCCTTGGTGGTTTACCAAGCAAAAGGTGAATGGGCAGTAAAAGAAAAGAGGTTAGGCTTAAAGGTGTTGGATGATCAATTTGAGGTTTGTGCTTTCAAATATGTGCCTCGAGAGGAAAACCAATTAGCTGATGCTTTGGCGACATTGGTTTCAATGTGGGATAATCTAGAAGGAGTAGATATAAAGCTCACACTAGTTTTCATCACTGACGAACCATGTTTCGAGGTGGAGTGAGCGATGAATATCGCGGTAGATGATGGGAAACCTTGGTATTTTGATATTTAGAATTACCTTGAGAAGTCTACATTTTTAGAAGAGGCCACAAAAAAAGATCAAAAGATGCTACGTAAGTTATCCACTCAGTTCATCACTATAGATTGGGTGCTCTATAAAAGATAGGCAGATGGCCTATAATTGAGGTGTATAGATGAAAAAAAAGCCAAGAAGGTTATAGAAGAGGTTCATGTTGGAGTTTGTGGTGCTCATATGAATGGTTTGGCCTTGGCTAAAAATATAATGCGCCAAAGATTCTTTTAGCTTACTATGGATATGAATTGTTTTAAATATGCAAAGGAATGCTAGCTGTGCCAAAAATACGCTGATTAGAGGCGTACATCTGTGCCAGAATTGTGCAATCTTACCTCACCTTGGCCATTTGCTACTTAGGGTATAGATATTATGGGGATGATCCATCCACCAACATCGAACCGACATAGATTCATTGTGGCAGCCATTAATTACTTCTCAAAATAGATAGAGGCAGAATCTTTCAAAAACTTAGGTGCAAGGGAAATGACAAGGTTTATCAATAAGAATATGATATGCAGGTATAGGCTTTTACATCATATTATGTCTGATAATAGATTCCATTTTTAAAGGAAGACCGAACAAATGCTCAGGAGGTATGGAGTTCAACACCATAAATCTTTGCCATACCGTCCTCAGGAAAATAGGGCAGTTGAGTCAGAACTTACAAAAATTGGGCTGCAATGTTGCCTTTTGCGCTATAGAAGCACAAAACTACAGTTGGGACTTTAATGGGAGCTACTCCATTTTCTTTGGTTTATAAGATAAAAGTGGTATTACCAGTAGAGATTGAGCATCAATTAGTGAGACTGGTTTTAGAAGTTGAGCTACCAAAAATGGAATGGGCTAGATAGAGATTACTCTAGCTTAACTTATTAGATGGAGAAAAGATGCGAGCCTGTTATCACAACCAGACTTATTAGAAACGGTTGGCAAGATCTTTTGGAAAGAAGGAAAAAAAAACATCCCTTAAAGGAAGGGCATCTAGTTTTCAACTAGATAACACCAGGCCTACCTGATATTAGAGGCAAGTTTAGACCAAAGTGGGAAGGCCCATTTGTATTAAAGAAGTTATTATCTAAAGGAGCTACAATACTAAGTCAAAGTGATGGAAATGAGTTTAAGGAGCTAGTCAATATCGATAGGCTGAAAAGATTCCATGGCTAGACTTAGGAAAAAATGATAAAAATAAAAGAAAAAAGAAAAAATATAGATCTACAGGTCAAAAATCGGTAAACGACGACCTTGCTAAAATTGGATGCCTCGCCAAGATACAAATCAAAAAAAGGCATCTTGGGCAAAAATTAAAGGTAGAGTGAAAACGTTAAATCAAAAAAACTCTAAAGGGCTAATTGATAACAAAGGAAAGATACTTTCAAGGTTTAATCACATGAATGAATATAGTTTTGTATTACTGAACCTAATGCTAAAGTAGTAATCATATATAATAAAGATATGTAGGAATTTTATCATACGTAATGCAAACTTGTACATTAATATAAATAAGAGCAGTTTATTAATTAGACATACTCTGAGTTTTCTTGTTTGATATGAAAGGTAGTACACATTTATTTTACATTATATGTTTAAGTATAAAGATCACCCTCTACTACTCCCACTTGAGCTTTGTCTTAGCTAGTGTGCTCTGTTGTCAATTGTGGGGTTGGATACCCATCTTTTATATACAGCAAAGGTGGTAAAGTTACATTCAACTGGATTTTGAATATCAGCATTGGCATACAGTTGGGTCAAGAGATGATGGTAACCAGAAACAAAAGCAATAAATAAAGTACCTCCTTGAAAAGACAACGAGTGTCTTATGATGTCTTTTCGCTCTCCAAATTGGCAAGCACAATAGGAAACTACATAGAAGGTGGCTCTGTGCAAGCTATATAGTGGAACACAACCAGAGTGACCATCTTGAAATACATAATAAGGTATTGGCCATGCATAAATAAAGTTGATGTCACTATCATCTACTTTCGCTAGCAATACAAAACCTTCCTACAATGAGTTGAAATTGTAGAGTCATCTTCTAGAAAGATAATGCCTCAAGGAGTGTGTGCTGATTACTCTAGGAGGGGGTTTTTCAAGTAACCATCGTTTCTCCTACAACCACACCTAAAAAAAATAAAAAAAGCTGCTAGGGT
Organism: Excoecaria agallocha; assembly: GCA_037975025.1. Taxonomy (NCBI): domain Eukaryota; kingdom Viridiplantae; phylum Streptophyta; class Magnoliopsida; order Malpighiales; family Euphorbiaceae; genus Excoecaria; species Excoecaria agallocha. The sequence continues at coordinate 31,165,757 of CM075821.1, read as the reverse complement.
TGAATTAGGCTCATTGCAAGCAAAAATAAGGCACAAAGTTACGTGAAAATCCTAAAGGACACACTCCCACTAAGAAAAGCTAGTGTGAAAACCCACAAGGGGTGTACTACCTTTAAAACAATGATCGTACCTGGAGTAATAAGGGGCTCCCAGAAAAAGCAACAAAAGGATTAATACAGATGGTGTCTAAGCCCAGAATGGTTTCTACCAAGACAATAGGGAAAAAAGTCGGGCCACTTAGTATGCCCTTGATGATGTCAAGTAGTCAGTACTCGCTGATTGGTTCCCTTGAGTTTACTGTTAAATACAGAGTAAAGCGAATCTACAGAATAATGCTAACATAGAAAGTTGGTATGCCAGAGAAATCATCCAGTGCATCAAGCAGTGGCTTCAGGAGGATAGGTCCTTGTCGAGGCACTGGTTTAGGAACAACAAAGGGCAGGATTCCCAGGGTCTGCCTTGCATCTCTTAGATAATCTGGTACATGATTTGGAATGCAGGCAAAGTTGCCTTGCATCTCTTAGATAATCTGGTACATGATTTGGAATGCAGGCAAAGTTCTAGGAGGAAAGTACACATCGATGATCTTAGCAAATTCCTCAGCCAAAAGATATAACTCTTAATGGTAAACCTAAAAATATAAAATGGGGGATCCCAATACCGAGTAGTTGCTAATAAAAGATTAGTGTCAAGTTGAGCTCTTTGAAAAAATTTTAGACCAGAGTATGGAACCAGAACAAGGTTTTTCCAAGTCCTAGGGGTATCGAGCAGTTTGTGCACTTTGGTGTAAAAAGTTTTCATCATTTATAAATAATAAGCCTGTAAAAATAATATAAAGGATAGTTAATAAAAGTTGTTCTATATTAATAGTAGGCAGATAAATGATGTAATAACCGTACATAAATAGTAAATAAAATAATAATAATAATAAAAAATAAGTTTTAAATCTAAATTAACTAATTAATTAGATAATAAAAATCATAAAATAAAAATAATAAAAGTTATGGAGTAGGACACTTGCCTTGAATAGGAGACCGCATGAAGATCGCTAAATGCCAAATGAAGAGATTCAGGAGTATTTATAGGCTAGGAGTATTTATAGGCCAAGAGTGAGTCACTCCCTTGACTCATTTGACTCACTGCCTTGGACTTTGAGTCATTCTTAAACTATGTGGATGCATCTTTGCATGAAGCATGCATTTGCATGGTTAACTTTGTTGAATTGTGAATTTTGCAGTGAAAAACTTATGGCTATTACACGAATTTGGGATTTCGTTTAGGGAGTAGATAATACTGTTAAATACAACATCCATGCAAAAAAATGTAAAAAAATTAATTATTGTTAATTAATTAATTAAAAATTATGTTAGGGATATAATTAGGGTAAATAAAATAATTTAAGGAAAAAAATAAAAGAAGGAAAAAAGGAAAATTTGTTTTAAAATTAAGTTAATTGATTTTAAATTAAATTAATTAGTATTAATAGCCATCAATATCTTTTTTTTTTCTGGTTGTCAGTAGATAATTGACCGTCTCTCGTTGACTCACGGGTCAAGCCCGTGAGTTATTTTGTGAGTCACGCCCCTTAGTATGTGACTCACTCCCTTTTGGAATTATGTCGTTTTGTTTGAGTCACGTCCAAGGTCCATGACTCGCCAAATGACTCATGGCGTTGGTCTATGACTCACTAAAAATTGTCATTTTAAATATTCTTCTTCTTTCTTTTCTTCTCTACTGCAAACACGACTCACGTTCTCCGAGAAGCATTTTTCGCCTATAATTCTCAAGTCTAAGCTCCATTTTGGGTATCGTTGGTGCCGTTGGAACCGCAATCGAACTACACACGCGTCAATACCTATTTCATCGAGCTTCGTCGCCTAAATCACATTTCATCATTAAAGCTCCAAGGTTGGTATTCTTCAATCTTTTTTGTGTTTTCTTCAATAACTTGGTGTTTTATGCACTATATGCTCATTTTCTGTAGTTGTTTAAGTTAGTAAAGTTAGATTATTGCTCATTTGGTTCTTTGTTTTTTTTTTCTTTACTTATACTGCCAAAATCACATCCTTTTGTGCTATAAAAATTGTTATTTAGGCTAAATAACTTCCTTAGGTAGTGGTTAAACAAAAATGAAACATAGGAATTTAAGGTACAAGAAAAAGAAAAATAAGAAATGACAAATAAAGGTCCTAGAACTGTAGAAAGAAGAACAAAAACAGAAAAAAACGAAAAAGAAAGAAGAAAAAAGAACAGCAAAAAAATAAAATAAAATAATGAAATAATATAATAAATAATAATAAAGAATATGTATATAAAATGTAATGATAATAATAAAAATGTAGTAAAAATATTACTAGATGATAAAAATAATAATATAAATAATAATAGTAACAAAAATTTCTAATTTAAGTTAATTTTGTCTAATCAATTTAATTTTGTAATTAATTACTTAATGTATTGTTTAGTCAACTTGAAATTGCCTTCATTTTACTTTAGTTAGTAAATTAAGTGATTTATGTAATTAGCAATTTAACTTAATATGTTGCCCATGTTTAGTTAATTGTAAATGCTTATGCTTATTTAATTTCAAATTTAGCTTTAGACATTTAATTTTAATTGTTTAATTCCTTTAGATGTTTAATACTGATTAATTTTAATAATTTGACCTTATGCATTTAACTTTAATCTGTTTCTTATTTGAGTAGAAAAATTATGAGATAATGCATTTACAAATGTATATGTGTAAGCTATAGTGTTGCCCTACGCATTAATTTGCTATGTACATATGTCTGTAAGTATCTATGTTGTAATTGAAATGTGTTTGGTGATGTATAATACACCTGTAATTGATTGTGGGTGTTTTTGTGCCTTTTGTTTTTGTGTAGGGAGGCTTCCAGTCCTAGTCATTATGCTATCCAATTTTTTAATTTTTGCCATTATTTTATATATACAATGTGTATATCTAATTATGTATGTTCAATCAAATCTTAATTTCATTACGTGTATACAACATGAATTGTATATTTTTAATTGAATTTCAATATAATATAATTGTTCTATAATACAAACCGAGCATTAGCAATAAATGTGCACGTGCCTTTATTTTCCAATATATAGCAAGCATGTTGTTTAGATTAAATAAATTTAAACTCGAATAATTATATAATTACCACTTTCAATGCTATTAATTTAAAATTTGCATTTATAACTTATTTTCGCCTGCTTCTAACGTGGTTGCTACGAAAATTAACGAATGTGTTGCTGATAAATTTATTATTTCGGGGAAATCATTGTTTCCTAATACTTTGGTTATAGTCAACCTTAAGTGCATAATCGTGATCAAATGTCTACTTGATAAATATGTTTTTATATATATGTTGATTTATTCCCATGATTATCTAGATGCCTCGATGCAGAGAAGCTCAACCATAGCCAGACATTCAAATGCATGGGTGGATGACACCAGCGCAAGCTACTATGTATAGAGCCTTACATAGGGTGCACTTTTAGACCAGCTAGTTTATGAGCTAGCATTCCCTGCAGACTATAGGTATCTGGCACGATGTACAACATTTTCTTACATGGGTGGGTTGGCTAGATTTTCATGCTTATGCTTTAGCTACATATCTAAAGGCAGTTCGCCAGCTTTTAGCCACTTTTTAGTATAGAGATTATCAATTCCTTGATAATGAAGCTGGAGTTATTACATTCAGAGTTTTTAGACACCCCTTTAACATGTCTCAAGCATGGGTATCTGAGGCCTTTGGCTTGCTTATGGTTGATGATGTGGTAATCACTAGGAGGACAACTGGAGATGAGCAATGGGCTGTTATTGCTAGACCAAGCATGCCTTACAATCTTGCAATAGTGAAGGTGACTATGCTGATTTCACAGGTACTACGATATCTGCAAAGGGTTTTGTCATGTTCTTATATAGGTCAATCAGAAAGCCTAGGGTCCTTGAATGTGGTGGACATCTGGTGTATGTGAGGCATGGTTAAGGGTCAGTATTTCAACATCAGCCATGACATTCTGTAGAACATTGCTAGGATAGCTCGAGCTCCAGGTACTCAGTAGTCATTAGGGCTATGGTCACTTGACTGTTGCTATCATTTGGGTTTTCTGAGTTTGAGATAGGGCCGTAAGCTGAGGGAGATGTGGTTGTGAGCTGTGATATGGCATTAGACATGCATATGATTGAGTGCATTCAACCTGGAGATTACAGATTGCTGTTAGTAGAGGAGGCAAATCAGGGATTTGGGATATGCAGGCATCAACAAAGCACATAATGGTGATGAGCAGTCTGAAGGTTCTGCACATAATGTCCATTCTCCTCTCCAGACATATGAGCATCTTATGGGTCTTGCATATGATCCTCAGTCACCTACTAGTCAGACCTAATTAGACACCTAGACTTTTGGTGTCAGATATAGTCCTAAACACTTTATGAAATGACCATAGATGACACCACCACGAGGTTCTAGTAGATTGCATATGTCGTCACCCTATGAGGCTCATAGGTTTCATGCACAGGGAGATTCGGAAGCCTTTACTTTTTGTGGTCTAATGCCACCAATTGTAGCTCTTGCTAATGCTCTCACAAACTGAAAGAGCAGATTGACTTGTTTAGAGGCTACTATTGAGGGCTTGAGATAGAATTTATAGACTATTGGCAAGATGGTTGCCTTATCTAGTCGAGCTTCTATTAGACGTGCTCGTGACATGGATGCATTTGTATCTTCAATAAGAGAGACCGCATAGAAGGTTGCAATAGAGGTTTATGATCTCAGACAAATTATAAGTGAGAGCAGAGATCTCCATGCTGCCCATTTAGCTTAAGTGGAAGCGGCAGTGCGCCAACATGAGTTAGCTATGAGATAGGTTTAAGACAACCTGTATTAGTTAGCTAAGCTTATAGGACAGGCTTTGGCACCCTTAGCTCAAGCCATATGAGTTGAGTTCATCATACTTCTGTTGTCGCCACCACCTATGGGCCTATCTCAAATAGGACCTTCATAGCCTTCACAGCTACCATATGGTCCTTCAGCTAGACCGCCAAGTCCCTATAGATCGAGGCACCGTCGATGACCTTCAATGAGCCATTTGTTGTATTTTTCATTTTTGTTCTTTTATTTGATTTTCGTTGTATTTGTATTTCCAACTTTAACATTTCTTACTTTTGCTTTATTTGAATGATACATGGGTAATATTTTCTCTTTCTCCGTGTTATTTGCTTGTATATGTGTATGTTAATTTCTCTATGAATACCAATGTGGCATTCAATAATGATGAAAATAATGGATAAAGAACGAATGAAAGATGAAAATAATGGATGAAAGGAAAGACGGCTTATATAATCATAGTAAATTCAATAAAAACTTAGGTTTTAAAATCAAAAAAATTAGTTAAGCAACATATGTCACAGTTTGATTTATTATATCTTGCTTGAAAACATGGGGTATTTAAAAAATTTCACATCAAGAACATCTCAGGATCATAAATGTTGTACAATCAGATCAAAATGAAGCTCATTCATAGCTAAGCTCTACAAATGATAGAAGTACACCTAAGCACACTCCTCAAAAGGATGACCTCCTTACTTCAAATTTAAATATACATGGAGATAATAATGCAAACCCATAAAAGGCAAAAATATTCTTATATTGCATCAGGGTTCTGATGTCAAATATTTCTATAGGTACAAATACTCGCTCAAGAGGTGATGTGTCATTCAAAAACAAAGGTTTTCTCAAGAGGCATTCAATTATCTTCCTTGATCTCATATGACTACAAGCTGGCACCGGTCAGATGATCTGACTGAGGTTAAAATGTCGACAAATTGATGGTAATCGCCCAGTTAATACTGGGTTAAAACATCGACAAGCAGATGGTAATCACCCTGATTCAATCAAGAGTTGAAACGTTAACAAGTTGATGGTAATTACTCATTTAATCCAAGGTTAAAATGTCGATAAATTGATGATAAACACCAAACGTGGAGTTAAAATATCGACAAGCTAACGGTAATTAATCCAACAAAAGTTAAAAAGCCAACAAGCTGGTGGTAATCACTCAACCAAAAATTCACTACCTCAAATGGTTAGTGTTTACACTTCAAGATTTGTTGCCTTAGGTACACATCTTTTATCGCTTTGCTCTGAACTTTGGCAAACCTAGACACGGGTGTGCTAGCTATCCCAAATTTGGGGGGCAACTATAGACACTGGGCTGAGTCAGCCTCTATCAGGGTTACCTAATGAGGATAATGCTATTCTGAAAACAGCCAGGAAGCAGCAGTGCTCTCTCTTCTCCTGCATCAATATTTATTTTGAAAAAATATTTTCTCAAGTTTTGAGAGGAAAAATGGTCTTTTAAAAGTGTTTTTCCATCTCTTTCCCTAAATGAGGTGAAGTGAGCATAATTAGAAGCCATTGGTTGACTCAGGAATGAGTCATGGACTAGACTCAAGGGTCAAGTTTGTGACTCACTTCTGAGTCATGGCCCTAAGAGAGTGACTCACTTCCTTTTTGGTCCGCAACTTGAGTCACGACTCTAAGAGAGTGACTTACTCCTTTTTGCTTCAAATGATTTTTAGGGCCCATTGAGTCTAGTCCACGAGTTAAGGTCCGTGACTCGCCAGTCAAGACCGTGGCCAAATTCCAGATTTTCTCCTTACAAAATAGTGGATTATTTCAGGATTAAAAATATACTTTTTTCGTTTGATCTTAATCCAAAGTCATTAAGATGGATGGGATGATTTTTGGGGAAAAAAGAATCATTTTTAACAAACTAAAGAGAGAGAAAAAAAGGATTTTGGCATTGTTTTTTTTTACTTTGGTTTTTGAAAAAATACAAAAGAAGCAGGAGAGGAGACGAAAAAGCATACTCGCTGGTTTTGAAAATAGCTCTACTGAAGGTAATGTAAGAGGCAAAACTCTAGCTTTTGTGTAGATCTAAGACTTTAATCCTATAAAAAATTCATTTTACATTTTCCTTGTGCTTTGGTTGCTCTGTTCTTGCTTGCCTTTTTCTGTAAATATTTTGTAAATATTGTCGCTTTGTTTCCTTTGTGTAAATAATGTGATATTGGCATGTTTGAATATATTTTTATTAATTATGCATAAATCTATATTTTGTTTGGGAATTTGGATGAGTTTGTGCCTTTAATTGCCATTTTCTCTCCCTAAAATCCATTTTCTCTCACTTAATAATTTCATATTAATTGTATTGTTTGTTGTTTTTAAACTTTATATTAATGTTATAAATTGATTTTAGAAGGTTTAAAGTGGTTTTTGTGAGTTTTGAGCCTTAAAATGGGTTTAGAATTTTGAGTTTCAGCCGTGGCGTTATTCCAGCAGTTACTGGACAATCCAAAGGTGCCTCACGGATTTGGTCCGTGACTCACTCCTGACTCAAGGCTGTGACTCAAGGCCATGAGTCAGTCTTCTTGGGGCCATGACTCACCTCCCACCTTAAGTGAGTCCGTGACTCACTCCTTTATCCATTCCTAGACTCCTTCCTTTACTTCCTTTATTTGTCATGTTTTTTTCCTTTTGTCTATTTTGTATGTTTTATGATTAATCCTTAATGTAATAATATATATACTTATGTTTTATTTTATAATATTATTTTTATCAACCCTATTCTTGTTTAATTAATCTATTATTTTTTTACTATTTTTCTTGGGTACGTAAATATTTGGGATTTATTCGAAGAAGCTGAAAAATAAAGGAATCTAATTGGCCCCAGAGAGATTAATTTATTTAGATAATTTATTTTAATTATATTATTTGTATTTCTGGCCTGTATTATTATTTGAGTTCTAATAATTAGTAAAAAAGAGTTTTTTGGCACAAAAATCAAGAAAATTCATATTAAATATTTTTATTTAATTAATTAGCCTTTTATTAACAAAATGGACCAATGTGCCATTTTGTCCCAAAACCCACACAAATGGTTTTTTTTTTGTAAATATGCATGTGAGAATTAGTATTCCCAAAATTCAATAAATATCCCGATTTATGTCTATTTATATATTTATTATTCTGAATTCTTGTTGTATTAAGAAAATGTTTTACTTGAATGAAAAATTAAAATAGACTAAATAATCTCTCATTCACACATGTCAGGACCAATGTCCTTAAATCACAGTGATTTATATATGCTTTTATCGCTTTCTACATGCTTGTATGCATTTATTTTATTTCTTTATCTCGTAACACATTAGAGAAGGATTGAAATAATTGGTCCTAAACAATCAATTATATTGCTATCAACCAAGTATGCAAGTAGGGGTAGAATCTGAACTATCTCTGGTTTCGATTTTGGTTTCACAAGGCATAGAATTACTTTCCGAATGTTCTATTGGGTGGCGACTCTATAATGCATTCATTGTGATGCTAAGTAGACATCTCATAGGTTGGTTATTAGTAAATGGATAAGGATATTGTGAGACGCTATCTTATGCCTTTTAGAGGCTTGAATGCATCGTGTGTTGGGTTGAATCCATGTCCATTGCAAAGCGATTGACTTTCACGAGTTGAATGAACCTTGATATGGTCTCGAGCCCTAAAAGTGAGCTTTCGTGAGCAAATTGGATGCCTATAGGGTTCGACATGTGTCACACATATATGTATATAATAATAGATAAATAAAAATGTGCTGTATTATGACAAATAAAGTGAAATGAAAATTAAAATAAAGAAATACAGAAAAAAATAAAGAAAAAAAATAATAGAAGAGCTAAAAAGGAGTAACAAGCGGGACGTATAAGGCAGCCGTTGGTTGAAAATAAAAAAACGGTTCTTCTTTTTCTTCCTCATTTTATCATAACTACCATTTGCAATTTCTAAAGCTTTTCTCTCGATTTTTCTTAGTTTTCTCCTTCGTTTTTCATCTATTTTTTGTGCAGTTTTATAGAAATTCATCGAGAATCAACGTGCACGTCAAGATAAAACTTAATCTAATTTTTTCTTGATGTTTATTTCTCCATCTTCTCTACTTCAAGTAAGTGTCCTCTCATCTCTTTCCTCTTCATTTATATTATTCATACTTGAAATGTAGTATAATAATTTTGTTGTGATTTGTTTGTATGTATTATTGTTTATGAAATACCCTATACTTTAGCTTTGTATAAGCCTATCGAAGTTAGACTTGAACTTGTGAACTTTGTTATGGCATGGCAATGTAGTTAGGAGTAAGCTTTTGAAAATGAACATGTAAATAACACCACTTGTAGTCACTTTATCTTTGTATTCAATGTAGAAAGTTTTACTTAGACATATATCTTGAAATCTATTGGAATTAAACCGATAGTTGCACCAACATAATGGAGAATAATTTTGGTTTAACGTATTAATAACTTGATTTAGATTGCTTGATGGCCAATGATGGCCTGTGGATTTGTTGAAATGTTTTTCTTGTGCAGGGGGCAGGTACATTCCTAGTCAAGATGTTGCAGGATTTTTTTTAGAATTCTGTAAATTGTTAAAATGTATAGTTTACCTCGTTTATTGTGCATATTTGCTAAATTGCCTAATAATGGGTTTAGGTTGTTATAAATTATATTGTGGCACTTAGTGCTCATTTTTGTGCAGTCTGGCTAGCTCCTATTTAAGTCAACATGCTGTTGGAATTTCACCTCAATTTTTTAGCGAATTAATCTTTAGTTTATTTGTGACCCAAGTCAACCATAAGATACTAACACTTAATTTTTATAGGATGCAACGAAGAGATGCTTATGCCACTTTGGCTCCACCCACACCAACATATATAATTCCTTAGTGGGCCAGCAGGTATTGGCCATTATCATGAATCCAGTTTTGATCTAGTCGTTTCATGTCCAAATAGTTTCTATAGACCGTAAGGTTGACTGATGAGATTAACATATCGCTAGCTATAGTAGGGTGGACAACATTCTTTACTCCTGCCTTTCAAACTTATTTGGATGTGACCAAGGAGTTTCTTGCCACCTTAGAGTATGGAGGCTATCAATGATCGAACATTGAAGAGGGGGTTGTCCAGTTCTGGGTAGAAGGCATCAACTATAACATCAATTGTCTATGGTTCACATAGGCCATAAGATTACCAGTAGAGTCAAACATCGTGACCCCTGAGAGGACAGTTGATCAGGCACGATGGTCAGCCATCAACCTTTTGAGAGCCTTATACTAGTCGGACACGGAAAAGAGCACCATGTTAGCCACACAAGCCTACAAATACATTTAGTGAGTGTTATCTACGTCATATCTAGACCATATTGGCAACGCTAGGTCAGATAATGCAGCCAAGATTACTAGCTTATGGGCGATGCATAAGCATAAAAAGGTATAAATCATACACGATATCATCACTTCCTGGCTCAGAGTGGCCACCCGCTCTACCACTCAAATCTATATAAGAGGTTTAGTAACTCAACTGTTATTAGCTCTGGAAGCAGACGAGGGGACATTTGGATGCTCAATTAAGGAAGACATATACGTCGACATACATGCTGCTCTCATCGTGGAGTCAGTGTAAGGGCAGGTGTTGGGTTTCGAAATATTAAAATTAAAATTTGCAATGGAAAAAGAAACCCACCACGAATCCAAGCGATCTAATTGATTCAATGGAAAGAGAAGTGTAACGATTACAAACCTCTCAAAGCACAGATAAATTGAATTATAGTTGCGACCTCATGTGAAATGACACCCTCTACTGGTATTCACATGTGAATGCAATGAAGAGAATCGCTCGGGGTACTAGCTCCCTTCCTTAGTAGCTAGGGTTTTGTTATCTCTCATTTGAGATTATAGAAGAAAATGATTTCCTTTTTTTTAAGTGATGGCTACAACTCTTTATGCTTAATTAGGGTTTTATATATACATCACTATATATATATATATATAGTTGACCTAACCCTAATTAAGAGAGAGATAACTTCAGGCCCACTTTTTTTATTAAAATAAGAAATACCTTATTTCTTATTTAAAATAATAATAATAATATTTTTTTTTGTTTATTTTAAATTTTAATTTATCACAAAATAAAATTCGAAATGCCTAAATTAACCCTTAGTCCATTCATCACATTCTATGTGTGTGACCCAATAAGTTTATATTATATTGGTAGTGGGCTCCAATCCCATCACGAGCCCACAAGTCATAAGCTGCCTCTAGCAAGAAATTATGACTACCCAAATAATATGAATATCAATAATTCGATTTTAACCTAATAGAACATGTTATAATCCTTTTGTCACGCGATATCTTATTTGAACATAAGTCATGGTCCATATCAAACTTATATAGTCCAAACATATAATTTCTCAATCACTAAGTAGACTGATAATATCAAATGATATTGATTGCTCCATCAATTCATTCGAGCATGGCCATGTGTTTCTCAGTCTAACTTATCGAGGGGCCCAATAGATATCTCTCTCATAAGAGAGGGACAAATTCCTTCTTGATTATTCACTATCATCTGCATGATTCTCATTATGTCCAATCATAATTTTTATAATTATTCGATTAAAGATAATGTTTGATTATGTCAAAACATAATATTCGTCACATATGATACTGTGATAATTTCAGGTCTAAGGATCGATAACATAACTATTATGAGATCACTAATGACATTAACCCATGTAATATCTCATTATGGGTCTATCCAGTACTCTATTCTCTAACAAGTACTTATAAATTTAATTCATATCACCATATATATAATCATCCTATGATTATAAATCAAACTTATACTAGTATTTATTTATCATTATTCATTTAATGATAAATTACTAGGGATATTTAAAATAACATTAGATTGTTATTTACAAACATTATTATAACGTAACATGCCAACAATATGATAACATGAAGAAAACCCAATTTTATAAAATGAAATGTGATATTACATAAAGGGTCTAATGTTTGGCCTAGGGCATAACCATTAACAACAAAAGGGTTAGTATAGATTGTTGACTATCCTAGAGACTAGAGAGAGCTACGGCTTAGAGCCTATTGAGCCACTAGTGGAAGGGGATGATCAGGGTCAGGCCCAATAATTTCAGCCACGTCAGGCATCTCCAGCATAATAGGATAACTAGGGTGAGAAGCCATATGAGCCATAGAAGGGAGATGTAGATTCAAACTACAAGATGGACATACAACTTGACCTTGATGAGCTTCTAGGTAGGTCACCCACTCTTCCAATTCATCCTAGATCATTGACTAGACATCGACGATCACCAATTAGGAGGTTGGGTAGATTTTCACCATATGGACACCCGAGAGCATCCACTTCTACTACTCCTCCACCATTTGGACATCCGGGGGCATCTACTTTGACTGCTCCTTTACCATCTAGGCACCCAAAGACATCTGCATCCACCATGCCAACACAAGTACAACCATCATCAACCCCTTCGTTTGATGATATTTTGAGGAGATTATTTACAGTGGAGGATACTGTTAGGAGATAAGATAACACTTTACAGTCAATACTAGCTATAGTATAATCCTTACAAACTGAGGTCTAGGGTATTAAAGCTAAGTTGGTGAATGTAGGTCAGAGATTCGATGCATCCTTATAGATAATTAATTAGTCACTCACCTAAATTCGAGAGTAGAGGGCCACATTAAGACCAAGGTTCCTAAAGGGAGATAGGCGGTGGTCGAGACCGACATGCAGCTTAGGAGATACATCAAAGATCTGAGGAATGACTTAATGAGATACCTCGAACAACACTTTAGAGTAGTGATAAGGGTAGGACAAGGTTTCGAGCGACTGGTTAAGGTGATGGCACAAATTCTACAGCCATTGACTGTTGCATTGCCAGGGTTTCAATTTAGATTCATAGAGGAGGATGAGTAGCCACCAACAGCACCATAAGTAGTGGCACTAGCCAGACCTCCTAGGCCTTCAGCCTTTTGACCTCTATCAGGACCAACTTACAGCAGAGGACCAAGGCCATCTTAGTAGTTTTATCATTTTGTGTTTAGGGAGTTTTAAAACTTTTTAGGATATTTTTTTATGTATATAAAGTTAGAACATGCACTTATTTAATTTATGTGTTTACCTTATGTTTTGATTATTTGTATTCATATTTAATATACCTAAAAACAACAAAAAGACATTATAAAACTGACAATAAAATACATAATTAAGATAATGGTTTGACAAATGAAAAGTGAAATGATAAGTCAAATGAAAGAGACCAACTATGAAAAATGAAAGAAAAAAAGAAGATGTAGAGGAAATGATAGAAATAAAGAAACAAAATTATACTTAATAGACATAACACTAACATCAAACCTTCCCCATAGGTACCTAAAACCCTCTCGAGAGGCACATACCTAGCACTTCAATGGAAGACCATGCTGATGACACCCACACCAAACTGAATATGAAGGATAAAGTATTTGTGAATAGAGAATGAAAGATGGTTTTTCATTCCTTGAATATAGGCCAAGACACCTACTTAATCACAAAAAATAACCTGAACAGGTTGAAAATAAAAGGATACATGGCAAAAAAAGAAGTAAGGATATTTCCTAACTTTAGGAAGGTTAAGGTAAGTAGATAAAAGTCATCCTTATTCCTTTTTGGACAAAGGAATTGTTAAATTGACTAGAATGAAAGAAGAAGAGGATTACAACATTATATGGTGTCTCAAATATCCTCTTGCTAGAGCTGATGGGAAGCAAGCTGCAGAACACACTCACTGTGAACTCAATATATCTTTACTGTTAGGTCTAAGTTATGGAATCATTCACTCTTGCAACCATATGCAAGTAAAGTCCTATATCAAGCTGAAAAACATTCTTAGTAAGCTATTGGATTTTTCACAGCAAATTCTAACATCAAAGTGGATACTTTATCTCACCAGCTACACTATCCCCAAAGGCCACTTTTTGAAACTTGTACTACTAATTGCCTTGGAAAGCCTAAATTATCACAAGTTCAAAATGGAATACTGTTGAAGACAAAGCTATATAATGGTCATAATGCCATCATAACAGTCAATGTTCATTTGGACTATAACCAAAAGGACTCTTTGGTAATGAACCATACTTTAAAATGTGGTATGTTTCAATCTAGACACATAAAAAGTTAAAAGGCTGATGTTGACAACAAGGAACTATTGGATAAAAGGAAAAAGCCCAATGAAAATGTAAATTTTGGCGAAAGACAAAGAGTAAAATCGAACGTATCGACAGCCTTAATGATGATGGTTTTCCTTACAGTGGTGCCAATTTACAAAATGATGACATAGTCATTGGGAAGTGTACAAAATCTAGCCAAGATGACAGTATAAAACTTAAACACATAGATAGACCTATAATCTAAAAGGTTGTTTTAACTTCCAATGATGAGGGAAAGACTTATGTTGTAATGTCTCCAAGGAAGACCTATGGTCCAAAGGTTATTTTAACCTCCAATGATGAAGGAAAGAATTATGATGTAGTCTCTCTAAGGTAGACCTACACATGTGAAAGGTAAGCTTTAGGCATGTACTATTAGTGACTCCTTACAGATGCATATTTGCCAGAAATTCTCTGAGGAGAATATTGTTCAAAAGGGGGGGTAAACATGCCTATAGACAGCATCAACCACCATAATTACAAGGTTAGGAATGCCTACAGATGGCACCAACCCACCATTACTCAATCTCATTTGATTCTACATGTCGATAAGCTGGCGGTAATCAAATGCAATAGACCAATCTGATTCTACATGCTAACAAGCTGGCGCTAATCAGATACACTCAACTCACCTCGATTCTGTATACTGATAAGCTAGTACTAATCAGATAGTTAACCAACGGTTAACACATCGACAAACTGATGTTAACTACCCAAAAAAGGGTTAAAATGTCGATAAGCTGATAGTAACTACCCAACTTAGGATTAACGCATTGACAAACTAATGTTAACTATCCAAACTAGGGTTAACATATTGGCAAGCTGACTATAACTACCCAATCAAAAGACTCACTGCCTCATATGATACATGTCTTTAAGGCAATTAACCAAGAGACTCACTACCTCAGATGGTACATGTTTGTAAGGCAATCAATCAAGAGACTCATTGCCTCAGATGGTACGTGTTTTAAGGTAATCAACCAAGAGACTCACTTCCTTAGATGGTACATGTTTTTAAGATAATAAACTAAAAGATTCATTGCCTCAAGTACGCATCTTTTTCCTTCACTCTAAATTTTAGCTCACTTTAGTATTAGTACATCAATTCCCCAAAATTGAGGGCAACTATAAACACTGTGACCCAAGACAGCCTAGATCAGGGTTACTTGATGATGAGAAAATAATATATTTCTGATAAAGAATATAGATCTCAAAGCACCGATTTGGATTTTCCACTTTTTTCATGAGAATTTTATGATTTTCCAAGTGATTTTTAGGGGTTTTAACAAAAGAGCACTAAAAACCTTGATTTTGTCCTTTAGTGATGACAGATGGTCGCTTGTTATATAAGGGATGGTCGTCTATGGCTATTCCCCTCCTGTCCATGTCAGATCAAGAGCATTTTTGTAAATTCAAGCTTTACATTTAAGGGACGATCGTTTGTGGTTGCATTTCCAGATTTCCAACTTTTTTGGTTTTCAAAAATGGAAAGATAGGATTTTTAAGAGATTTTAGCCCAAAATTTAAGAGATTAATCCCTTCATACCTAAGAAGTTAGAGTTGGAATGTAATTCTAACTCCTCATTGGGTATAAAACATAAGAAAATTAGGATTTTTAGGGGGGATTATTCTTGGAAAAAAAAGAGCAGGTTTTTAGAGAAGAAGAAATCAATTCTTCTCTCTTTAGGGCAAAAGTTCTTCACACTCTTTTGATCCAGCAGAAACACACAAAAAAGTCATTTTATTTTTTGAACACAAAAGCCAAGGTTAGAGTTGAGATTAAGAATTTAAGACATATAGAGTCAAAATACCTCCTGAAGGTAATATTTTAGGCTTTCCTCCCTCTTTCTCTCTCTAGATTCATCACATTTATACATGTTGTTTAATGTTGAAATAAATGTATCTTTATGTATTATTTATTTAAATTTGTATGACTATTCGAATGCCAAGTTTATCTGAGCACATATGTGTGTTTGAATGTTATTTTTTGCATTAGTTCCCCCATGAATGTATGCTACACATCTCATATTAAGATGTTGCTTTAGGTTTCATTTTTATTATTATCTAGTTTAAAATATGATTCTGGACTAGTACTTAAGGTTTGGCATGCTTTAAGATCCATTTCTTCATATATTTAGGGTTGGTTTAAAATTTTGGTGAATTTTTATGTTGATTTTTAGTTTTTGTATCTGTCCTTCAAGTGACAGATAGGAAGAAACCACCATAAATGGTCGTCTATCAACACGATAGATGGGATGTCACGGTGATTTCTCCCCGTCCCGTTCCTCCTTTGGTTGTGGGCATCCGTCACCTTCCTATAGGCATTTATGGCCAATTTTATGCTTATTTTAACATGTTTTGTGTGTTATTTTATCAATATTTGGTGTGTTATTTCATTTTCTGTGTCTTCCGTATCTATTTTGCTCCTGTGTGCTTACTTAATTTTTTGATATCTTCCTATATTTTACTTTAATTTGCTTTTTTTTTTTATTATTGTATATGCTCTGTAATGCTAATTAATTTGGTTTTGTGGTTTTGTGTGAGTAATTGATTCGAAGTGCCTTTGGAGAATCCCATGGAACAATCATGCATTGGGAGTCGTGCCCCCGATTGGTTCCTTTCCCTCTCTGTTTATTTTGATTTTTTTTGCATTCGCTTTATTTATCATTTTATTTGTTATTTTGCTTCATTTAGCTTGATTTAATTCATTTTGGATGTATTTTTTTTCTTTTAGGATGTAATAGATATTAAAAAGGGGTTTTTCCACACACTTAAATGGAAAAGATACTTAAACTCATTTCTACTAATTAATTTGGGAATTTTCTTTAAAATATAGACCAATGTCCAATTTTTCAATCCAAAAATCACGTAAAAATAAAAAAGTTTTTTTATAAAATATGCATGAAGGAACCAATGTTCCCAATCTAAATGAATGTCTTGATTTATGTATATAGTTTACTTCTTTGTTGGACTATTTGCCTTTTATATAATTTAAGTAGGATTTATCATTTTACTTTTAATAATGTTTATTTAGTTTTGTCGTAAATACATCGTGTTTGAGATGAGAGTGAATTAATGTTTAAAATCCAATTATAAAACACACATAACCAATGTGCCAAGCAAGAGTGATGCTCCAAACACCAATCTTTATTTGGATATCAAAACGGTCGAGATTCATTTCATAACATCTTGTTAGGTGGCGACTTCACGACACCCACCACTACAAAAAAAACTGCCAATAAGCGAAGGAATTAGTTTCGTCGCAAATTTTACGACGGATTTGCGACTGTTTTACAATTCCGTCGTGAAAAGGAAAATTTATTTTTTTTGCGACGAAATAGCGACGGAATGAATAAACAGTCGCTAATTATTGGCGGGAAGATACGCGCCATGTTTGCGACGGAATTAGCGACACAATTCCGTCGCTAAAGTTTATAATTTTTTATTCATGAAATTAATTTCAGAAAATTTAGCGACGAATATTTTAGTCGTTAATTTTGGTGGAAAAATATAGCGCCATTTTGGCGACGGTTTAGCGACAGAAAGTATTTGTCGCTAATAGTAATTTGTTAAAGTAAAACAATTAGAGACGAAAATATTTTTTTAATTTCACATCAATGATTTATGTATAGTTTCTAGACCATATGAAATGAATAATTTATTTTGTAACAGAAAATTATAAATTATTTTATAAGTTGATAATAATTTTTTATCAATTATACCAAAATTTAAATTTATTTATTTAGAAAATTTACATTTTTGATAATAATAATAAATTAATTGTCACAATTATTATATATTTTCATGTTAAAGATTAATAAAAATAAATATTTATAAAATAGTAATATAAAATTTATTATATTATTTAAAATAATAATAATAAATTTTGTAATTTATTTTTATTTTATAAAATTTAAATCAAATATTTAATTATTAGGAATTCTATTGATTTCTTTATCAATTATCCCCAAATATAAACTTATTTATTTAAAGAATTTTTATTTTTAATAATAATAATAAAGTAATTGTTATAATTATTATATAGTCATATTATGAAAAATAATAAATATAAATATTTATATAATAATAATATAAATTTTATTATTTCATTTAAAATGATTATGAAAAATTTATAATTTATTTTTATTTTGTTAAAATTGTGAGTAAATTTTAAATTATTAAAAATTTTAGTTATATATATTTACAAAATTGGACCTTGAATACAAGGATAAAATGATAAAATTTGGTAGGGGCATTTTAGTAATTTTAGAAATTTACCCTACATATAAAAATAATATTTTCTCTCCCCTCACCTCTCTCCACCATTTTAATTTAATACGTATATGATTTTAAGCTTAATTTATTATTTATTTGAATAAGAATTAATTAATTGAATTAATTTCAGCTTTTAATAATTGAAATGTTTAGTTCTATAATTAAATTATTTTTATTCAAACTTAATTGTAACGTCCCAAAAATTTGAAATCGTGTGATAGCACTTTTAATACGGGTGTACAATATTTTGATACTGGTTTTAGGATTGATTTGTTTGCATAATTTCAAAATTTTATAGTGATAATTTAAATTTAAAGCAAAAATTTAATTACATTTATATTTTGAGCAATTGAATTACATTTTACAATTTATATAATTTATTATATTTAAATAATAAGAAACTTTTTAAAGGTTAATTGATAAAAAAGAGAGATTTATTAACTAAAGTTATCCAACTTGTTAACTGTTAATAATTTTAAAAAATATAATAATGTTTTGTTAATAAATTATAAATCCCACGCTACTAATAAGAAGAAAGTCTAAACTGCAATGAAGTTTTAGAACGCGATTCCATACTAACCTCGTGAAACCTAATATGTCAACGGTGAGAAAGCATTTATCAAAGCAAGGAAACAAATCGTAGCTAAACAAAAAACTGCTTGTCCACATGGACGGCGGATAAGATGAAAAGGCACAAACAATTTAGATTAACTAAAACATACTAAAATTACCTAAGACATATAAATTCGAAGCTAACTTGACAAAAACCCTAGAAGCAGAATGCTTACTTTATTGTTCTCTCATTTTGGACGCAGCTGCTTCTGCTCGTACTCAACAAGATGAAGGTTTCAATCTTTGAAATTTTTTGCGGCTTTCAATTTCCAAATTAAAACAATGAAAAACAAACCTCTGAATTCAATTTCATGATTTTTAATCTCATTCTCTTTGCAGTTCAATATCGCCAACCCCACTACGGGATGCCAAAAGAAGCTCGAAATCGACGATGACCAGAAGCTGTAAGTTCTTTTGCTTTTGTCAACTTTTGTTAGAATGCGTTGAAGCCTGCTTATAGAATAGAGAGCTTAGCTGTTGGCAAATAGCAGTGAGTTTGTTGGGTAGAGATATATATCTTTTCAATGTTTAGCTAGACCTTATGTTAACAGGATCTAAATGATTGTTTGTTTAATGCATTGACACCCTAATCTACGATCCTCCTTATATATAGTTTCGACCTAGAAAATATACTTAAAGATGAATAAACTATTTCCAGGACGTAGCAGAACATTAAGAGAAGGTTCTTCATCAAGAGGAACTAACGGTGAGACAAAAAATAGAATCATAAATGAAAGAAATGAGAACCTTGTCCGTAGAATTTGCAACATAAAGAAAAAACCAGAAGGGGTGATAGAAAGTTGAAAATGCAATAGATATAGAACAAGACTTTGACAGATTTAAGACACAATCACAGACTCTTTGACGCTAAGAAACTATACAAAAAGGTAAGTTTCTAGAAGACTATAAATACATCAATAAGGTAGAAGAACTTCCTATTTGTTGCGGAGACTTCGAGTGGGGTTTAAACCCAACTCCATTATATAAAGAAGTGGAAATCAATTTAGAATACATTGGAACCACTTGGATTTAAATACAATAATTCCAGTGTTGAATAGAGTGATCTCAAGGATCAATTAACATCGTGAGGTATCAAAATCATTATTTTATATTTTATGTTATTTTAATTCTAGTCTTTATTATTTTTTTATTTAATTTAAATTTTTTTGCTTTAATTCCATTTTGTTCACAATTCTCATGGATTTTAAGAATTGGATTCAATTTGTAGAAATCGGTCACTTGATCCATTTAATCTGGTATTAGTGCTTGAGAATTATTTTAATTAATGCAATTTAATTTCTTATTATTTATGTCATTTAATTTTTCATATTTTAATTTACATTCTTTAATTTTCCTATATTCATTTTTATGAGATTTAATCTCTACATTTAATTTCGTTATTTATTTGGTTGCAATTTAAATTCATCTTTACTTCCACTTCAATTTAATTTATTATTGTATTTAAATATTGTATTTAATTTCATTTTCTTTTTTTACATAGACTCTTTAGTTATCTAACTACCAATTTTATACGTGGATTATGGATTGATCATCTTGATGCCCAATAGACCTAGATCTCATAAAAAGAAAATTTTTATTAGAAGATCTACTGCCAGAAAGCCTTTCTTAGACAAAAATAGACATGTTAGGAGACATAATCCTTCTAGACAATACAAAGACACTATCACTTGTTATGCTTGCGGACAAATAGGACACATGGCAACAAGTTGCCCTAATAAACATAACTTGATTAAAAGAGAAGAGTTGGTGATGGGCTTGAAATAACAGTTCAATTTGCAAAATATGGGCCAAATGCTAAGAAGATGTAAGCTATGAGCTGCTGTGTTAGGAAAATTCTTGTCATCTTTGTTTTACCTATTGATCTTTTTTGGGGTCTTTATTTTATGAATTTATTGACCGTATTATTTCTAAAATTTTTAATCTCAGTCATAAGGGACGGATAATTGAACCTATCCCAAAATCAAGAAACAAGTCAAGAAATTGCAGTCCTCGAAGAAGGTATTTGTTCTTTTGTATTTCTTTATTGCTGCTTTTACTCCCATCCCAAGAGTAGGTTTTATGGACATCTAGGTTGCTTGAATAAGCTTACAATGATCCTAGAATTTACATTCTTCCCTTATCATGGCATCAATAGTATTTCCAATTTCTTTTTGGGAATAAATAAGTTGCAAGATAGTTTTCTAAGCTATTGGATATGTGGCTAAGGTTAAGTTGGGAATTGTCATGCTTGCAGTCAATCAATTCATTTTCTTTATAGGTATCCATCATTATAATGCTCCTGTTTGGACAAACTTGCAACCTTTCCTCAGGAAGTGGAATCTGTATGTGATTGTTATTTTTTACTTCTCCCTGCTGCTAATCTAGTTTTTACAGATACTAGCCTGACAAAATTAAAATTTATTGAGTTCTTATTTTACTTTATTTTTTGATTTGAGTTTCTTTTTGCAGTTTGCTTGGATGGAAGTCCTCCAGCCTACAGATACTAACCTGACATTACTGGAGCCTCGGTGTGCAGAATGGCTTCAAACATTTCAGAGTCATAAGAGCCTCTATTTCTCATGTATGTAAAGTTTTCATTTCAGTGTTATACTTACAGTTCTTTGAGTTGATACATCCTGTGATACATACATCATGTATGAAAGATTGACTTGAAAATGAGATGGATCATTCTCCTATTGTTTGTTTTGTTTTGTTTCAAAGGATCCAATTGAAATAAATGTTTGGCTGAAGTTGCAGTAGTTGCTAGATCGAAAATGAAACGATTAATACATGGTATAGGTAGTCTGTGTTACTTATGTTGCAGTATATTATTTCAATTAATTATTAGTTTGAAATCAATATACTTAAGAACAATGAAATTATAAAGCCATCATTTTCGTAAATGAGATGGCAACGAGTAGATTCAAGGCTGGAAACTTGCTAAAATAAAAATTTATTTCCAATCCAATGAGCATAATTAATTTTAGACACAAGAAAAATTAAATAGAGAAGTACAGTTTGCAGAATAATATATATACTAGTTACTATCAAAATAAAGAACTTATAGTTCGACAAAGGAGAACTTAACAGCTTAACTAATAAAACAACTATATAGAAAAATAAAACCTGCGAACCTACTTTTCAGTTTTTTTGGCTCTTGAGCAGCTATTGGCGGTATGTTCCGTTTCACAGTATTGTTTGTCATGTTTAGTAGTTAATATTTGTCAATTATCTTAGTATCCACAGCTTTGGATTAGTTTCTTAAGTAAAAAAGTGCATGCTGAGGTTCTACTCTTTTATACATTTGCTGAGCATTAGTTTTGTCATATGCCGATTATACTTTGTTATGGGAGCATGCATGACACAACAATTGATCTTTGACACTTGGAAAATGAGGCTTTTATCTAGCTTTTCTTATGGTGGGAGTTATAGTGGAATATCAAGGTCTTGATTTGCTTTTAATACATGATTTTATAGATAAAAGAAAGTAATGGTTATTTACTTGAAAGAGCAAGATATTCAAGTCTACACATATTTATGGGAACTGGGAATTATGAGGGATTGAAGACAAGGCGAAATTTGGTTGCTGAAAATGTAGTTTCCTCACTTGGGGATTTAACAACCAGCTACTGATCAGTCTAATACTGATACTGATGGATCCGGACATGATGATGTTGCCCCTTCAGCTGCACAAGATGATCATCCACATAATGATTCTCCATCTGCTCATGGTGGTGGTTCTGCTTCTGCTTTCTAGTGATATTAGCAGCACTATATGTTTGATCAATATTTTATTTAGATGATACTGTTGACGCTAATTAATACGATAATATTACTATTTTATTGTTTCATGAGAGATTGATGATAATATTAGGTAATGTTTCAAATAATTTTCTCTCTATATGTGTATTTTGGAATATATTTTTATTTGGAATAAATATATATTTATATGTGAGATCATTGTTACATAAATAATTAAAATAAACAAATAGTGATCATTGTATACAGGATTAAAATTATAAAATACAGCAAAACAATTCAATTATGCAATAATTTAGCGACGGATTTGCGACAGACAATTTTGTCGCTGATGTGTAATAGATATAATTTAAGAAATAATTAGCGACAATATTAGCGACGGAAAAATAGTCGCTAAATATTATTATCAGTATTCGGTGACTAATTAGGAAAGCGACGGAAACAAAAAAATTAGTGGCGTTGCTAATTTAAATTAGCGACGAATTCAACTAATTAGCGACGAAATGTTCCGTCGCTAATTAGTAGTTTTTTTGTAGGGTACCTCTTTGAACTCCATTAGTAGATGCCTTTAAGAGTTGGCTATCAATAATAGATTGGGCCTAAACCCCCTTTTATTATGAACTAGACAATTTTTGAGTTATAGTAAGCTTCATTCGATCTTGGACCATAAAAATAGGCCTTTAAGTACCTAACCGAAATCGAGCATGGTTCTGGTGCGCATCACACCTTGTTTGAATTTATTTGTGGGGGCTCACCAAGCCAATTTCATTATGGGGTATCAAATCACGAATAATATTTTCATTATTCAAGAGATAACTTACTCTATGCATAATAAAAAGGGAAGGAAAGGTTGGTTTGTGATTCAAATTGATTTGGAGAGGGCTTATGATCATCTCCATTGGGATTTTATTCTTGATACTTTTTTAGATGTTAGTTTTCCCATTAATTTGTGTTCTATATTGGCTTCTTGCTGGCAAAATAGTAGTTCTAAAATCATTTAAAATGAGAGTCTCATTGTTATGCTATATCTATAAGTATTAATACCGCAAGTATACGGTGTACCGATTATAGTATTTCAGATATCGATCCCACGAGGAATGTTGATTGATATTATTCACTATTACTACTTAATTTTAATTTTGTTTACAATGTTCATAAATTGTAATTAACTCTAAACTACTCTATCGTATAAGCTAATTAAATCTTAGTTGAATATAATCAAAGAAGACAATATTAGTAATGAACAACTAATGATCATGCACTTGAATCAATTATTTAAATTAATATGTTTAATCTTATCAGTAAGCCAAATTGGAATATATTTCTAATCCACTCTCTGACATGAATTAGAATGCCTAAAACATGCAATTAAAATGCTAATCCTTAACTCTCGTTAATGAACTAGTTGATTCTAATTACACATTTTAAGATTATTCACCAACCTATAGCAATTATCTCCACATGCGATCTCTCAAACTATGCTTTGATAATGAATTTCCTATTAACAATCAGTAAGTTGTTGCTCTCGCTAACTCTCTTACTTATAACCACTTTGTTGATTTTCAGAAAAGGAATTGCCATCTAAGGTCGTTTTCCTTAACTTATAATGATACTAATAAAATATTAATAGTGAATTCTACATTCAAAGACTAACAATGTAATGGAAAATAGAAAATTTTCATATAAATCAAATGCCAAAAATAACATTCATTTAAAGATTACAAGGAAGAAATTAAATTAAGAAATAGAAGAAGGGGATCTCTCAACCCTCTTCTCTTTCACTTTAGGAAGTCTTCTTCCTTGCTTGCCTTCTCTTCAAATCATGCGAATTAAAGTAAAAATTAAAAATACTAAACTATATTGTTCTTAAGTTGTAAAATCAAAATCTCATAATCCTTCTCATTTTTTTTATCCTTCTCAAAGTAATATATATACATCTCTAAAAAGGGATGTCCCTTCAAGTTCTTCTTCCAAAAGGTTACAAGACTTGGTAAAAGACACAACTCTTGAAAGTCAACTTTGCTAACAACAGCCAGTTGTCGCACTCACGACATGGCGCACTTTGGCCTTCCTCGTAATTCCTTCATAATCTGCTGGCTATTCTCTCCTCCGCATGCTGTCACAACCTCCTTTCATTGTCTCCCTCTCAACACTAGCTTTTATAGTCTAACTTTTCACCTTATTCTCTAAATGATGTCCTTTAAGCTCCAAACCATTCCTTTTCTCCTATAAAACAAATAAAACACCCACAAGCACACAAAACACATAAAAGCAACAAAATGCATATAAAATTTCAAAACATTAAACATTATACTCAATAAAACTATACATAAAAACACAATATTCATGTGCTTTTCGAGCTCATATCACTCATAGAGAGTTTTATTGCTTCTCTAGGAGTTCATCAGGGAGATCCTCTCTTTTCTTACCTTTTTGTTTTATGTATGGAATGTCTTTTCCATGACATTGAAATGGCTGTTAGTGAAAAGAGTTAGAAGCCAATTGTTCTTAGAATAGAGGGTTCGTCTTTTTCTCGCCTTTTTTTTACAAATGATCTCATTCTCTTTGTTGAAGCTTCGCTTGAAAAAATTAATGTTATTAATGTTTTTTTGGAGGATTTTTTCTTGCTGCTCAGGTCATCCTGTTAACAAAGATAAGTTAACTTTCAGTGTGTCTAAGAATGTAAGTTGTGAGCTGGCTATTGAGTTGAGAAATCCCTCCGACTGGTTACTTGAAAGGCCAAAACCCTTTCGATGGTTGGCCATATCACATTGGTTAAATCAGTTCTTGTCATTATTCATACTTATGCCATACAAATAACAATCCTTCTTATGTCTATTTGTGAAGATATTGAACAACCTCATTGTGATATTTGTTTGGGATCTTTTAGTGATGCGAGGAAAATCCATTTAATTAAATAGGAGCAATTATATAGACCGATGGAGCTTGGGAGAGCTGGGATTAAAAGAGTGAAAACTTGTAATGATGCTTTCCTTCTTAAGATTGCTTAGCACTTGGTTAACAATAATGAAGCTCTTTGGGTCAAGATTTTAAAGCTAAATACCATATTCCCTATAATCATTGGCCTGTTAATATTCCTTTAATGGCAAGCTCTTCAATCTAGCTCAACATTGCCCGAATTTGGCCTTCTTTCCGAGTTAATATTTATTGGGCTATCAATGATGGGAACTCTGCTTCTTTTTGGTCTGATAACTGGGCTGAGGCTAGACCTATTTATCTTCACGTCCCATTAGAGCTTAGAAATTCTATTTCTTAGCAATGTGTTTCTCATTTCACAATCAAAGATATGTTTGATTTAAATCTTGGTTGGAGGCAAGATGTGTTTGCTAGTTTTTTTAATAATAATATAATTTCTTTGATTGATTATTCTCTACCCCTCTGATGATGATTTGGGCTCAGATAATTTAGTTTGGCTCCCCTCCTCTTTTGAATCCTTTTCAGTTTACTCAACTTATTGTATGCTTCTTCATGTTACTAAAATTATTAATGATATTAATTTGAAGTTTGTTGGAACTGATAAGGACTATAAAGGATTAGATTTTTGGCTCATGATGTATAATTGGTTGCTAACAAATATTAAAAGATTGAGACACTATCTCCTATTTACTAGATTATGCCAAATTTTCAATTTGGAATTAGAGACTATCCTTCATATGGCATAGCATTGCAAAGTTGCTAAAAGCCTTTGGCTTTTTCTTCTGCCTAACTATTATTCTGATAATTTCTTTAATTTAAATTTGTAGAATTGATTAAAAGCTAATTTGGTGGCTGGTTTGTCCCATAGGCTTTAATTTTGAGGTATATATGATTACTGGTTTTTGTGGAAATGGAGAAATGAAAAGGTTTTCAATGACAGTGTGACACCCTATGCTCGAACATAGATTCAAATATTGGTATATTGCTATTGCTAGTGACATATGGTTAATTTAATCCATTTGGTATTTTTATGTTGATAATTATGCACTTTAAACATAATGTCTTATTTTTAGTTATGGTATTACATCGATTTATTACTATTCATTTAGTAAAAATTTGGACAGGATAATGGCTATAAAATCATGCTACCCAAACTTTTAATGTGTCAAAAATATACTCCCAATATTTGTCCTCCAACAACAACACAGGCACTTTTATTATCAACTCACAACACAATACATATGTATATTACATACTCATAATTCAAGTATCACATTAACATACATAACTATATGTTCGCCATTATTTAACATTTATTACATATTATGTTATATGATACAAAATAGCTAACACATCAAACATATAAGTTCTACTGATCCATCTATGTCACACGTGTACATGCCATTTGAACTTTTTCTCCTCTTTATCCTTCTTTACCTGTCCCCTGTGTACAACAAACAAAACCATAAGCTAAGCAATTGAGTTGCCTATTGGTGAATTCTCTACAAAAAATTTCATTTATATAAATAATATTCCATAAAACTATCATTTTACTATTAATTAATATTTATTATCTTTTGTCATCTAATTAAACCATTAATCTCTTAAATTACCATTTAGTCCTTAATAACACTTGCTTTTAAATTTTTGTCCCCTATTTTCAATTGAGATGGTAAATTATAATTTAGTCCCTGAATTTCTACTTTTGTTTATTTCAAGCTATTATCTCACAATTTTTGCTCTTTTCACTTTTTTTTTTGGTATTTATTTGTATTCAAACTTGAAAATATATATTTTAGGCCTTACATTTCCTTATACAATGGAAAATTATGGTTTGATCCCTAAACTTTTCTTTATTTATGTTTTTACCCCTTTTTACCTATTTAACTCTTGTAACCATATTTTAAATGTAAATTTACCATTTTATCCCTAGTTTCTCACGTAATTACATTTTTGACCTATTTAATCGCTTAATCGCATTTTTCACTTATTCAATCTTTTATCACATGATTGATATCTTTTTATGTCTAATTTCCCGTTTTGTCCTTATTTTCTTGTGAAATTACAATTTTGCCTCTAGTGGTGCTCAAGGGAAACCCCATAAACTGGATATGTAGAATAAGGATTCCAACAGTCCTAAATGGACTAAAAGGGCCCCATAAAATGACCAACTCTTCTAGAATGTATTAAGGGATTACTTGGGGTAATCAACTCCTCAATTATAAATCTAATGTGTATAAAGGGATCACTTGGGGTGATCAACTCCTCAACTGTGAACCTAATATGTGCACCAATCCAAATTAACTCATTATCCTACCATGGTATTTATCCTTATGGCTAGCCATTTCATTTTAAAATCCTGAGTTACTCACTATATACTATGGACAAATGAATTAATAATCTCATTTATACCTTTCACATAATTTGACATAAATTTCACATTATGTAACACATACACTTGGGTGATTTCCATTCATTTGCATTCATAAATCATACATTCATGATATACATGTGTAATATCATCCAAATAGGGTTGAAATATGCCATTTCCACATGATACATCATTCGTCCATGATGGTTTCTCACATACACATTATGATTTCTCATTTGTTTTTATGCTTTACATTTTTCTATGATCATTTTATACTTCCATATAGTAGTACATATTTAAATTTTGCCAATATCTATTTAATACACAAATGTACATCATTATGTCAACTTGGTCACCATTATGTTCAAATGCAAATTGATGTTCTAATTATGCACACTATATTTATTCATCATTCTGATGTTCATTTTATATCAAACATTCAATTAAACATCAAAGTATCACTTAATATTCTTAAGTTCACTATTCGGCCATGGTAAGATCATAGGCATACACCGTGATTTTTCATACATTATCATGTCTCCTATGTTTCCTTAATCATTTTAAACCTTCATATAAAAGTACACATTTAAATTATACATTTAACTATTTAATACATAAATGAACACCATTATGTTCAATTTATCCATATTATGTACACAGTAATGTAGGGTTTTTATTACACATACTAGGTTCCTTTATCATCACAATGTCCAATTTATGTTTAAACTTCCATTAATTACTTAAATATCAGACAATAACCCTAAATGTGTTGTTTGGCCATCTTAGGTTCATCCACTTTTTGGTTGTTTTCTTCATTAATTTCTACTTATCTTATGTTAATTCATTATTTTATTAAGGTATCTTAAATTATTTCTCACTCATACTTAAGATTTCATAGTTACATAATGTAAATTTAGGCAAAATTCAAAGGAAACAAATGAAATTAAGTGTAGATTTGTATCTACTAACCTCAAAATAGCTTGAAACCACTTATTCTTCCTTTTCTTTTCCTTTTTCTTCTTAGCTCTACTCCTCACTTTGAAATTCCTCTTTAGGCTGAATTATATGAGGAATAAATTATGAGTTTTTGTCATTAATTTCAAAAGTAAATATTCATAATCAATTTTAATAATAATTGTCTACAATTATATACCAAAACCCCTAATTAATTCTAACAAAAACTCATGAATTTACCTATTTAGGTCAACTTTCTCTCACCAAAATTCCACACTTTCCAAGCTTCCTTTTTCTTTAATCTTGTTGCTATGTTGAAGGGGATTATTTCTAGTGTATCTAGATGGAATTTGAGCTTGAGTTATGGTGGTAATTAGAAAGAGGAAGAAAAGAAATGGTGGAAGGGAGAAAAAATGGTGGAATTTCACTAAGTTTTAGGTTATATATTTGGAGGAGAGGGAGAACAGATTTCTAATTTAGTTTTTTTCCAAAATCTTATGGGTTTTGGATGAATATTCTTTTAAAAATCATCCCCAAAATCAGTGGTTTAAAGGGTGGACAAATCAAACCACTTTATGTAGACATAATTATACCACTTGTCAATTTTTCATTGACTCGCCCATCCTTACTTTATTTTTCCACCAAAATTATTCGAAAAACTCTAAAATATTATCATTACAATTCATTTAAAATTTTAGATTAATCAAAGTTCATTCGGTAGGTTTTAAGGCACCAAAACATTTTTGGTCAGTCTGAAAACTCGATTTTTTGCCCTTTTTCAAATTTCAATGTTCCCCTCATCATAATTCCCTAAAATTTTCTCACATGAAAAAATATGCATTAATGTGTGTCTAAAATTTTATATTATTCTAACATCATTTTGGTATACTTCCAGCTCTAGAGGCAAAATTAACCGCTACTAAACCTGAAAATTTAAAAATATTAAAAAAATTATTCTTCACCTCTAATAGCTCATTTAGGATATTTCTAATAGTTCTATACAATCAAAATAATTTTTGAAGGTTTATAGAATATTTTAGAGTCTAGTCAAACTTATGGTCAACCTAAATAACGGTACCCTGAAAATTCTTTACTATCTATTTTAGGGACCGATCTAAGCTCAGTTTCCCCCTAATTTATACCACTGAACTCCGTTTAATTCATATTATCTCATCTAATGGTTCCATATCAAGCTTCCTATCAGGTCACCCATCCTAGGACTTTTTTAGCTCACGCATGTTTAACATTTGAGTTTTTATGAAATCTACTGTACAAAAGCCAATATAATCACACCAAATACCATTATCGTGTTATTATTCATTGTTAAGAAAGTACTATTCATATCAGAGAAAATTTTAGGGCATTACAGATAGGTCTATCACTTGTAATGTTAAGAAACAAATCATTCTTTTTGTTTCACCAATGTTTATGATTGCTAAATATGCCATGGGAGATTTCGGTCATAATTCAAGTGAGAAAAATGAGGTTCTTATGGGTTGGAGTCTAGTTCCTTTGGACTAGGTTGTTTTGAATACTGATGAGCCTTTTCATCGATCGATGCTTCAAGCTTCTTCGAATGGAGTTTTCGGGATTGTTTAGGTAGGTGGCTTGGTGGTTTTTTTAACCCATATAGGTGGAATTAATGCTTACTTTGCTAAGACTTGGGGAGTTATTTTGGGTTTACAAGAAGCTAGGAAAGAATGTTGGAGGAAGGTAATTCTTCAAGTTGTTAATAAGAATGTAGTCTCAACTATTACTAGCAATACAAATATTCATCCTTCTCATAGTGTTATTCTTCTTCATATTCATTATTTGTTATATCGTGACTTGCAAGTTGATGCCTGCTATGTTTATAGAAAAGCTAATGTTGTTGTAGATTTTCTTGCCAATTAGATCTTTAATCAAGACCTACGATTCGTTTGGCATTGGTCTGGTGATATGTTAGCTAATGATGCTATGGCAACTTTGTTTCCTAGGCTTGTTATGATGTAGTTTTATTTCTTGTTTTGTTTTGCTTCTTCTTCATATAAAAAAAAATATAAAATCAACTCTTTCACCAAAATGATCCGAGTCAAATAAGAATATATTTCTTTTAGTGTATCATAATTATGGGGCAGTATACATTCCTTTTTATCCCTATCTAATTAAGGATTGACTATGCATTAAAGTAATAGTTAGACTTAATGGATATAATAATTGAGGGTCTTGATTCAATACATTTGTACATTATGATATGTGCTATCTGATCTCCACTTAAGTTGATTTAAGCAGTTCAATATTAAATTTAACTCACATGTGAATTTATTATTGAATGATTAAAATCAAAGATTTTTAAGATCAAATATTATGTACTGTAATGTACTAAATATAAAAATATACCAAATATGCATTCAGTAATTAAAGACGCATTTCCCTTTTAAAATTAATTGAAAATGTACATTCTTTTTTGTCAATGTCTAATTAGGTATTAATGATACCAAAGTAATATCTTCTCATAACTTCACTTTTCTTATTTACCCTGAAATATAACCAATTTTATATGTTTCTTCTATAGTTAATTTTAAATTATCCATTAGTAGAACTGAATTGGAGCCGAAAATCAAATCGAATCGAATGGATTTTTGTCTATTTGGTTTAATTTTTTAAATTTTAAACCAAAATAAAATTTATGTTTCGTGAACCAAACTGACCGAAATTATTAAAAATCATTGTTTTGCTCTCTCTCTTTATATATATATATATATATATATATATATATATATATATATATATATATATATATATATATATATATATATTATGTTTAATACTAAATCGTATTTTCAATTTTACAAAAATCCCTAACCTTAAAATTGCTTTCCTCTTCCTTTCTTTCCCCTTTTTCGATTTTTTTTTGGTTCTTCAATTCTTCTTGGTTCTCTGATTCTTCTGCAATGCTGCAATGATGGTTAGTATCTTCTTACTCTTCTTTTTATTTTATCTTTCCATTTGATTTGGTTTCATTTGTTTTATATTATCTTTTTGTCTCTGCTCTTCATAGTTTTTTAATTAAGCTTGATTTTTTACCCTTATCGATGCTCAATACAACTTTGAACATTTTCCCATGTTATTTTGCAAATGCCTACTTGATTAATCTATAAAGAGTGAGCGAGCCCAAGGATTTGGTTAGGTACTCAGATTGGGAAATTTGTTTGGATATCATTCAAGTGAGGGATTTGATAGAAAAAATGAACTTGCCTTGTTCTTATGTTTAACTGATTTTTCCTGTTTATTTTCATATATAAAAATGCAATTTGAATTTGATTATTGTAATCTTTGATTTTCTTAGTGCGTTGAGAAGTGCCTACGGACTCCAATTTGCTCAACCTTCATTTGTTTCGGTTACTGGTGTAAACACCAGATCCTGATGAGGCTTTTGTCAGGGTTGCCTAATGAGTAAAACTACTCTTTAAAAGATAGCGGATCAAGAATAGTGAGGTTTTTTTGTGTTTTTTTCAAAAATATTTTAAAGTATTTTCATACTTGATTTGGGTATTCGAGGGAAGCAAAAGTTCGAATTGACCTCTGTCGAGGAGATTTTAGTAACATTTATTGTGACACCCCCACTAGCTGTAAATGCCAGGAATGTGGCTTTGCGAGGGATGGAAATGGATGTCACTCAAAGTGGTCCTGAATGTGTTTTATAACTGGCAAGAAGGAAGAATTATTGGCCCCTTAAGTTTTGAAGAATCTTATCCCTATGGAGGAAATTCCTATTGTGAAAAAGATGAAAGAGAAGCTGGAGGCTTTGACCCAGATGCTATCAGTTAGGAATGGAGTTAGTCCTGAGGATATTGATTTAGATAGTGAAGATGTTTTGCCTAGTTGATTCAAGATAGTTGATTTGATAAAGTTTGACTATACATCTAATCCACTAGCTCATATCAAATAGTATATTCTGCTCATAAAAAGGACTACCCTCATCAAGAGGTAGAAAATGGATCTCTTTAGTCTCAGCCTTATGGGCCCTGCTATTGACTAGTATCACAACTTAGATAAAAAGAGCAAGGAAGATTATGAGAGCTTGATGAAGGAGTTCTTTAGGCAGTATGATTATAGCACATGTATGGAAGTCACTCTGAAAGATTTGAAAGTGTTATAGCAAAAACTTGGGGAATCCTTATGTGAGTATCTCACTCGTTAGAGGAATAAAGTAATAGAGATGAAAAAGAATCCTAACATGCAGGATCAGATTCATTGGTTCATTCAAAATGATAGCCTTACCTAAATGAGGGTCTCAAGATTAGAAATCTTTGAAAGGCATAACAATTAAAGCCAAATGAGAATATCTGGAAAAGAAAGCTAATGCTACGAGTTTGAATAGTGAAAGTTATAGTAGCAACAAGAGGGGTTTTGGAAGCCCGAGTTTTGGTAAGAGTGTTGGTTATAGTGGCAGTAATAGAGGTAACAGTGGAAGGACAGTTGAAGTATCAGCAACAGGGGTTAACCAATGGCATTATTCAACTTTAGAAAAGTCATTATCTTTGTGCCTTGGTCATTTGATGAAAGAGGGCAAGCTACAACCAATGCCGTCTAAGCCTCAAAGAGTCAAGGTCAGCTAGGACACAGGTCCGATTAGTATTATGCCTTCTACCAATACACAAGGCATGAGACTGATTATTATCATACCTTGAGGGACTGTATTCAATATTTGATTGATTCTCAATAGATACCTAATCTGAAGAAGAGGGCCAAGAAGAAGGAAGCTTACAATATTGTGCCACCACCGGTATTCATGGTTGGGTCTGGGCCAAAATGGTATGTTCTTAGAGATTTGTATGGCAATGAGTACTTGGTTATCACTCGTAAGGCTCAAAAAAGTGGCAACAATTAAAATACAAGTGCAAAAGGGTCAACAAAAGTAAGGGAATCATTTCGATTGGTGGATATATGGGATACAGATAGTAAAGTGGGCTCAATTAAGGCTAAAGAAAATCTGAAGGACCTGTGGGAAATTGATGAAGATAAGAATAAAGTGGCAAATGAAAAAGTCATTCAAGCCGTCACTAGGAGTGGTAGAGTCATGCCTGAGGTTGAGAGGTAGCAGGAACCCACTGCATTTATAGAAGAAAGGGTCATGGAGGATAATCTGGTCTTGAAGCAACTTAAGAAGATGCCTGCTCAAATTTCAATTTGGGACTTGCTAAGGCAATTACCTTCCCACATGCAGAAACTAATAGAGGCCTTGTTGAATCAACAGTTGCTACCACCGTATCTCCTTCTAAACTATTAGAAATGATGAAAGGGGATTTTAAGGAGAAGATTGCATTCATTAATGCGGATCCGCCCCTGGAAGGATGCGAGTATAATCGCCCTTTATACATTAGGGCTAAGGTGAATGGTAAGCATACTACATACATGATGGTAAATGAGGGTTCTTCTATTAATGTATATCCTTTTACCGCAATGGTGGCCTATGGTATTAACGAGATGGTCACTAAGTCTCGACTTACTATAACGACTTATGACAACTCTAAACGGCAAGATACTGGCCCTTTTAGGGTAGTAGTGAAGCCAGGGCCAATTAAGATAGAGGCAAACTTTGTAGTGTTACAAATACCTGCTAATTTCTCTCTATTGCTGGGGCAACCTTGGTTCCACAAACGAGAGGGGGTCTTCCACCTTGCACTAGATGGTCTGAATTTCGCATGAAGGTGGTATGGTTACTATCAATGTAGCAAAAGAGAATTCAATTTCTACCTTAAACATAACTAATCAACCATTCAATATTTTCCATGTAGCCAGGATTGGTGCTGAAGAAGAAGAAACAGATTTTGTAAGCCCACAAGCTCTTAATATGATGAAGAAAATTAATTATTTTCCAAACACCGAATTGGGAAAGAATTCTCAAGGGACCCCTGTACCCATTGCTCTAATTGGTCAGAAAGATAGGAAGGGTTTAGGTTATTGTAAGAATGATGTTGAGAAGCAACCTGACCCATAGCCAGGAAGAGTTCCTTATATCTTAGAAAGCTTTGTGCTAGTATCCAAGGAATGCAAGTACTGAGGAGAGGCCAAGCCTTTAGTGACTCGGGGAAAGATTGCCCCTAGATTTGAGATCTTTGATGATGTCTTTGATTGGTCAGCTGGAACCATCAAGCTTATACTAGGGTTTTGGGATAAAGAAGTTATGGTCAAGCTTGTTGATTTGGATTTGGGTCACCCGAAAAAGGTACTAACATTAGAGTCACTAGTCACTAAGGCTAAGGGAAAGGAAAAGGTTAAGTGTGAGGCTGCAATTCTTGAGAAAAAGACACCATCAGAAGAATGAGAGGCATCTGCTGCTGCATCGACGATCTCTAATCTAAAAAATGATTCTCTTGCTGATGTAATTTACATTCCTAAATTGTTTTGTGATGATGTACCTTTTCTTGTTTAAGTTAATAAGATGAATAACTTTGCTTATCTATGTGATGTCTAATCTGATTGCAACATGCATGATCATAATCATGACTCATTCATATTTGATATTAATTTAACAAACACTACTCCATTTAATCTTGGAACCCAGGATAACCCTAAAGAGATCTTGATTCCATCTGACATAACTCCTAAAGAAAGGATAAAATTCGAGAGAATATTAAGAAAATATGAAAAATTCTTTGCCTGGACCTACAAAGACATGCCTGGAATTGATAGAGACATTGTAGAGTATGCCATTCCGACATATCCAGATAATAAGCCAATAAAACAAAAGCTTTGAAAAATCATGCCAGAATAGGCGAAAAAGGTGAAAGAAAAAGTGAAAAGGCATATTAAAGTTAAATTCCTGGTCGAGGTCCAGTATCCTATTTGGCTAGCTAATTTCATCCTTGTTGCTAAAAAAGATGGAAAGGTACAGATGTGTGTTGACCATCGAGATTTGAATAAAGCATATTTGAAAGATGACTTTCCACCCCCTACATAGATCTATTGGTGATAGTGCAGCGAAGTGCATGATGTACAATTTTATTAATGGGCATACAGGGTATAATCAGATCTTGAATAAGATAGTAGATCGGGTAAAGATAGCCTTCATTGCTGAATAGGGAACTTATGCATATAAGGTTATGCCATTTGGATTGAAAAATGAGGAAGTTACCTATTAGCAAATGGCCACTAAAATCTTCGGTGACTTCATCCACAAGGAAGTCGAGGTGTATGTTAATGACATGATGATCAAGTCAGCTATAAGGGAAAGACATTTTAAGGCCTTAGAGAAGTTTTTTCGGTGGATTGACAAGTACAATCTCTATCTCAATCCGAAAAAGTGTGTATTTAGGGTAACCTCAAGTAAATTCCCAGGGTATGTCATCAGCCATAAAAGGGATAAAGGTAGATCCAGATAATGTAAAAGCCATTCAAGACATGCCAGTGCCAAAGAAGGAAAAAGAGATCAGAGGGTTCT
Source organism: Excoecaria agallocha (assembly GCA_037975025.1). NCBI lineage: Eukaryota > Viridiplantae > Streptophyta > Magnoliopsida > Malpighiales > Euphorbiaceae > Excoecaria > Excoecaria agallocha. The sequence goes on along the minus strand of CM075821.1, from coordinate 31,129,297 downwards.
TAGGATGAATTCAGTACATCAGTCGGTTCATTCCTAAACTAACCTCTATATATGAGCTGATTTTCAAGCTCTAAGAAAGGATCACCCGGTCAAGTGGAACGACGATTGTCAGAAGGCCTTCGATGCCATCAAAAAATACTTGCTACATCCTCCAATTCTCCAGCTTCCCAGACTGTCAAAGCCTTTAATCCTATATATAGTAGTGGAACAAGGTTCAATAGGAACCATGTTAGCCTAAGAGGATGGTACCAAAGCCAAATTTGCCATATACTACTTGAATAAGAAGTTTCTGCCATATGAGACCAAGTACACAGATGTGGAGAAGATTTACCAAGTGATAATATGGGCCTTAAAGAAGTTAAGCCACTACTTCCATTCCTATAAGATTCAAACAATGGGTAAGCATAACTCGTTCAGATACCTCCAATCAGCACCATCCCTATCGGGGAAAATGGAAAGGTGGCTTCTACTCCTACAAGAATTCAAAGTGGAGTATGTAACTAGAAAGACAATTAAGGGAAGGGTAGTTGCAAAGTTTCTTGCTAATCACCCGCCGAAAGGGGACCAAGTTGAGTACGAATTCCTAGACGAAAGCGTCAGTGTCATAATAGTACAAGGTTGGAAAATGTATTTTAATAGGATTACCAATAAAAAAGGGGCCACAGCAGGAGTCAGTCTCATCATGCTCAATGGTGAAAAACTCTCATTGGCTAGGAAACTAGGGTTTAAAGTGACTAACAATGAAGTAGAGTATGAAGCCTCTATATACGAGGTGGAAGCCTTGATAGTATTGGGGGTGAAGACTGTTGAGGCATTCAAAGATTCATCCTTAGTGATCCATCAAGCGAAGGGAGAGTGGTCCATTAAAGAGGAAAGATCGGTGCCTTATGTGGAATACCTGAGGAGTTTGAGTGGTTAGTTCGAGGCATGCACCTTTTGACATGTACCGCGGGATGAGAACTAGTTAGCAGATGCCTTGGCTACTTTGGTATTTATGGTTGTGCAAATGGTCAAGACCAAATTGAATAAATCAAAAATCAAATTTCATAATAAAAAAGAACCGAACCAAAACCAAATTATTTGGAACCAAAACTAAATAAACTGAATTAATTTTGGTTAGTTCGATTTGATCTATCCGCTTCTGGGCCAGGCTTCTTTGTTTATTGGGCTTTTCACCTATTAAAACAATCTAGATGTTTTCCTACACCTACTTCTCTCTCTTATTCTTCTTTTTCTTCTTCCATCTCAAGATATACCCTTTTCTTCTTTCTAAATTCCAGATCTCTCTTTTCTTAGATCCTACTTCCAAAAATGGAGGGTAGGAGCTACAAATAATGGATACAAATGAAGCTTTTAAGGGAGCAATGAGGGTGAGCACAGGAGATAACGGCAAAAATAACAAAAAGAAAAATAGAAAGAATAAGGAAAAATGGTTAGAAATTTAGGAGAGAGAAGTGATGGATCGAAGCATAAAGATTGTGAATCGATTCTTGGAAGAGTATGTTTTCCATCTAGCATTTTTCGTCTACCCATTTTTTTTTAAATTTTTTTCTTAAAAGGAAAATTTGGGATTTCATTAAAAAATAGTAGATTGAATAAAAAAATATGGAGTCAAGGAAGAGAAATTTTATGTGTGTATTTTCAATTTAATGGATTTTTTATTGGAGTGTTGATGGCTTGATGTTGTCCATTTTATACTTGCATGAAGGGAGGGATTTAATGGGTATTGGGTAGATTTAGTTTTATAGATTTATTTGGATGGATTTAGTTTTGCAGATTTATTGTGATTGAATGAGAGAAAAAATAAAATTGGAACAACAAATCGAAGAAGAAGAGAAGAAAAAAAAGGGAGAGTGGCTGCGTTTACTATTGAACATAAAAGCAAAAGGGTGAGTTTTGACCGAAGTGTTATATATATATATATATATATATATATATATATATATATATATATATATATATATATATATATATATATATATATATATATATATATATATATATATATATATATATATATATATATATATATATATATATATATATAAGCAAAAGGGTCAGTTTTGAAAACTTTGGTCGGTTTGGTTCCTTCAATTTTTCAATTTTAAGAACTGAACTGATTATATTGATTTTTTATTTGGTCCAAAATCAAACAAACCGAAATAATCGAACCAAATAGACCAAAGTCCATTCGGTTCTTGATTTCAGTTTGATTCTACACACCCCTAATGGTATTTATGTGGAACAACCCAGAAGGGATAGTTATGAGGCCGGTAATAATTACGAGCTCAAACAAGCCATGCTTTGATAATGAACAGCTCATGAGTTTATATGGGTCCGATGGCAAACCATGGTATTATGATATCTAGAATTATTTAGAGAATTCCAAGTTCTTTGAATAAGTGACGGAGAAAGATTAAAAGATAATTCGTAAGTTAGCTAGCCAGTTCATCAGTGTAGACAGGATCCTATATAAGAGACAAGTCGACGGCATTCAGCTCAGGTGCTTGAATGAGAGATAAGCAAAGAAAGTCATGGAAGAAACTCATGACTTAAGCTCAATACCCATCAAAGAAATATGATTAAAACCATTTATCCATGCATGGAAGATAACTTGATAGATTGAAAACCCATGAGATAAAAACAAGTAATAGTGAAATAGACCATTCATTCATGTATAAATCAAAATATGTTCAATATTCACATTGTGAGTAGGGAATTCAAAGATTTCCAAGCAACAAAACTACAAATTAAACATAAATAAAGTAAAAAGAGAAAGGAAAGAGGAAACCCATAGAGCCATTTGTAGCTTGTGAAGCTCCAATTCGAATCCAAGCCTCCTCCATCAAAGCTCCAACAAAATGAAGAACACAGCTTAAAGTAAATGCAAAAAATTAAATCTAACCCTAACTTACATTGGAGATAAATCTAATCTAAGGTTTACATTGAATTAAATCTAACCTACAACATAAAATGAAGGGAAAACACAAGAAAATTAGAGGAAAAAATCCCTAGGTCTAAGTGTGGCGGCTCTCCTCGCTCTGCCCCCTTTTTTTCTACCAAAAAAAATGTAGCTTTTATAGAGATCTGCTAATGGCCACGGTTGAGACAAAAGTATCCCAATTGTACCCAGTCAGGTTAGGCATAGCTGAGATATTTTTGTCTCAGTTGTGTGCACCTTCTAGACTGAAAAACTTGAGTTTTGCATTGGCCACGACTAGGAAAAAATGGTCTCGACCGCTGCCCCTGAGAAAAGAAAAACTAGTCCCATAAATTTATCAATTTTTGGATATTTAACCATTGGATCAAGTTGAAATTTTAACCATAGCTTTTTAACATCTTGATCTACATTTTCAATTGTCTAGATTGGATTCTAATATACAGATCATTCTAAAAAATGAAATGATACTGATTGGGGATTCTTCAAGAGGTATGGCTAGGACCATTTTATTTCAACCATGCTCTAGCCTATTTCTTTTCATAATAGTCAAAATTACCCCATTACACACCCTAAAACATTATAAATCTCAATACAATTTCATTTAGCATAAAAAGAGAAAGTTATTACACAAAAAACTAAAAATCATGCAAAATAAGACACAGACACAAACAAAAATATACTGAAATTAAATAATAAAATTGGAGTTATCAAATACCCCACACTTATCTTTTGCTTGCCCTGGAGTAAATGAACAAACCACATTCCCATATACTTAAACTCAAAGAAAGAAAACACAAATTTAGAAAAAGTAGAATAACACTTTAGTAAAAGTCACTAAACAAAGCCTTAAATCGAAAAGACTCAACTAGACCATACTAGTAAATCTCTTTGTATGTGTGTGCTAGGCAAAAAAAAATTAAAACAACTTTTAAAACCAAAAATTTCTAGTGAAATCCAATAATTGAGAAAAGAATTTGTGTACAAAAGATTGCACACACGGTTTCACTCTCGAAACTCAAGAGACGCCATAGGCCTCTCCTTTAGCACCGAAACCCAAAGGTCATCTCCACACATAACTCTCAATAAGAAAAGATCTTTAGGACTTAAAAGGTTATAATGTGGCTAAGGTATGGTTATCAAAAAAAAAAGATTAAGATGCACAAGTTTGAACTGCCATTTCTATCTCAACTCATCCTTTTTCTTCTAAAAATAAGACTTCAACTCTATCCTTACTCACTCATCATCATTACCAAGCTTTAGGTATCAAAAATGTAGAACATTTCTCAAGGAAATAGCACAAAGAATAAGAAGAATCCTCTCTAAATATTTTACTATAATTTTAGCTCAATTGACATTTAAAGAGCTTATAATCCTTCTCCTCTATACATAGAGTACCCCATACTTAGATGAAACCAAAATTGCTAGCGTTATTATTCTTTTTTTTCTTTTATTTTTTCCCTTCTTTTAATAGCTAAAGCAATCGATTTTACAATTGATAAGTTGGGACTCACAAAAATTCTTCTTAAAGAGGAACTACATTCTGAAATTTTTCAATCTCACTCGATATTGGCAATGTATCCCGAATACTAAAATCTAACAATTAAAGAACAACCCTTTACTCACTAGCACTTCCCAAGAAACACTTATCTCACCTACTTCTAGAATGGCCAGTTTTAAAAGGGTAAGACAAGGGCTTTTTAGGCTTAAAGGATCAAAATGCAGGTATAGGCAACAAATATAAAATAAACACGCATTTAGCATGCTCAAATAGGCTCAACGGGGCTTGCAAGGGACATTATAAAATAATGGTTGGTCAAAGGTATTTTCAAAATTTGACCCAAAAAAAATATTGTCTAAGTCATTTCTAATCTCATTTTTTAATCATTTTATTGATTTGAAAGGTGATGAGGAAGGTTCTAGCGTTCTAAAAATCCTACTCAATCAACTTTATACACTGGTTTTTATTTTTTATTTTTAAAAAAGGGCCAAAGTGTACATTTATTAAGTGACTTACTGGTATTGATCTAATTGAAACCTATCAAAAATAAAAATCCGTTCAATAATCAACCACTCTCTTGCTATTCCAACTTATCTAAATAAGGCTTTCTAATTCTAAGTTCAAGCTTGTTCACAACAAGAAAAAATACGAGGGTAAGCTAACTAAGGTGCCAAAGCATGCAATAACAACAACAAACAAAAACAAATATCACAACTAAACTAAAATCAAAATACAAGTGAAAGTTAAACTAGAAATAAAAAATAATAACATAAATCTTAAAATTAAAATTAAAACAATAGCAAAATAAATGAAAAACAAAAATTAACACAAAACATAGAATTACTAGAAAATAAAACTCAAAAATAGCTAATTGAGGTGAATTCATGCTCACCATGCCAAAATTGCGACAAATGCATAGTCATTTCTAATCTTATTCATGCAAAAATCACTATTGCTGAAATGAATCACTAAATATTTAACAAAAACACAAACAAAAACTAGAAACTTAAAATAAAAGCAAGCAAAATAAACAAAATAATTAAAGAGTAGAGAGAGAAATAGTTCTAGTTTAATAAGTCCCAGCTCAACTCGTGTTACTATCACGCGGCTAAGTTTGTGACCCAAATGTTGATCTCTCCAGACTCTACTCCTCGTTTTCCCTCATCAGTAGGAAAAACCTATCGAAATTCACCAAGGTAAGCAACACCATATCTTCGAAGAAGTACCCCTCTACCTCGGATTGTTCATACATGTACTCCTCTGGCTCTTCTAGCCATGATAAACTCTTCAAGTGGATTGAATTTAGTGCTTTCACTTGAGAGTTAAACAATTCTTGCTCTTTTGGTGAAACACCCTTCACAAGAGATTGGAATTTATTCTCTAAGCTACAACTCTTGTCTTCAACAATGATTGGTCTCTTTTCCAATGCATGCACCCCACACTTGATTTCTTCATTGTCTACTGGTTATGCATGACTCAATTTCTCCTTATCACCATCACCTCGATTCTCCATAGAGTTACTCAAGAATTCCAACTTAGATTCCAGGCTTTTAAGACCCAATTCTTGATCTCTCAGTAGATGCTCTTGAGTCTTCAATAAATTCTCTTAATTTTGCAATAAAGCCTCTTGATTTTTGATCTTTTTCTCTTAAGAATTAATTGTGGCCATCCATTTGTCTCTTTCAGCTCTTAATTGCCTATCTTTACTTTCAAGCAATTCAATGAGGACTTAAACTTTGGAGGCACATGACTCTTGCAATATCCATTGTGATCCAGGATCTTAAAAATATGGCAATGAGCAGAATGTTGAAGGTTGATGTGAGTACAACATTTCCCGTATTTCTCTCCTCAACTCTTCCATTTGTGCTCTCAACAGAACCATTTCATCATCTTAGAGAGAACTATGCATCATTTGAAAGTGCATCATAATCTTCCTGTAAAGAATAACACCAAATCAAAAACAAAGAAAAATAAAATAAAATCTCGAACTAAGCTCAAATAAAGATATAAAATAAACAACACCGTTATTGATCGGTGTTCAATAAGTATACCGAATCGACAAGTAATAAAGTGGCGTACAGTTAAGACCCATAAATATCGAACCCAAGGGATAAAGGCTATTTTAAGCTAGATATCTAGAGATGAGCGAGTTAATCTAAGATAAATTCCTAAGTTTTTTATTGAAAGAACATCCTAAATCTAATTAACAAAATAAATAAATAAGATAAAGCTAATTAAACTAGAGATTAAAACATTAGTTAAAACATTGTCAAGGAGTTCTAATCCTCCCAAGTGTAAAAATCTATATAAGGAAAACTTTGCTAGGGTTCACTCATCCACCCATACCCAATGTGAATTAATTTTACCTAAAAGTATACATGAACAAATCTAAAATAACCCTCTTAACCCAAGCATCCCATTCCGAAGCAAGCTACTCTAATTGCCAAGTGTCACATTCTAGAGCAAGCCCAATAACCAGCCTAAGCACGGGTCTAACATCCTAAGTTCGATTTGTTTTCCCATTCCGAAGCCAAACAACCCAAAATCCATCTATTTCACTTCACACTCTAGTCCTAAAACCACAAACACTGCACATCTAAAGTCCCATTCCGGAGCAATCCAAAATAGACAACATTCATGATAGAAAAATTGAGCAAAATCATTCATAACATCAAATCCACTTAAGCTCAATAGCCATCAAAGACATATGATTAAAACCATTCATCCATGCATGGAAGATAACTTGATAAATTAAAAACCCATGAGATAAAAATAAGTAATAGTGAAATAGACCATTCATTCATGTATAAATCAAAATATGTTTAATATTCACATTATGAGTAGGGGATTCAAAGATCCCCAAGCAACAAAACTACAAATTAAACATAAATAAAATAAAAAGAGAAAGGAAAGAGGAAACCCATAAAGCCATTTGTAGCTTGTGAAGCTCCAATCAGAATTCAATCCTCCTCCATTAAAGCTCCAGTAAAATGAAGAACACAGCTTAAAATAAATGCAAAAAATTGAATCTAACCCTAACTTACATTGGAAATAAATCTAATCTAAGGTTTACATTGAATTAAATCTAACCTACAACATAAAATGAAGGGAAAACATGAGAAAATTAGAGAAAAAAAAACCTAAGTCTAAGTGTGGCAGCTCTCCTCATTTTCCCCCTTTTTTTCCAAAAAAAATACAGCTATTATAGAGATCTACTGATGGCCACGGCTGAGACAAAAATGTCCTAGCCATGCCCAGTCAGGTTAGGCATGGTTGAGATACTTTTTTCTCAGCCGTGTACACCTTCTGGATTGAAAAAATTGAGTTCTGCATTGGCCACGGTCAAGACAAAATGGTATTGGTTGTGGCCCCAGAGAGAAGAAAAATTAGTCCCATAAATTTATCAATTTTTGGATATTTAGCCGTTGGATTGAGCTAAAATTTTAAACATAGCTTCTTAACATCTTGATCTACATTTTCAATGATCATGATTGGATTCTAATGTCTGCAGATTATTAAAAAAATGAAATGATGCCAATTAGGGATTCTTCAAGGGGCATGGCTGGGACCATTTTGTCTCAGCCATGCTCTAGCCTATTTTTTTGTATAAGAGTCAAAATTACCCCATTACACACCCCAAAACATTGTAAATCTCAATATAATTTCATTTAGAATAAAAAAGAGAAAGTTATTACATAAAAAGCTGAAAATCATGCAAAATAAGACACAGACATAAACAAAAATATATTGCAATTAAACAATAAAATTGGAGTTATCAACTAACAAGAATTTGAAAAAGATCATATCCAAGACAATGTAAACATACAAGGATTAGGTCGAAAAGTTACCATTCGCTCTTTAGAGTACAGAACCACTATCAAAACTTCTATAAGAGCCACTCTTTTTTCCCTCGTGTACAGCTCAGTAGCAGTGTTACCAGTAGAGATTAAACTACTATTGTTGAAAGTTGTACTAGAAGCCAAATTGCCAAAGATATAATAGATGGAACATCGGATGGCACAATTGAACCTGTTAGATGAAAACCGAATGAGAGCTTATAATTACCATAATCAGTTGTATCAGAAAAGGTTAGCTTGGATTTTTGGAAAAAAAAGTTAAGGGTCATCATCTGAAGGAGGGCAACTTGGTATTTAAGTAGCTGAGACCTGGCTTGCCTGACTACAGAGGAAAGTTTAGATCGAATTGGAAAGGTCCTTTTATTCTAGAGAAATTGCTTTCTAAAGGAGCGGTTATCCTCATAAACAAAGATGGGAATGAATTCAAAGAACCAGTTAACATTGACAGGTTGAAAAGGTTCCATGGCTAAAAAAATCAAAAGAATAATAGCTTATAGGTCAAAAACCAAAAAATGGTGGCCTTGCTAAAATTGGGTGCCCTGCTAAGGCGAAAATCGACACCAACCATACAAACATACCAATAAGAAATAAAAAGCATAATTCCTAGTAGCTAGCACTACAATACATATATTACATATCACAATAAAAAAAGCAACAAACTTTTCCTTAACAAGATCGATCAATCTGTATCTCCCCCATTGTGGCCTCTCCTACCTGAGCATCTCAGCAAGAATGCTCTGATGTCAGGCACCTCTATGACCCATGAGCGATATTCCATGCTGGTCTCGAAGTTGCATACATTCGTAGAAGGAATATTGGTCCTTACAGGTAAGTGCCTCTAAATATAATAATAGCTTGTAATGAAGGCATCAATCAAATTGCCCCTTCTAAAGTTTAGACGCGTGCGCACAATCTCCTACCTCACACCAAACTGCCAAGCACAGTGCACAATGATACAAAAAGTAGCCCTATGAAGGCCATAAAGGGGAATGCATTTGGAATTCCCGTCGTGATTCACGTACTCCATACGGATCCAAGGGCACATGAAGCTCACCCTTCACTCTACCACGGAGCTCAACCACATGATGCCATCCTCCACAGTGCCAATCCAATACCAGCACATACGAGCACCAAAAAAACCTCAAGAAATATGTATACACAATGTGAGAAGGGGGCTCAGCCAGCATCCTAAACTTCTCCTACAACCAGATCTAAAAATAAAAAATAAAAAAATTGAATATAAAAGTCGTTGGAGTGTTTAGGATCCATTTCAAGCAAAATTTAGGCATAGGGTTATGTAAAAATTTGTAAAAAGACATTTTTCACCAAGAAAAGCTAGTATGAAAATCCATAAGCAGCGCACTACCTTCAAATAATGACTACAAGTGTTTGGAGAAATAAAGGGTTGCTAGCAAAGAGAAGTTCTAGAATAACCTCTTGTTGAAGGGAGAGTTTGCAATTTGAGGCATGAGACAAAGTCCTGGGGGCATCAAATTGTATGGATAGGCTAAGGAAGATAAAATTATCTTTAGCCGGATTAAGGGCTTATGTAACACCCTTAATTTTGCATCTTTCATGCATAGTAAATCATAGAGAATGAAAGTACAGGTTAAACGGAGGTTAGTGGTACAATTTGAGGAGAAACGGAGGTCAAATAGGCCTCCAAATGAGCGAATAAAAGAAAATTTCACGAGTTTACCTAGGATTAACCAATACTTTGATCGAGCGATTGGAGGACCTAGAGATTTCTTGTTGATCTCATATTTCATATACATCATATACATAATGTAAAGACACCCTACGAACCGAAAAATAGTAATTCTGACAATTCTAGAATTTCGAACTTTGGATCGGCTGCACAGGTCGTTGGGGCCATAAGTATACCAAAATGATATCGAAATGAGTTGAAATTTTTACCACAAGTTCTTGAATATATAGGGACACTCGAGGATCAATTTCATGGCAATCTGATATTGGGAACAAAAATTCCTATTTTAAGGTACAAAACCAAAATCAGGTCAATTGAGAGGTCAAACTCAAGAAGTTTGACATATGGGGTTATAAAGTTCATTAAAATAAAGTTGTTATCTGGTGTGTACAATACCATGGTAAATAGATATGTAGAAGTGGGTGATCGAGCGACAAGTGGCTTAATTTTAAGCCATTGGATTCAATAGTAAAAAATTGAATCTTGGCCCTTCCTTTTTACCAATAAAAGAAAAGTATAAAAGGAGTCAGATATCTAGAATTCACTATGAAATTCCAGCATTTGGTTCCCTTCCCTTTGAAAAATCTGAACCTAGCAAAACTAGTCCCTCTCCATTATTTTTCTTTCATCCAAGCTTTATCTCTCTGAATTCTAAGCCCAAATTTTAACCTCCTACCTATAATTTCATCCTATTTAACCTAGAATATAATTTTCAGTAAGGGGAAGTCATCCTATTTAAAGTAATTGAGTGATTTTGTGAGTTTTATGTGGAATTAGTGGGGGAATTTTATATGAACGTGTAGGGAATGATTAGGAGAGTATTGTAGTAGCTTTAATTTGCTTAAAATTTCAACTTAAACTCATAAATTTCCTCTCTCAAAATTCTGCCAAAAGAAGAAAACAAAAGAGAAGGAAGAAGCCAAGGAGGAAAAGGGAAGACTAGGTGGAAATCAAGCCCAATTGAGGTTAATGGATGTTTATTACATTAAATTTCACTATTTTAGATGAATTTCCTTAATTTTTCTATTATGTAACTATGTTTAATTGCATGTAAATATGAAATAAATTAAGGTAACATCATATAATGTCAAATTGAGTTTCTAGGAAGTTAATTAAGGTGAGAAATTTAACTAAAAAGGGTAGGCGTTATGTTGGCCAAATTATGTACCTTAGGGAATCTTAGTATAAAATGGCATGTAATTGGGTATTTTATGATAAATAGCTAAATTAATGTGTAATAGATAAAATTGTGTTTATTAAATTAAAATATGAGGTTTTATTCTAATTATGATATAGTTACATAATGATGAAAATCATGGTAACTTAAAGGTATTCAAATATAATTCATATAAATTGCTATGTTATGTTATAAAATGAATATTTAAGCATGTATGGCATGAAATTGAAGGAAGAAAGAATTTGAAACTGTGATTTTTTTCCATGTGGCCGAATAGTGTTACTTGTGGAATGAAATGGTTTAATTAAATTTTATAATATTAAATGCCTACATATGAAGAATTATTAAATAATAAACTCATATGAGAACAAATTAGGATATAATGTGATTAAGATATCATGATGAGGATAATCAAGTTTGTGTGAAAACAATTTATAGCATATTGAGATTGATGCATTGTGCTGAGAACAATTTAAGTATAAAAATATAATAATTTATAATGCCCTTAGTGTTTAGTGGGTAATCTAGGACCCTAGGATATTATGGTTAACCATAAGAGCACTTACCCTGCAGTGTTCTGTATACTGTACTACTACTTTACTATTCTATACTAAAAAAGTGATGATATATTGTTAGCCAGCTTATTATACTGACATACTAAGGAGTAGCATTGCACCCTAGTGGTACGGTTGCTCTTGCTTACTGGATTTACTCATCTGCTTATCCGGTTCATGGTTTTTCTACTGTCTACAACTAGGGGCAAAATGGTCATTTTGAAATAAATTGTGCAAAAGATGAATTTGTGGCTTTTAAAATGTTAAAAATGTGAATAAGAATGAGATAAGGTGAAAAAATGAGGTATATATGTTTAATAAGGGCAAAAATGTAATTATGCGATTAACTGAGGGCAAAATGGTCAATTGGAGGTAAAAATGTAGTTAAAACGATCAAGTTGGGTAAATTAATTAAAAAAGCAAAATAGTAATTAAGAAAAATCATAGGGACTGAACGATAATTTTCCATCTAAGAAAAAATTTTTGAGGACTAAAATGTAATTTGTGTAAATAAAAAGGAAATAAAAAATCAAAGGAAGTCAATTGAGTCAAATTGGAGTTAAATTAGTTAACCGAAAGAAAAGTCAACAGAAAAAGTTAAAATTGGGTCAAAATTGAAAAAAAAAATCAAATTCAAGGTTATAAATGTAATTTTTCACTTAAATTAAGGAAATTGTGTAATTAAATATGACAGAAAAGTTTTAAGCTGATTAGGAGGAAATTTTAAGATAAGGAGAATAAATTCAGAATTTATGAAATTGGGAAATTTAATTAAATTATTAATGAATTAATTGATTAAATTGTGTATGTATATATATATATATATATATATATATATATATATATATATATATATATATATTGAGTGAAATGTTATGTAGATACATCCACCACTAAGCGACTATATTGCTTAGCGTGTAGTTTACCGTGAATGCGCTTAGGGATAGGTGTAGCCAGCTAGCACTAGAGATTAATAGTAGCATGTACAGAGCAGAAACCCTTTTTTATTTCTTTTGCATTGTATAATTATGTTTAACTCACAAGTATTACATAAAGTCTGGTTGTAATAACTTATATATGTAGTGAATTTAATGGTTTGGTTGGCGTGCTTAAAGTGATACATTTATTTGATTGTGTGGTGAGTTATATTGAAGTGTTGTGTTGATTGATTGAAGTTTGGGAGTTGGAGAAATGATTTTTGGGAGTGTAAACTTAATTTTGCAGGTTTGGGTAGCATGAATATTAAGCCATCATGCTGCCGAATTTTCTTTTAATTTAATAATAAATTAACTGCAGTAGAAGTATTAATAAAATAATACGAACTAGATAATTGTTTAGAAGGTGTTATAGCTTAAAAGTCCTGGGGGCATCAAATGGTATCTCTCTACTACTCTAAACTTTAGCTTACCTAGGCTCTCGTGTGTACTAGCCTTCCTGAAGTTGGGGGTAACTGTAGACACTGGGTCCTGATGAGGCTTTTTTCAGGGTTATCTAATGAGGAAAACTTCTTTTTAAAAGACAATGGATCAAGGACAATGAGGTATTTTTTGTGTTGAAACTGTTTTTCAAAAATATTTTAAAGTGTTTTCATGTTTGATTTGGGTGTTTGAGGGAAGCACAAGGTCAAACAATGAGAAATATCCTTGATCAATGGCTTAAAAGATAATTTAAGCAAGTTTTAAGCCCTGCACACCCATACATAAGGAGAATATCATCATTGTTTGGCCCCATTGCTAGCTTTTTTTCATTTTTGGGTTTGCATGCCCATGTACAAGACCTTACACAGCCATGTAGAATAAGAATCTTGCCTTTTCAAGCAAGAGGCCTTAAGCACTTGAGTTGCACACCTATGAAACAAAAAAGTAGGTTAACTTTTCAAATGCAAGTCAGCAAATAGGCTGACTTTTGGGATTGCACACTTGTGCATGTGGGTTTGCACGCCCGTGCAAAACTCATTATATAAGATGTTCGCTGATCACTTTGAAAAAGATTGAAAAAATTTATGTTGGAAGTATTGTTGTTGTCAAAAAGGTTTTAAAAGCTTTCCAAGTTTAAAAGGTCATTTTTGGCACTTAGTTCTTCACTTTTTCAAATTGATTTTGACAATTTCAACACAAAAAAGGGTCCACACATCCAACATACGATAGTCTAATCAAATAAGTACACTAAAGGTAATATAAAAAAGTCTCTTCTACTCGATTTGGTTTTCTAACAGTAAAATATTTATACATTTGCCACTTTTAATGTTGTAAACTCTATTCATTGATTTATATATCGCAGTTTGTCACATATTTATTCCTATATAGTTTTAGATTGTGAAATCTTTTTCTATGATATTTTGCCATATGGTAGAAATTATTAGGCTATTTTCTTTAAATTCCCTTTTATCCATTTTAAAGTTAGTATTTTTAAAAATTTTGATTTAAAAATTATTTTTTGTGTTTAGTGATCTCTTTTGCTCCCTTTTGGATCTATTATCGACAAAAACTTTATATTAAAATGAGAGAAAAGTAGCCTTTTTCAGGCCAATACGACCATGTATCACCTGATGCGCACCCATGTATCATGTGATGCATGGTCCAAAATATGTTTTCTTATTTTTTAAAATAAAAGAGTCAACCGTATATCGTCTAATGCACGCCAGTGCATTTCCAACATACATGTTGCATTCCTATCCTTCTTTTTAATTTATTTCATTTTACTTTTTTTATATTCACCTTTTTATTATTATTGTTATTATTATCATTACCACAGTTATTGTTGTTGTTGTTGTTAATGCAAATAACCCTCCTATGAGTGTAGCTAGGTGAGTACTACAGGTAAGTCTACAATCCTATCTTTTTATTATAAAAAAAAGGTTTTTTGATTGTAAATGGAAAATGTCACAAAAAATATTTATTGTAAAGAATTGGGATATTTCATTAATAAAATTAAACCAATGTCTAATTTCTTGCCTAGGAAACTCATATGTAAAAATTAGCCTCTAATTATGTAAATTATTCTTTTATATAATTAAATAACACGGAAAGTTTCTTAAATAAAACTTGGACTGACAAGTCCCTATCTTCAAACCTCACAATGAAACACTTCTTCATAACCCACATGCGAGGAACAAAGTCCTCATCAAAAAGGTTACAATGAACTGCCTGATTTACAGATGTCATTATTGCTTTATTCTATGCCATGATTTACCGCTTTCTTACGTGATTGGGTGCGTCTTTAATTTCTATATTTGCTCTGATGTTTCATGTAAGAAAAGAGATAACACAATTAATCTAAAATCCATTATATCACATTTATCAAAGGTAAAAATATGAGGGGAGTTCCGAACCATCTCTGGGTTTTTGGCCTTACGAGGTCGGAACACACTTTTTTCCATCGTTCTATTTGGTGGCGACTCCTTACAATCAGCCTTGTGGTGCTTAAAAGATATCTTCTGGCTATCAATCACTAGTAATAATATAAGGATATCTTGGTGTGCCGTCTCATGCCTTACGATGCCTAAGACTCAGCAAGTCGAGTTGATTCTCTTTCCTATCACAAAGCGATCGATTAGCTCGAGCAGAGGGACCTTAACTTGGTCAAAATTTAAAAGTAGGATCGAACCATTAAAGGTTAAAGGTTTACTCTATTGAGTTCAATGATCACTTGGTTTCAAGGGTGAAATCAAGTAACGATAAAAAGAGCACGCGTCACAACTGGTATTTTTTTAACATCATAACTCGACTTAGCTACCTAAATTTAATGGCTTTGGATCACATTATTACTTTCCTGATGGTTTTTTTCTTAAACCCAAGTTTTTTTTGTTACAAGGTATCATTATTGCAAAATTACGAAAATTTATCCTTTAAAACTCTACAATTTTATATTGCTTTCCTTATGTGCATTGGCATGCCTGCAGCTTGTATATATTCTATATTAAATTCACTAATTCCATTTAATTTATAACAATTTGGCTCTTGATTTCTATTTTTGGTTTAAAATTGCATGATTTATCCTCTATTTATAGAATATTATAGGGTACACATAAATTTCTGAATTAAATCATTTTGGCTTTTGATTTCTATTCTTATATTATATCGTATCACTTGTGAAAAGACGCAAAATGGGTTAGGCTATTACAAACAAAGATGAGGTCATTAACAAAATAGAGTTCGTTTGTCATTCGAAAATGGATTATGAATTGGTTACAAACTCAACAATATGCATATAGATTTTGTGGTTCAAACATTTATTGGTTGAGCTGGAAGTTATAATTATCATTAAGTACCCTATAATTATCATTAATTACCCTATAATTATGGATTTGATTCCATTTAAATGGTTTTAAAACCTAACTAATTTCATTTTCTAATGTAAAGTTGACTATTTGTTTTGAAACTTATATATAATTTTATCTACTTTTTTATTTACTTTGATTCATTAGAATATACAATAGCACTTATGCAAATAATAATAAACATTCATTGAATTACATTGGCAAATGGCCATTTTTAGGCAGTTCCAAGAAACATCAATAAGGTGAATAATCATGCACTTTATTATTATATTATATATTTAATCTTTATGAGTTCTATATAGTTTGTGTTTTTGCATTTTATTATAAAATTTGTGTTGAGCCTTTTAAAAGTCCAATGAATTTGGCTTTATTTAAATCCATAATTAGTTTTAGTTAATCATAAAATATATATTGTTGGCTTGCATATATATTTTTATCTTTTTTATTTTAGACCTCTGTTCAAGATGAGACTCAAACTCCCATTACTCAAGATGAGACATAACCTCCCAATAGTAAAGATCCTTTTTAAACTCATTTCAAGACCAATCAACCTACAAATCAAAGGCAACATCTGAAAATTTAAAAAGGAAAGCTATAATACCAAGATTGGAGGTTTGGGATCATTTGTCAAATTCACAAATGCAAAATGCAATATAAAAGGCAAGTGCAATTATTGCTTTAAATAATTTTTTGTGATCCTAAGAACAATGGTACAATGGCACTTAAAAAGGACATTAGTATATGTAAGAAATGCCCTAAGACTCAAGATACATAATCATAATTGAGCTTTAGGGTTGATAATAAAGTTAGGGGTCTTGCTACTTGGAAATTTGATTAGGAATCTATCAAAAAGGGTTTAGCTGAATTGGTAGTTTTAACTGAAATACCTTTAAGCTTTGTTAAGAACAAAGCATTTAAGAAATTAATGACTCTTGTGCAACCAAAATTTAGGATGCCATCTAGATTCACCATGTCTAGAGATTGGTTTTAGATTTATGTTGATAAGAAGACTAAACTTAAGCAATATATTAAAACTAAAGAACAAAGACTTTGCCTTACTACAGATACTTGGACATCAATTCAACAAATTAATTATATGCGTCTAACATGTCATTGGATTGGTGATGACTAGAAATTACATAGAAGGATTTTAAACTTTTGTCCTATCTCTAATCATAAAGGTAGAGAGTTAGGTATTAAAATTGAAAAATGTTTGAATGATTGGGAAATTAAGTATGTTTTCACCATTACCGTGGATAATAATGCTCCAAATGAGATTACCATAAATTATTTATGGTAGAAATTTAATGATTGGGGTCATAGTATTTTGGAAGGAGAAAATGAGTGGTCGGATGTGCTTGATAAAACTAATTAGGATAATGCGAGAAGAATGCTCCCTTTTCTGAACCATTTTTATGAGCTTACTTTAAAAATTTCTGGTTTTAAATATGTGACATGAAATGCTTTTTTTTTATGAGCTTTACATGATGCATCATTTGTTGGAAGGGTGGAAAAAAAGTAAAGACTTTCAGTTTTTGTTGATGGTAATAAAAATGAAAGTGAAATATGATAAGTATTGGGGAGATCCAATGAAAGTTAACCATGTAATCTATCTTGGTGATTTTTTGGATCCTCGATATAATCTTCAATGGCTTAAATTTGCTTTCAAGAGGATGGTTAGAACAAAAGATGGTGAGGTAATGGTAGTTAGAATCAAAGACTTGTTGGATAGATTGTATGAAGAATAAAAAGATAAAGATTCAACTTCAAGTTCAAGTGAAAAAGAGCCTATGGAAATTCTACCAATCTGATAAATTTGAATGAAACTAAAAGTTGAAAAGAATTGTTGAATCGAAATACAAGAGTCAAGTTCTAGGTGAGAATTAGAGTAAGAGGACTGACATTGATAGGTATTTGAGTGAGCAACTTGAGTATGATGATAAGGGAAAGTTTGAAATTTTAGAATGGTGGAAATTAAAGAGTCTTAGATTTCTTGTTCTCAACAAGATAGTTCGTGATGTGTTGGTTGTCTCTATCTCTACTTTGCCTTCAGGGGTTACATTTAGCTCGTGTGGAAGATTACTTGATTCATGTAGGAATTCATTAACTCCTAAAATTATGCATGCCCTTATTTGTACTCAAGATTGACTTATTGAATCAGATGAACTTGAAAGAGCAATTAGAGAAGATGATATGATCCAAATAGAGAGAGGTATATACATTTATAATCTTAGTTTTTTGTTTTAATTATTTAACGTAATTCTTACAAAAAAATTAATATTTATTTTTTTATTTGCAGATTTTCAAAAAATACATTTAGAGTCTATTGTTAATACAATAAAATATTTTTACACTTTTTAATTCTTTGTATTTTTTTTACAGTTTAATTAAATT
The DNA here is from genome assembly GCA_037975025.1 of Excoecaria agallocha. Lineage (NCBI taxonomy): Eukaryota > Viridiplantae > Streptophyta > Magnoliopsida > Malpighiales > Euphorbiaceae > Excoecaria > Excoecaria agallocha. The sequence continues at coordinate 31,110,889 of CM075821.1, read as the reverse complement.
TATTTAATCATTGCTCGTTTATATAAATGCTGATCTAAAAGGGCTTGATCGGATTTGTGAGAAGAATGTATCAAAAGTTATGTTATATTAATTTATATGTATGCTTTTTCTTTTTTAATTAGAGGACACTGAATGTATTTTTAATCATGAATTATGCTGTATTTTATTTTTAATGTATATTTTTTAGTGTAATTTTTAAGTTAAGTTGTATGTATTTTTAATGTATATTTATTTATTATGAACATAATATGAAAAATTTATGTATATTAAATGGTTTTATTTTTTTGGATATAAGTTAATTTAATTTATGGGCCTATTTAGATTAAAAGTCCATTTGATCTAGAACCGATTGAACAGAACCAAACCGATCGAAATTAATTCAGACTATTTGATTCGATCCTAAATACTTTGATTTTTTATTTTGAAAAGTTTGATTCTCAGTCTTTTTCATTCGATCCAAAACCAAACCAAACTGACCATTTGTACACCCCTACTATCCATATTATCTTCAATTAATTATCCAAAAATAAATAAATTTTTCATTAATTGCATGGCACTATATTTTTAAAAAAAATTAATTTTTTAGTTTTTACATACTCAATAGAATTAAAAATTTAATGAATTTATATGTTCACTACAATAAAGTTTGCATTTTCAAAAAAAAAAGTATTGCATTAACATTATAAATGAAAAGTGATAAAGTTTGGATATACCCATGACACTAAATATGAAAAGCAATCTATATTAAATCAAATCTGACTAAATATGAAAACCAATCTATATCAAATCAAATCTGAATAGATATGGAAATAGTTCCATATCAATTTATAATTGATTAATTTCCTTATTAGATAGAACCAATGACTCTATAAATAGGGTATGCGAAATAAGATTCAAAAGGTTAGAGAGTTAGAATAAAAAAAGATCGAGAAAGAATTTGAGAATTCTTTTCACCCACTTTTATATCTTCACTGCATCAATTGTTCATGAATAAAAGTCTAGCCAGTAACACAAAATGAGAATCTTGCTTTCGCTTCTTAAAGGATTATGTGCTACAAAAGGTAAATATAATTTCCCTCTTGAATGATATATTATGATCTATCTGAGTTCATGTTTATTATACATGATTTCCAACACTGGTATTAGAGCTTTTAGTTTTGAATTTTGGCATGAGATTTAATTAGATCAAAATTTTATACAAAAAATTGGTATATGTGGATGTATTTATATTTATGTTGTGCATTTATACACCAAATTTTGAGGGAAAGGACATGAGTTTCTGAAACGCTAAACTAAAAGTTGGAATTTAAAGGTTGTGACCTTACCATTAAAATCACGAACCTTCAAAACCCCCCATTGGCCAAAGTATGATCACCAAATTCTGTTGAGAAGGCAAAACGTGGCGTACATGCGCTGCCACAGGTTGGGTGTAATAGCCTCAACACCGGATTAGCCGTGAACAGTACTTTCCGATGGTAAATAGTGCTTTTCGGACCCGAAAGTATATCCGAAAGTCAAAAATATTTTATTGGACCATTGGAAAGTATTGGTCATGATGAGCATAGGGTTGAAATTTGAAGTGAAATTAAGGTCAAATGGACCTCCAAAAATCAAAAATACGAAAAATGTAACGAGTCAATTTTTCAGGTAAGGAAGCAGACTTAATTTTGAATAAATTTTTAAAAATAGCAAATTAACTCCGAAAATTTTCAGATTTTACATGAATTTTATGTAAAATATTTTGGTGATAAGAATTAAATTTTTCGGTGATAAGAATTAAATTTTTCGGTGATACCGACAGTTATCGAATCGGACCAATAAGTTTGAATCAGATCAATAACGGACTCCGATTGAGCCAAAAATTTGTGTGCTAGCTATTTTTGATGTGATAAAAATGATGGAATTATTTTTGGAGTAATTTGAAGTGAGAAAAGGAGAGAAATTGGATTGATCCTTAAATAGCCTAAAATTAGCCTTAATTTCATATTGGGCTAAGCCCATAAATCAAGCCCACTTTTGGGCCCATTAAGGAGAGAATAAAAGGCTAGAAAATCTTAGTTTTCTCCAGATTTTTTTCAGCTCTCTCTTCCCTCTCTATGGTGGCCGAACCACCACCTTCATTTTCCCTCTTTCATTTCTTCAATTCTCTACTTCAAATCTTCATGTAATCTCAACATAAGGATGGTAATTCTATCTCTCTAGATCATATTTATGGTCTCCATCCTTTGATTAAAGCAAAGAAAGCAAGGAATATCAAGGGTAGAAAGTAAAGATGTCAAGGTAAAGTTTGAGAATTTAATTATTTTAAATTAATTTTTAGGTGTTTTCTAATAGTTTTTGGGGCCTAGAACTCATTTTTTATGTTAATTTCAGCAAAAGAAATTGTTCTCATATGGTTTTCTTTGAGGAAAATTTCAGCCCTTTTTGGGATTCTTTGAGGAATGACGATTTTCATTGGTTCAAGCAAGGAAAAGAAAGTTCAAGGGAAGAGTATGCATGGAAAAAGGTTTGTGAATACCAAATCTTAATATTTCCCCTTTGAATTACATGATTTTCCTTTAGGTTTATTAAGGAAAATTTAGTATAATTGATTTAATTTAAAATTGATGATATAAAAATGTAACTAGACCTTAGTTAAACATATTAGAATGCTTAATTTGAACTAAAGAAATTTGTAAAGAATTCTTTTATTGGTGGCCGAAGTTTGCTCATACTAAATATTTTAATGAAATCAAGCTTTAAATATATGGAAAACATGAAATATTATATTCATAAATTTTCATGGAATGTTTAGAAATTATTTGAATATTTTTGAAATATTTATTGAATGACATAATTGATAAAAATAGAGAATTCTTGTTAATTATGTCATAAAATGATAATAAGTATAAAATAAAATGTCCATGAATTTTTAGGAAATTTATGAAAATTATTAGAGAATTTTAAAGTTAAATATTAGTATAGGTATAAAGTGAATATGATGAATTAATGAGAATTAATTCATATAATAAGTGAAAAATGATAATAGTAGTGAAATAAAGCATATATAAATTTTGTGAAATTTATATAAATTATGAGAATATTTTTAAAATAATTATTGAATTATGGAACTAATAAGAATAATGAATTATTATGAAATAATTCATAAAATGAGTGAAAATGATGAAACTTATAAAATAACGTGTATATAAATTTTTGTAGAAATTATATGAAATATTAGAATATTTTTGAAATTTAATATTGAATATATCTAATTAAAAATATTGAATTATTAAGAATAATTCGATAAATAAGTAAAAGATGGTAAATTATATGAAGAAAATTATTTTCGTATAAAAAGGGAGTGAAAAAGCCAATTATTGTATTTGCAAAAAATAAAATAATGAATTTATATCAATATAACTTATAATTATTCAAAAAGTTATAAACTAAATGTTTGACTAATTTATCAAAATAAATTAGTCAATAAAAAGTATTAAAGAGTGAATTATTATAAAATAATTCGCCAACTGAATAAAAGTTGGTATACTCGAATGACCAAAATTTCAAACAGAAAAAGAAAAATCGTCAAAAAAATTAATCACTAAATTGATAAAAGATAATTTACAGAAGATTACACAAAAAGAATAAAGGAAATTATGAATTATAATACTATAATTCATAAAGTATATAAAAGACTGAAAAGTCTTAAGTATCCGAGTGATTTATTGAAGAACAATTCATAAAAGTGATTTAAAAAGATAAAGTGAAATAAAGTAAAAGAAAGGAAAAAACTACTGAATAATCAAAAGCACTAAAAAAGAGGGCGATTGACAAAAATGTATTGTATCAAGAAATAAAGAAAGATACTAAAGATTTTTAAATGTTTAAAAATTATTTCGAATATAATTGATTGCTTTGCCCTTAGTAATAGTCAGGAAATGATACTTTTATTTAGGATATAATTGGCTGGCCATATGGATACCCTATACCGCGGTGCAAGTCATGGCGACTTGCTTTGCTATGAGTAGGATCTCTAATCTCCATAGCTTCAGTGTTTTAAGTGAACGTGAAAGTGAAATATTTTTTGAGAAATGGCCCTTTGGGGATCATTTCTCTCTCAGTGGGACCTTTGGGTCCATGTCTCGCATATCTTTTTTGAGAACTGTGTCTTATTGCAATAGGAGCGTATTGTACTGGATAAATCAGTATTGTCTAAATGAATTGAATGAAATTGTAATATTTTTCAAAAATTGTGATTAATAAGGAAAGATGAAATGTAATGACTATACTATATAATCCTAACTACTGTTACTAATTACATTCATTAATCCTGTAAATCTTATGAGCTATCTGTTATCAATGCATATATGAGCATACATACATTCATGCTATATAAATGATATCAAATTGAGGGCTATACTTTATCATGCTATTAGGTATTATTTACATAACTTAATAATTACATGACTTTAAAGCAAAATATATACATTATTTAACCAAAAATATACAAAAGCAAGTTCATACATCAAGAAGATCTTTCTATTCTGATGTTGGCTTTAGAGGCTGTTGGCTTTTTCCTTGGACAAAAGGTCTAACCTACAAACCTACACGAATAAACACCCGTGCTAAGCTATAAAGCTTAGTGGGAAACAACTAATATGTTGATAACCGCTCACAGTGGTTATCATCAAGCATACAACAATGGTACAAAAATAAATAGTACATAAATAAAATGCAATATAAAAGGTAGTAATTATCTCATTAAATCATATAATGAAAAATTATAAACTGTATATGTATATTGTTCATCTTATACATTATGCCTGCTTAAGTTCCTGTGGGTGTGGATAACGGGTGCTGTGGATACCATAAGGTATCGAATCTATAAATACCCGAAGGTATTAGTACTATAGATACTCGAAGGTATCAAATCTATGGACCCATTGGACCAGAATTATGGTCTCATGTAAAGACAAACTATGGACTCATAAGAGTCAGACTATAGCAACTGCAACTATAACCCTATAGGCATGCCTATCTATCCACAACCAAGTCTTTATGTGCAGGCATAAATCAATCATATTTCATATCTTGTGAAATTGTATTCACATAATCCAATATAGCATTAATGAATGCAAAGTACTTTAATATCATACATTGATAATCTCAGATTATACAATAATCATATACTGTCATTGTAGAGAAGTAAATTCATGCATATTCAAATTTGGGGTAATAGAATCTCACCTTTCAAGTATTAAGCAAGTCCTGTAATTAAGCAGATACATTTACTGTATAATTGCAAATTTTAGGATGATTTATAAGCTTAGGAAGGGCTTAGACAAGTCTGGACCTCAAATGAAGTCATAAAAAAATACAAGTATCAAAGATAGGAATCAAATGCTTATTGTCGCACTCGCGGTATTAACCGCACTTGCGACAGCCAGCAATTGCCTAAATTAACATTCCTTGATGTCGCGTCACGACATAAGTCGTGCTCGAGATGCAAAGCAATGGTTTGATTTCGCGCTCATGACACAAAGCGACGGTTCAAAAAGCTTTAATGCTCATTGCTCAAAAATCCTGTAAATTACTTTCAAAACTCAAATTGTATCTCAATTTCAACATACCAAACGGCCTTTTATGAAAACACTATCTTCTAAAAAGTTTTAGGCCTATATTTCTAGTTTCCAAAACACTAAAAATCTCCTGAATAGGACTAGTAAATATTTTTATATTCAAGAAAAACCATAGATTGTTCATGAAGACAAAATAACAATCACAATCAGATTTCAATACCGATTTTCACTATCAAGCAGTGGAAATCAAGTTTTGGTTTCTTCTAACAAAATCAAGGTTTACAAGTATAGTTTCTATATCAACTAGAATTTCCTCATTTGGATACATATAACTCAAGATATGAGCAAAATAACACAAACTAGTCACTTAATCTCAAAAATAGAATTTACACATCTTATAACAAAGCTTGTATTTTTCATCTCTAAGCCCCTTCCAAGCTTAAAATCAACCATAAAACATATGAGAGAGGCTTCAAGATCTCTCCCAAGACAAATCATCACACATACACACATAAAAACCTAAGTTCCCATACCTCGCTTAAGCTTTAACTCTTTCTTCAACCTTGGAGAGTCTCCTTCCCTTTCTTCTTGCTTGATTCTCCTTCTATAATATAAGACACTTTCATGAATATTTCTCAAACTAATCAAAGAAAAACACATATTAAAGAAGAATCAAGATTACCTTACGATCACAACCAAAAAAATCTCTCTTTTTCCTTACTCCAAATCAAAGAAATCTAGAGAGAGAATGAGAGAGAGAGTTTAGGGTTAAAGAGATAGGAGAATGAAGGATGAAGATGAAGAATGAAGGCCAAGTGGTTGGCTGGCCATCTCTCCATCAAAATATCTCCCTTCTCTTTTTATTGATTGGCCCAAATGTTATCTTTAAGCAAAATTTGCTATTTGGACCCTCATTTTGCTTTATTTCAAATTCTACCCCAAAACTAACTCTCTCACTATTCAATTAGGTCCTTCTCTACACAATTATACTTAATTAAGCATAGACACTAATAATTAATTAGTTCAAATTCTCCTAGGGTATACTGAGGGGCATTACATGAAAAAAATATTTTATAAGAATAAAATGTTAAATGAAGATTAAATTAAGCTTTTGTAAAGAAAAATAAAGGTTTAAAATGAATTTTCATATGAAAAAGATAAATTAATATTAGTTAGTATTTTATGTATCAATTATTGTTTTGAAAGATAACAAGTTTGGAAAATAGTATTAATTTCCTATTTAAAGTAAAAAAAATGAAAATATTGTCCTTAAGTGAAAATTTATGCCTAAGTAATGAATTCCAGAAAGAAAAGTCAAATGAAAAGTAAAGTGATAAAAAGGCACAATATTGTTGAATTAGGATAAAGAAAAGATACAAAGTCCTAAATAAGTTTTTGAATATATTTAAATATGAAATAGAGAAGGAATAAAGATTGTATACAAAGTGTTCCAAAATAATTGTGTTACTTTGCATTAAAGCTTAAAAGCCTTTAAAATAGTAATGTGTTAATTAGGTAAAAAGTTTAAAGTAAAATAAGGAATAGATAGCGAAAAAAAATTAAAATGATATCACACATTGGATAACTGAAAAATCTATCGAGAAATAAAATAGTGAAAAGATTTGGTACCATTAAAGACACAAGTACCAATATAAATTGTTAAATGAAAAGATACTTAAAGCGATGTGACTAAAAATACAAAGCCAAAGCTAAGTAAAGTAAAAGCTAAGGTAAAGAAGAAACATAAAAATAAAAGTTAATTTGAAATCGATTCACGTAAGGAAATAGTGTAAAGCAAAGATTGAAAGATCGAAAATCAAAGCAAAATGATTACCAAAAATGGAGGTAAATAATGAAATTAATGTTAACAGAGGTAAAAGCAAATGTTTAATAAAATAAGAATAAAAATTGCATAATCTATGAAATTATGTTTTAATTGGGAAATTCTAGGATTAGTAGTCACCACTGAGCATGTCTAGTGCTCAGCACATAATGTTTACTACGTGCAGGTTATGAAGTGACGCGAGAACATAATACACAGTGGAGCAAGATCAAAAGAGAAGAAAGAGTGTAAAATCGAGTTAAATTATGGCATGTATATATGTAAACAATTAAGGTAAAAGATTGAATTGTATTTTGATTGTTATTATGATGTTTATTGATGGGTGAGTATTGGTGAAAGATTTTTCATGAATATATTTAGTGTAATTTTAATTGTTTAAAAGGTTATCGATTGATTTGGGATTTTGATGTAAAGGTATTTACATGCATCGAAATTGATCAATAGTGAGAAAAACATTTACCGTTTATTGCTATTTTTGCTTCGGAAAAGACTGTTCCGTGAAGGATGTGACGTTGGGAGCGTGACATACACTGATCTAACATTTTTCATATTGATGTGTCACTGTGACACATGGCCTAATAGGGGTTGCCACATGGCCGACAGTGGTTATGCCATGTGGCACTGAAAGCCACATTTGCATCACTTAGACTAATAAAAAGTTGCCATGTGTCACTTAGAGTCTAGCATGGTGACATGTTTCTAACATATGGCCTTATTAGGTCATGCCACATGGCTGAAATCCATCATAGATGCGTGTGGCCATATGAGCGCATCCATAGCCCTTTTCCAGCACGTAGGAGCACTTGAGGCCACCTCTGACCTCCAAATCAACTTTCGTTTTTTAACAAATTGATTTTTCATAATTTTTTTTATTTTTTTATGATCCTTAATAATTTTTTTGATTACCAAAAAATTATTTTTGGATTTTCCAATAAAAATATTTACAAAAAAAATCATAGAAAATAGGTTTTACATTTTTTAAAATTTTTTAAATTATTTTAAAAATTTGGTGTAGATTTATCCTCATTTTTTATTAAAATGATTTTTGATCATATGTGTTTATATATAAGTGTATTAACCATTTAATTTCTATCATGTCTAGCGAAAATGGTGATGATAAGGACACCTATGATTCCACAAAATCTTGATGGGGTTACAAAGAACAAAGCAAGAGTGCAAGAAATCTGCAACACAAAAATCGATAGGAGGATTCGGGTTGATGCATTGATGCAATGTGCATCATATAGTTCATGTGCAGGAATAAATGAAAAAGTGCATTTAGATTGGTGATTTGGGTCTGAGAAAGAATGAGAGAGCCTTATTTAAAGTTGTAATTGATTCCTTCAAACATCATCCAGAACTGATGGAGTTAATGGAAACTATCTAGTTCATAGGAAATAGATCTTATAGAAAATCTATTATCCATTTTTTATTCAGAGTTGCCAAAAGAGAAGTGTTGAAAAGCAACATTGAATCAATAATGGTATTGAGGAGTGGACATAGTGTTGATCGCCTATGACTTCATCCATGAATTTATGGTTGCCTTATTAGTTGATAAGGATGGTCAAAGATTAAATCCCTAAAACGAGAAAGATTTTATGAAATCTAAGCTTCTAGAATAGTTGACATAAGTGTCAATCTTAGTTAGCATATTTTTTAGGATTTATGTTTCTTATTATTAGACATTAGTGTCTTAATATTGAATTGTTGGATTCTTCTTTTATTGGTTGAATAAATGCATTTATTTTGGATATTTAATGGATTTAACTTTATAATAAATTTATTTATTTAATTGTCAATGCTTTGCAATATTTTATGAGTAAAATGATTGCATGAGACTTAATAATCCCAAGCAATTATACCCCCTTTGTAAGTTTGAGTAATTAATATCAAGTAATTATTATACATGAAATTTTAACGTGTTGTAACACTCATATATTGTAAATATCACATTGTAATATAACAATTGTTCTAGTATAATACACATACAAAATACGGTCCTACTCATACATGCCATACAAAATCACAAAGTTTATCTTGTTTGTTGCACAACTCCATCCAGATCCAGCACCTATCCTTTTGGGTACCGGCCTATGTCCTTCAAATACTTGCGCATAGTAAATAGCTACACGCTAAACATCAAATGCTTAATGATGAATACCTAACTAAAAAATTTCACATTTCTACATATGTAGACTTAAAATTTTCGTTTTTATCTAAATGTAATTCTAATGTCTTACACCATTTGACCAAATATTTTAAATTTTTTTTCAAGATTCATTTTAGTGACCTGTTTATCAACTCTTATTTGTATTATTACTGGCTTACTGTTCTTGTTTTAATTTTTTATATTGGGTTGTTCGCTTATTCTTAACACCTACTTGTCATTAATTAATACTTTTTAGTTCTTTAAGTAACTATCTTAATATCATTACACTTTTAATAATTTATTTTCATATTTTATGCCTAGTCGACAGTTAATCCTATATCTTATCTCACTTTTTGATTTCTAACATATCATCTCATTTTCTTATCCATTGTACAACTTGATTCTCGTTGTTCAATTTTATTGTTGTTCTCATCATATTGGTTTTCTTATCGAATGAACAATTTGCTTTTAGAGTATTTACAATATCAAACTTATTTTTCCCCATATTCATTTGATTCTATTATCATCGTTATTATCTTATTTTGAATATTTCATTTTAAATTTTTATATTCTTATTTTACTCATGCAGATCATTCTCTTATGTTTTTATCTCAATAATCAATAATCCAATTCAACTCTTTATAATTATATCTTTACTAAAATCTGTTTTCAGATTCTAATTTGTATTTTGATACTAGCTTCCATCCTTATTTTTAAAATCTTTTCTTAGTTATCAATTTGCAATTAGGTTTCTGGTTTAATTTTCAAATTACCGTTCATCTCCTATTTGTTTTTTTATTCTTAATTTATCATTTATCTTTCTTTAATTTATTATTTATGTTTGATTGTACTAGTATACTCCAATTTTTATCTTACTGCTTAACATTCATACACAATCACCTTATAATGTTTTATTTCTAATTTAAGTCTTCATGGCCCCTTTGATTTATATTTCCCTCTATACCTTCATTTTTGAATTTATCTCCCTTTTCGTATAAATTAAATTTAATATATTTATTTCTTCAATTATTAATTTGTCTTTCGCATTTCTACTACTCATAAATTTTCCTTTTAACTCAAATAATATTTTTCTTTCCTTTATTAATCTTTTGTCTGCCAATCATTTTAGGTTATGTTAATTTTCATAGTCTATTCCTCGACTACTATTCATTTTTCTTCCTATTTGCAATTTAATCCTTCCATTATTCTTTATTTATAGCTAAGTTATTTACATCCATTCACTTCCAATTTCAACTATCTTTCGCAATTGAATACACAGTTACCCCTTCTAATATTATTCACTTTATCTTCTTTTTTCAATTTACATTTTTAATCCTTTTAGCATTTTTACATAATGGCAAATTACTATTTAGTCCTTATTACTCACTTCTTTATCCATTCATACTCTTATTTGGTTCAAATTTATATTCTTACCTTTCTATTTACTTTTTCATCCCTTTTTGCTACTATTTCTATCTTTTGCATATTTATTTCCTCATTTTAGATGACAATTGTATTTTAGTCCTTAAATTTCCTTTTTATCACCTAATTCACTAATTAGAACACTAATTTACTCTTTTTTTACTCCTTTATATTCTTTATTTTATTCCTACTCCTTAAATTATATTTTAGTCCTTCACGTTCCTTTAGATAGTGGTAAATTACAATCTGACCCCGTTAACTTTATTTTCATATACTCTCATATTTTTACTATTTACTTTTTTAACTATATTCTTAGTGTAATTTATATTTCTACCCCTATCTTCTCACTTAATTACAAAATTACCTCTACTAATCATTTAATTATGTTTTCATATTATTTTTCCTTTATTTACATATTTAACCTTCTCTAATTAACTATTTTATTTATCATAATTTCCAAACTTTATTCTAATTTCATTACAATTTACAAACTTGGTCTTATTTGAAAATATTAAATATATTAATTCAAATCCCAATATAATTCACTTCCTTATTTAATTTATTCTCTTTACAAAAATCTTTATTAAAACACATAACTTCATTTTTAGCTCTAATTTAGAGTAATATTTCATTTTTAGTTCCTAATATTTTCATCTCATATTAAAACAATACCTTTGATTCCATTTTTTGTTGAAATTACATTTGAGTCCTTTAATTTTATCATTTTAACCTTTATGCCTCATTTTTTTACCAAAATTACCATTTTGTTCCTACTTTTACCGAAATTACATTTATGTCCTTATTTTTACCAAAATTACATCTATATCTGTATTTTTACTCAAAATGACAATTATATCCTTTCTTTTTCTAAATTGACATCTATATCCTAATTTTTACCATAATTACTATTTTACCCCTAGTTTTTCCTCTTTAAGCATTTTTTCACATTTTTACCCCTATAATTTCGTTTTCTTTCATTTTAGTACAAAAAATTCATTTCTTTTACCAAAATTATGCTTTAGTCCCTATTTTTATAACTTTTTCACTAAATTACAATTTTTCCCTCTGATTACCAAATTTACCTCATAATTTCAATTTTACTCTTCCTAAGTACATTTTTATTATCTTTTGACCATTTTGCCCTTAAATATCCATTTAGTCATATTTCTTCCATTTTAACTCTAATTACTTATCTTTACTAATTATCTATTAATTCTTTTCATTTTTCATCATAATTTTATTATTTTAGTTTCGCCCCTAGTAGTATGCAAGGAAACAATACCCACGAATCGAATATGTAGGATGTGAACCTCACAAGTCCAAATTTGTATATTTCTCATTTATCTTTCTCTTTTTCACAAATTTCTCATTCTTTTCTGATTTTAATGGTGTGAGACCGGCTTTGGCCCACTATTACCAGTCGCCATGACTCGCTACCGTAGTGAATGTCCTTATGCCTAACCAATTATATCCTGTACCTCTTATTTCACTTTGAAATACTAAAGGCAAAACTCTTCTCATATTACTCACATAATATTACCATCAATTCCACATATCTCACATTTTCACATTATGTATCAACCAAATTCATACTATATACATCATTTTTCACTTATTTATCATATAACTTCATTTCCACATATTAAAGCATTATAATCACATTAATTTAATCCAACATACCATTCGCCCACATATAGTTATATGCCTTCCATAATTATTTTCATGCCATTTGTGATTCTCATTATGTTCTTAAGGTCTAAATTACTCATATCTAACATTATTTCATCATTCTATCACATATTCTTTCAAAAATCTATGCCATACGATTCGGCCCATACTAGTCCATATGCATATGTCTTCATGTAATTCACAAAATTCTTTCTAACTATGTTTTTCATGTATTTTAAACATTATTCTAATATTAAATCAAATTAATTCATTATGTACCCTTGAATTCATTAACTTAAATAATAGGTCACTTAACTAATGTGTTATTTCTAACTATAATTTCATGCTTCTAACATCATATATCCCATTAATTATCATCTAATTATATTTATTTACCATAAATTTGAATTAAGATGTACAGTACACAATTTTTCTCTAAGTTGCATAATAGGTGTTTAAACTAATTTTACTCTTTTATTCATTTTTTATACCATTTTCATGCCAATTCAATTATTTGACATTTAATTTTATTATTCTAGCTTTAATTTGAATTTAGACATAATATACACTATAAACCCTAAATTGCATAAATTAGATTTTAATGAAATTAGCTAATTTAGGTATCCACATACATATTTTCCAAGCTTTATCCATAATTTCTATTCCATTTCCATCTTTTCAATTCATTTCTCCTTTGATTCCACTTGAATTTCCATAAACTCCACCTTGGCTGAATTTTGTCATGATTCATTTCTTCAATTTTCTTAATCCATAATTTAAAGTCAACCCAAAATATAAATCTCTATATTAAATTCTACCTAAAAATCCATTAAAATCATTAAAATACCACTAAATTAACTTACTTAAACTTTGCTCCAAACCTTTTCTTCACAATTCCATCCACTTTTTGCACTTCAAATCTGAATTTTTCTTGATTTTGGGGCTGCTAAAAGATGATAAGAGTGATTCCAATTGATAGAGTATGAAAAATCATGATGGGAGGGCTTGAATCAAGTGAATATGGTGAAATTTCATTAAGTTTTGGATCATATTTTTGGAGGAGGGAGAGTTGCTTTCTAGTCTAAGCTTTATCCATAATTTTTTGGGTTTTGGGTGAATATTTTGCCCAAAAATCATTGGTTTAAATAGTTGACAAATTAAACCACTTTATGTGGACATAATTGTACCACTTGTAAATTTCTCATTAGCTCATCCATCATTATTTTATTTTTTCACAAAAATTATTCCTAAAATTCTTAAATATTATAATTAAGATATTTTTAAAATTTTGGGTCAATTAGAATTTGTTTTGATAGGTTTCAAAGCACCAAAGCTTTTTCAGCCAGTTCAAAAACTCAATTTTTTGCCCTTTTTAGATTTCAATGTTCTCCTCATCAGAATTCTATAAAAAATTTTCTAGAGTGCAAAAATATATCTATTAATATGTGTCTAAAATTTTAGGCCATTTTGACATCGTTTCGATATACTTACAGTTTCGGCAAGAAAATTCATTGGTCTAGAATTCAAAACTATCAAAAAAATTAATTGTCACTTCCAAAAATTCATTTATACTATTTATAATAGGTTTATGTGATCAGAACAATTTTCAAAAGTCTGTAGAATATTTTTGGGTTTGGTCAAACTTAAGGTCAACCTTATTACAGTTCAGAAAATTTTTTTGTTGCCTATTTTGAAGGTTTATAAGATCTCAATTTCACCTAAAATTATACCACTGGACTCATTTTAATTCATACTTTTCAATAGTACAACACATATGATGCAAGTTAGAAACTTCCCAAAAGGTCATCCATCCTAGTATTTCTCTCAACCAAGCACGTTTAACTCCAGAATTTTTATAAGATCCAATACATTAATATTGATATAATCACATCCAATATCACTCCAATGATATTATTCAAGGCTCAAAAACTATTATTCACAAAAATTAAAATTTTCGACCATTACACCTGTAAAGTTAGACATTAGAACTTTGAGGATAATTGGATACTAAATGTAGCATTTTCAAATTTAAACATAATAGAAAACTTTGCTAGGTTATTATTTTGAATCCATATTAAATAGCATGTATTGCCTTATCTCATTTAATAACCTGCAACATTATTTCATTAGTGATCAGAGGATCCAAATGGCTATTACTTTCAAATCCATTATCATCAAGTTGAACAAAGATATAAAGCTGAATGGTGGTAATTATAAAATATAAAATATAAAGATACATTATGTATTTAAATAGCAAGAGGCTCTAGAACCTTTAAGTTCAATCATGGTTTGAACCCGAGGATGGCACCACACCAGTATAGGCGAGACCAAAATGCTGATGAGGCATGAAAAAAGAAAATTTTATCAGCTTGAATCATCTTGCTCAGTGTAATGGGTGATGATATCACTAAGCAATTCTACAATGCAATGGATTTATGGATTGCTTTTGCATAAGAAATTTAGAGATGTGTCTCTAACTAAGCTCCGATCGTTAACAGACAAATTTGATACTTATAAAAAAAAAGTTTGATCATACCATGCAGAAACATCTAAAAGAAATGAAAAACATGATATACAAACTCAGTAAGACTGGTCATAATTTGATTAATGAGCAACAGGTGCAAGCTATTATTCATTCCTTATCCAAGAGTTAGGAGCATATGAAAATGCAATTAAATCAATGGATAACATAAAAACATTTAGGGATGTCGCTCACATTTAGAGCTTAAACACTGATTAAGGTCAATGCCGAAATGCATATAGCATGGTCTTGTTCTGGTAGAATAAGTTCTACCTAAAACAAGAAAAGAAGTTTTAGAAATAAGGATAAGGAAAAGACTTAAGAGTTTAAGAAGCAAAAGATGAAACAAAATGACAAAAGGTCCAAAGTCAAGAAGAAAATGAACATCTCAAGAGAGAAATGTTTCAATTGCCAACATAAAGAAAACTGTGTAATAGATTGCACCATGCCCAAACAAAGATGATATTCTGACTCAAGAGTGAGTGAAATTTATGTATCCAGTTATGTATTTTTAACTGAATTTTATATTTTATGGGTGATAGATTCAAGAGCAACAGACCATATAACAAGGGATCATGATGGCTTTATTGAATTCCAATGAATTTATAATGGAGGAAAACAGATCTATGTGAAAAATAATGCCAGAGTGGCAGTTCAAGGGATTGGCACGTGTAGATTAGTCTTACGTAAAGACCGAACCTTACTCCTACATAATGTACTTTATAACCCAAATATTTATAGGAATTTATTTTTTATTTTAACTTTAATAAAACTTAATTTCGATCTACATTTTAATGACAACAATGTATGCTTATGTTTGGATGATATTTACTATGGTTCTAGTTTTATTTTGAATGATTTTATTATTATGGATATTGATCTTGATTACATAAATAATACTAGTTTTTCTCTAATCTCTTCTTTTTCTTCTTCACATAGTTATGAAAATAATGTGAAATTATGCAAACTAAGTTAAACCACATCATATAAGACCGAATGAGTCAGTTAGCCAAAGTAGGCTTGTTAGGTGACTTGAATAAGGTCAAATTGCCTACTTATAAGTATTGCCTAAAAGGAAAACTGGTTAGAAAACCATTTAAAAAATGAAGTAGAGCCAAATTTCCATTATAGTTAATTCATTATGATGTATGTAATCCAATAAATGTGAGGGAAGGCATGGGACCTACTACTTTATCACATTTATAAATGACTATAGCAGGTATGGTTATGTCTATTTGATTTCTCACAAATCAAAAGCATTGATTTCTTCAAAAATTATATAAATTTAGTTGAAAATCAATTAGACATGAAGATAAAATTTTAAAAACTAACCGAGGTCGTGAATATCTTTCAGATGAATTTAAAGCTTTATGTGATTAAAAGGAAATTCAACATTAGTTGTTCATTCCCAAAACTCCATAACAAAATAGTGTTGCAGAAAGAAGAAATATAAATCTCCTAGATATGGTAAGATCTATGATGATTAAGGTAAATGTGCCAATCTCCTATTGAAGAGATGCTTTATTGACTGCCACATATATTATAAACTGTGTACCCTCCAAATTTGTCACATCCACTCCTTATGAGTTGTGGACTAGTCAATAACCTAACCTATGCCATTTACGACCTTGGGGTTGTGCTGCTTACATCTATGATACCTCTAGTAAATTTGGTAAATTGAGACCAAGAGATAAAAAGAGTATATTTATGAGATATTATAAAGGATACATTTTCATATATAAGTAAGAAAATGACATAGTGACATAATTTGAATTATGAAACGTCATATTCTTAGAGAATGAATTTCTAAAGTTGGGCGAAATGAATCAAGATTTTACTTTTTATAAGACTCAAGAAGAGGAACCATTAAGATCACTCCATACAAGTAGGAAGGAATTAAAGGAAGCAGGTCAAGACCTTCCTCCTTCAAATGATTAAGATGTTTGAGATCTTCGCTTCAGTGGGATTATTCTTAACTTTAATGGGAGTATTGAACTTAATCTTAGTGGGAGCATTCCAAATTACAATGAATATATGAGATATGTTTATCAAGAGTCAAAACTACAAAAATCTAAAAGGATAAGTGTTCCATGCTGGTGATTTGAGATCGAAGGCTCGAATAAGGCACTTTTCAATTACCCCACAAGATGAAGAAGAGCCCAAAAATGTCCAAGAGGCTTTCTCATGCCCAGCAAAGAAAAATTAAATTAAAGTAATGGAAGAAAAATGGCATCCATGAGATCAAACCATGCTTGGGAACTGGTTGATCTACAAGAGGACGCAAACTAATTGGGAATAAGTGGAGTCTCAAAATAAAATGAAAAACCAATGGAAGTATCAAAAGGTACAAAGGCTTGACTAATCGCTAAGGGGTTTACACAATAGGAAAAAATTGACTATGAGAAGACTTTCTCACCTGTTGTATGATTTACATCTACCAGGTTGATTCTAACCATTGTGGCAAATCTAAAGCTAGAGCTACATTAAATGGATGTAAAGATTACTTTCCTTATTGGAGGATTAGATAAAGAAATCTTATGGAACAACCTATAAGTTTCATCAAAAAAGGCATCAAACATAAGGTTTGCCTATTGAAGAGATCAATATATGGCCTCAAACAGTTTCGAGACAATGGTACTTAACATTTCATGACACAACTATATCGAATGGGTTCAACATGATTGATGAAGACCATTGTGTTTATTATAAGAGCTCTCAAAATAAATTTGTCATTTTGACCTTGTATATAGATGACATACTTATAGCTAGAAATGATAGAGTACTCAAATGAAATCATTGGTTATCATTAAATTTTGAAATGAAAGACATGGATCAAACAGATTATATCCTTAGAGTTAAAACTTCAAGAGATCGTTCAAGAAAGTTGTTGTCTCTTTCACTATAGACATGTATCAACAAAGTCCTTGAATGATTTAACGTGCAAAACTGCAAACCCATTGATAACCCTATTGCCAAGAATCAATTTCTAAGAAAAAGTATATGTCCTAAATGCCAGAAGAAACGGAACACATGAGGAATGTTCCATATGCACTATTTGGGTAGTTTAATGTATGCAATGTCATATATAAGACTCAACATATCTAAGGAGTAGGCATGGTAAGTAGACATCAATCTAACCTAAGCGAAGCACATTAAAAACTAGTCAAAAGGATACTTAGATACCTCAAAAATACTGCTGACTATTCTCTCTGTCATCAACGTAAGGATCTGCAATTGAGAGAATATACAGATATTAATTGGGAAAGAGATGTAAATGAGCCGAAATTCACTTTGGGTTTATGTTCTTGTTTGGCAAATGTGCCATCTCATGAAGTAGCAAGAAACAAACCTATATAGCCCTATCAACAATTTAAGTAGAATTCGTCACTTCCTCAGCTGCAGTACAAGAACCAATTTGGCTAAAATAATTTATAAATCACTTAGGAGTAACTGCATTAGAGGTACCTATGATAGTTAGTTGTCAATAGCTTACATCAAGAATCTAAAATTTCATCCTAGGACCAAGCATATCGACATTAAGTATCATTAAACTAAAGATATTGTTGCACAAGGAGAAGTGAACTTACAGTATGTTCCATGCATGACATGATAGCAAATCCATTAACAAAGCCTATAGCAAAAGATGTGTTTAAGAGACACATTAGATCGCAAAGCTTGTGCAGGATTTGATATGTACTGTTTATTTAATATAATCCCTTAATAATATCATTTATGAATAATAATCAAGTCCATTGTTAGCAATATATGAGTGTGAATATTTACTACTATTAATTTTGAGATTGAGCATGTCAGATAGACAAGTAACCTAGTCACATGGGTGTTTACTTTAGTTTTATCAATGAGTTAACAAATACTAAGATGAGCCAATTTTTAAACATATAATGAAACTTAAGAGCTAGTTTAAAACAAAAGTGTTGTCTTACAGAAATTACAAGATTGGTCTTATCAAGGTGCAAGGTAAAGACATACATAAGGTCATATGCTTTGGATTAAGATCCAAAATAGGATTAAGCATGATCCCATGGTAAGTTAAACACAACTACCATGTGAAACGCATGTCAGAGCTTGCTTTTTTTTGGTTTGGTTATCAAAAGTCTGCGTTTAGGGTCCAAAACTAGAATGAGGCTCACTATAACCCATAAACTGGCCACTTCACAATAAAAAAAGGGTTAGGCCCAAATTATTATTGATGGTCAACCTATGAAGGTATCCAATGTGGGTTTAAAGAGGCGTGTATCATGGAGTCACCACCCAACAAGACGTTGGAAAATTATTCTCAATCTTTTGATGTCCAAACAGAGATCGGTGTTCGATACATCACTCTTACTTGACATCTCGGTTAAGCATTGTTTTATAATTAGGTTTTTGGTTTATTAATCCACTACCTCCTTTCTCACATGATGTATTTGCTAAGAAAATAAATATCCACTACTTAAACTATTACAGAGGCCAATTGTCCAAAGAAAAGAAAAAAAAAAGTATCATACATAAAATGGCTATTCATTAAGTTTGAAAAAAATTGGTTCTCTTATACATATTTACAAAAAGGAAAATGAAGAGTCTTTATTAATTTTGAGAAAACATGGGATGAGTGATCCGAATTTTGATAAAAATAAGACTCTCATTTTATTTATATGGTTTTGGGATAAAAATTGAACATTGGTCCATTTTATTTAGAAAAATCCAATTAATTATGTACAAAACAATTAAATGTATTTTATTAGTTAATATGCCAAAAACTTCTTTTTTATTAAATTATTACATCTCCCGAAATGAAATACATCCAAAATTAAATAAATGACCAAAATGATAAATAAAGGATAATAATACAATAAATAAATAAAGCATAAAATTAGATGTAATAAAGGATAAAAAGGTATAGCAAATAACCGATTTGAAGGATGGCCTCCAAAAAAATGTAAATCTCCCAAAAAGTACTCCGAAATAGGGAAATAAAAAAATGCTCACATAAATGCATAAATAAAGCAAATTGATTAGCATATTAAAATAACTCAAAATCAAAACAAAATTAATTAATTAAGTAATAAACTAAAAAATGCTAAAAAATATATATTGGAATAAATAAAAAATGAAGTACAAAATGCAAAACATGTCATACAGAAGCAAAAATGAAATTAAAAAATGCATCTAAAAATCTAAAATGAACTAGATTAACAAAAATAACATTAAAATATGATGAAGATGACAAAATTGAGCCACGGACGCCTCAAGGCAAAAGAACAAATGCTCAGGCAAAATGGAGAGACGAGACGAGAAGAAGACATTGAAACGTCCCATCTATCACATTGATAGACGGCCGTCCGTAATGTCTTCTTCCGGTCTGTCACTCGAAAACACAGACAGAGACCAGATTTTTAACTCAAAACATGGAAAATAAATTCTAAAATTAAGATATGCAATTTCAAAACCCTAGAATGTGCCAAATGTACAAAAATAGTAATAAAAAGTTATTTAAATCATTAAATAAACATGCAAATACATAAAATAAATCAAACCATTTTATCATACATCAATGGAAGAAAGTAAAATCTAACATGTTGTCTATCACTTTAAACGATATCAAATCATCATGGCATTCATAAAAATACAGAATAAATTAAATAACATAAAAGAAACCTAAACCATGGCATATAAATAGAGATTAAAGATAGTTAACTACATGATTATGCTATGAACCTAGAGAAAGAAAATGAACTTGAGGCCTAGAATATTACCCTCAAGAATTATTGACTCTGTAATTCTAAAAAACAACAATCCAAAGCTTCAACTTTGATTCCCACGTTCAATGATGATATGTGTGTGTGTTTTTGTATGAAAACTGTTTTTGGGATGCAGTCTCTGAGATCAAAGAATTAAACTTTCTCTTTCTTAAATTTATGCTCTTTTCCAAATGTCAGTGTGTGTAAGATCCCCCTAAAAACCCTAATTTTTTCCTTTATTCCTAAGGAAGAGTTGGAGATCAACTATAATTCTCCCTCTGCAGAAAAGGAAGATTAAATCCCCTAAATTCTGTGTTGATCATATATGAACACTATCCATAATTTCAAAACTAAAAAATGTGAAAAAATTGGAAATAACCCCACAGACGGACATCCGTCGTTGACAAGCAGCCATCCCTCACACGATTTTCTAGAATTATAAAAATATCTCTGATCTGACCTGGACTGAACGAAATCGGCCACAGACAGCTATCCCTCTATAACAGATGGTCATTTGTGATAAGCAGAGGCCAAAATCAAGGTTTTCGAAATTCTTTTTCAGACTCTTGAAGATCAATTTGTAAAACTACAAAAACATTTATGAATGTGTGGAGATCAAGGTCGAAACTTTGAGATTCGTGCTCTTTGTCAGAAATTTATTGTTTTCTCATGATAGGATAATCTTGATCTAGGCTGCTTTGAGTCTCAGTGTCTACACCATATTTTGTCCAAAAGTTAGAAGTAGTCCGTAATTAAGCAAACTAAAGTTGGATATGCATTGCAATCTTATATACACACGCGCGCGCACACACACACACACACGCTCGTTTAAGAAGAAAAGAATATTATAACACATGTTTCATGCCATGTCTGTTTTTGTTGACCAAGGAAAGGGAATTTAATGTAAAAGATCTCAACTTTCTTCAGTGTGAGACTCCATTTGAATATCGATTCTTAGAACCTTTAACTTATTCCTGAAGTATAGTTCAGTAACTAGCTATGGAAAAACTCGGTCTAGCAGATCTAATCATAAAAACGAGTTGCATTATGATGGATGGCATATAGTAAAAGGGAAATATAGCCTTTTGATTACATTCAATAGTTTCATGGTTCAGCGATATACCTATTGTAGTTTCTATAATTATAGACACAATAGTGAACATAAAAATTATTTTATGAGATCATGAGTTAAAATAGTGAATGTAAGAAGGTAATTTAGGGTTAGGCATACATGAATAAGAGGATCTTATTTTTCTAGATACTATATATCCTCAATCGGTGTATAGCACTAGTGCTCTTGATGTATACTGGTCATATTATCTATTTTCCTTTATGATTGAAGATTATGATTAGATGTCTTTTCATGATGTGTGAGTAGGAAATAATAGAGTTTGGATACTACCATGACTCTAAATATGGAAAGCGAGTCATATAAAATCAAATCTGACTAATTATGAAAAATAATTTATATCAAATCAAATCTAAATAGATATGAAAAGAGTTTCATATCAATTCCTAATTGATTGGTTTCCTTATTAGATAGATCCAATCAGATTTAAAAGTTAAAGAGTTAGAATTAGGGGTGTATACGGGTCTGGATCTTTTTGTACCGAATCGAAGAACCAAAGAAAAAGATCAAGAACCGAACTGTACTGTTGACTTTTTGACTAAAACCGAACCGAATTGTACTATTGACTTTATTTGAAACGGATCTGGATATTTAACAGAGAATCGGACCGAGAACCATATTGAACTGTACTGAATTGTCTTGTACCGAATTGTACCGAAAGAACCAATATTTATTAATTATTATATATAATACTGATAATTTATATATAAATATTACTTATAATTTTTATTCTATATGTACTACATAAATTTAAGTTAATAATTATTTAAGTTATATATTTTAATACACAAAATTAATATAATAATTAGTTAATAAATTAAACTAAATATTTTAATTATTAAGAACAGAAATTTAATTATTATAATAACCATTCTATATATATGAATATTAATATGAATATATAACTAAAATAATTTGTATTTAATTTAATCCATCTTTAATATCACTCAACTACTATTTTATTTTCTTTATAAATTTTTATATAAATATTTAAGTTAATCAATTTATCATATAAGTATTTTATCAATTAATTTTATTTACTATGAATATCAATTAACTAATTAATACTCATATATATTAGTAATAGAGTTGTAAATCAATTATATTATCAATTAACTTTATTTACTTTTATATAATGAATGATTGAATGTACTTATATGAGTACATAAGCATCTTATCAATTAATTTTATTTATTTTTAGTATTAGTCAAATAGTATTTATAATTTTATTAATTTTATTTATAATTTTATTTTGTTCTCTAACGATTTTTTAAATATCTATATTTCTTTTAACACATAAAAAGATAACATCGGCTTATAAAATACTTCATTTTATAAATTATTTTATTAATACTATTATTTAATAGTCATTTAAAAAATATCTTATAATTACTCTCATTTTTATAAATAATAGTAAATATAAATTATTTTTTTAATGATAAAAATTGAATTGAAGATAAAAATTATAAAAAATTTTAAGAGGGAAAAGTTTTTTATTTTGAATTTTCGAATGGAGCTAATTTTTGGAATTTTCGGAGGGAGCTAATTTTTGGAAATGGAAAAGTTTTTTATTTTTTATTAGGGTGACAATAATTAAGGTTTAGGTTTCACTTTCTATTCCTTTCACCCTTTATTCTTTCTCATTTCCACCTCCCCTCCCTCTACCTTCCTCACTCTCCTCTCACCACTGCTGGTCTCTGCCTCTCACCACTGCCATCCAATCTCTGCCTCTCACCACTGCTAGGTAACTGATGTAGGAATTTAACAGCGCATTGGTGTTTTCTTTATTTGCTTAATTGATTCTCTAGTCTCCATCGTGTTCTACTGTCGGCAGGCCCTGATTTACTTTGTGTAATTATCTGGATTTTGAAGCAGGTCTAATGCAGCACCAAAGAGCCAGTTGAATGTGGAAGTGGAAGTGGACTCGGACACAAAGGAATGGGCTATGCTAGTTATATTATATCTTCACAATTTCGATTCAGTTTTAGTTCAAGAGTTAAAAGTTTAGCTTTTTTTTCAGCAGTCAAATATTAGTTTTAAGGGTAACTTGGCGATCTTGTTTGATTGGCTTGCTAAAGTTTTGTTGTTTTGGTGATTATTGTAATTTTTGTTTTGATAATAATAGGAAAAAGTTAAAAGGTTACATACTCACATGGCATTTAAAAGGCGCCACTGATTATATTATGATTATTGGTTTTCACAGTTGCCTTGAATACCAGTTTGAGTTTGATCTTAAGAAACTTGCTAACTGTGTCTTTAACATTTGTTTGCAACTCTGGTATCAATGACAGATTCTATAGCTTAAGGAGGGATGTATGAACTGCCTCGGAGCAACTTGAGGAGAATATAACCTCTGCTGGCATGCAGCAATTAGAGCAAGAAGTTGCAATTTTAGTATCAACAGCATCTAATAGCTCCTTTTGGAATGATCATGCTAAAGCTCAAGAAACCCTTGTGGCTCTTACCGATGTCAAAGAAAAGATATAGCTGCTAACAGAGTTTCAAACCAAGGTCATATTTTTCTTCATCTTCTAATTAAGATATTGCTTCAAGCATAGCTCTAGTTTTGTAATATTCCATGAATGATGCCAATTATTTATTTTCTTTGGAAAGCCCAATACCAACTCGTCAATATATTTCTAAAAATTACGACACTGCCACAAAATCTGGTCTGTGGAACTTATAATGGGATAATAATGGACGATCACAATAAGAGTAGTAATTACTGGAATTTCTGACAATGTAAATGCTTTGGATGTAAAGTATCGGTAAAATGTGGGCAAGACGTTGAAGAGAAAAGTGGTATTGTTTTGTTGAAACTCTAAAGAAAAGAAAAACAATAAAAACAAAATAACACTCGTTGAATCAGATGCAGAATACCTATTTTATCTTCATCCATAAATCTGAACTACAAGGAAAGTACTTTTGATCAAATGAAGTTGTTTGGCAGCATCCCCCATGTCTTGGAAATGAATCAATTTTTTCTTCAGTAACTTGTAATTACCATGAAAGTTCTCCTTAATTCTAAATTTTGTTAAGTGCCTGTTAGACTTAGTTTAATTAGATAACTTTGAGGATGAAGTATAACATAGCCATATTGGGGCTACCTATTACTCAAAGCTGAAGGATAGTGTTTTCTTTGAGATAGTTTTATCGCACTTGGTGGAAAGATGTTTCATAGAAAATAATATGGTTTTTGATGATTTTTGGATACACCTAGTTTCTATTAATTTGGTGAATATGTTTTAATTAGAAGTCCCTTTATTATTATTATTATTATTATTATTATTATTATTATTATTTACATTTTTGTCGTCATGAACTATCAAATTGAAATGCTGTTAGTGAACTAATTAAATAAAGGTGATAACAACAATAGCAGAATATCTGAATTTTCTTAGATTTGAATTTTATTTTCATTATCTAAATTTTCTCTTAATTAGAAATTAATTGAGTTTTATATTCAATATTTGTACATATTTTTATTAATACATGTTTTCTTATTTGATTTTCAAATAGAGCATTATAGGTATTAATAATTTAATAGATACATGGACTGCTAATGTTTTTTTATCTTAATATCTTAAAACATGCAAAATTTTAAAAATATTGAATTATTCGAAATACCGAATTGTATTGTATTGTATTGTATCGAAAGAACCGAAGAACCGTATTGAATTGTACCGAATTTTTATAAAATTGTACCGAATTGTCCCGAATTTTCAAGACAGTTATAATACTTAATTTTTAAAATATTCGAAATTTCAAAATAATACGGAGATTTGTAAATCCCCGAATTGAACCGTACCGTGTATATCCCCAGTTAGAATCGAAAAAGTTCAAGAGAGAATTTGAAAATTCCTTTCATCCACTTTTATATCTTCAAAGGTTCTTAATCTTTGGAATTGTACTTTTATCCTGCATCAATTGTTCGTATATAAAAGTCTAACCAGTAACACGAAATGAAATCCTTGTTTTTACTTCTCACAAGAATTTACGATATAAGAGGTAAATATAATTTTCCTCTTAAATATATATTATGATATATCTAATTCCGTGTTTACTATACATGATTTCCAACAAAAAGATAAAATAAATAAACAATAAAAAATTATATTATAAAACTATGACAGTTAATACACTTTCTGTCCTATTAAATTGTCACTTTTAAATAAAAAAAAATTATTCTGCCAAATTATCACTTTAATAAATCTAAAATAAAATTTAATGCGTCATTTTCAATTTTATTCTCACATAATATCAACAAAACATTTAATATTTTAATTAAATGATCATTTTAATCTATTTAATATAAATTTATATAAAAATTAGTAAAACTAATTACTACCTAATATTGATAATTTGTGTAATAAATAACAATTTGATTGGATGTATCCAGTATTTTTTTAATTTATTTGTAAATGCAAAATGAGCAATTTAGAGGGAGCAGTTGGTTTTAATGAATGTAATAATAATTGAAGACGCATTTGCCCCCTAAAATTCATTGGGAACTGACCTGACATTAAGCATAAATTTACTAATTTCAGAACAGGTGTAAACGGAGTGAAAAAGAAGTAATGAGAGCATAACAATGATTAAGCTATTTCCTTTTCTTTTTCCTTTCTTTCTCTAATAACTGAAATAATAATTACATATACAAAATGCCATTTGCTACACTAATCTCTGTATATTCATTTCATAACCCTCTGGAACAAATACTTGAATGCTATATAGAGAGCCAAGGCCAACCAAGGTGTAAACCTGTCCTTCACAGCTTACATGGAACCGAAGGTCCAGAGGAACTTTGACATTTCACAACCTTTTCACTCACCACACTAATGCCCACTTTCAATCATCTTCTCTATACCGCTCTCTTTTCGGTGCTGATACATGGACTTACTGCGATTTATCTCTTCTCTGCAAAGACAAAAAAAAAAAATTTCTTGTAAAATTCAAAGATGGAGAGAAATAAATCAAAATAAACGTGTGCTAGATGCCAACAGCTCCATTAGATTTATGCTAGTTAACAGAAGGACAAATTTTCAATATATGCCATGTTAACACTAAGCGTGTTACTTTAAGCAAATAGGGGAACATCCAATAAAGTTTCTTTTCTTCCCTTCATTTCCCCACTTGTGTGTGTGTGCGCGCGCGCGTGCATGCACGCTTGTAAGAGAGCGAGAAGAAGAATCAACAAGAAGGATCATCAAATTCCTCAAGCATGGTCTGGTAGGGACTAGGAACATATGGGAGACATCTGAGCTTTTCATTAAGTGCAGCTTCAACAGTCTAACAACACAAGCTCGTCTCAAATTACTTTAGGATAATAAATGGAGTTCGGTACAAGAATAGCACAAAACAGTTCAGTAATAGCAACAGTTTAACTAATGGTATACAAAATAATTTATAGGAAAATATTTTGACTAATTCTCTTGGCTTAACTTCATATATATCACATTAACAGGCACGCACAAGTTAAGCGATGGGACCATAATGGATAGATCTACCATTTAGAAAAGAAACCACAATGAAACAACGACCAAATAACTATGCTTCTGAGGTATGATAAAAGTTTTTTATTTTAATCTTTTTTGTGAAATTTTACGAGGAAAAAGACCTCATTAATCAAACAGAAAAATTGTCTACTTAAGACCAGAAAACAGTAAGAACCTGAGACAGTTCCGAATTGAATCATAATGAAGAATGGCAACAACCCTCCTCTTCCTTTCTTTCCAGGAGCCTCTTGAACGCTTAACCACTGGTAACTGCTTGATCCCTTTGGCCTCCATTAATTCCTTTGCAATTGCCAAATCAGTGTCTGGATAGCAGGTCAAAAGTCCACGCCGTTGCCCTCTGTAGCTTATCTCTCGGGTACACACAGAGGAGACAAGACAGTTGTTTACCTGTAACAATAATAAATAAAAATGTGCAAGTTTAGGCAACAAAAAATACATAAAATAAAATGCTGCATAAGTTTGATATGCAATAAAAGCTCAATAAAATATATCACTGGTTCAGAATTATTATATAGCACCACTCCAGTGGTTCACTGAACACCAGTGTTCTGTATGGGTTTAATGTCTAAGAAAGGAGATGCACAGAGGGGTGGAGGGAGGGAGTGCAGAGAGTTGTACATAACAACAAAGAGTTAACATCAATTTCAATTATAAAGTAACAAAAACAAACATAAAAACTATAAGCCAAAGTATTTATTACATGCTTACGTACATCTTTAGTTGTTGAATCACCTACTGAAACCTCATCAGATGTATTAGACAACCGTCTAATGTCACCATATGTTAGTATTCCTTCCAGCAAATCTTTATCATCAACCACAAGCACACAATTCTGCTTACTGTTGTGCATAAAATCTACAGCTTCTTTCAAAGTTGAGACCGCTAAAACCTTTGCATAATTCTTTGACATGGCCTTCGAGACCTGGTATCAGCAACAAGCAAAGAAATTTCACTCAAATAAGCCTCAAAGAGAAGTGCAATAAGAGCTGAAAATATTTCAAAAAGAAACCAAAAAATAAATAGAGGTAATTAAGGAAAAGGAGAAACTAAATCAGACCTGTAGATATTCCAAGACCCAATCTTCACTGATTCCATCATGATCAGAAGCATTTTCTACAACAGAGAGTTCTAAATCATCCACAATATCTTCAGAATTGGAGAGAGAAGAATAACCCCTTGTCAAAGTACGTGTATCAGATCCTTCCGTCTCCTTTGCCTGGTTGGTCACAGAAGGAACCCATATTGCTAATCCGACAGCTCCCTACTTGCATGTTTGAACAAGAAAACAACAACACATTAAGGTTTCAAGATATATGAAACAGCATAATGTACAAACCCTGCTCTCTAGAGAAATAGAAAATTTCAACAACAGCAGCCATGGCAAGAAACTCTTCTCAGACAATTAAATGAATAGATAATTAAATGTAAGGAAAAAACTAAATTTTTAATGTTACAAAACGTGAATGCAAAAAGGATAGCGTTCCAATTTAAATATCAAAATCAAAAGAACACCACTCTTAGCTCTTATGTCATATGGCCCTTCTCTGTAGCAGAAACAAGGCTGTTCATCCAGTAAAAAGCAGATCAAAAATTTATTGTTAATCATGTCACTTTCGGAGAAGCAGAATTAGGCAGAAACAGACTAACAAAAATTGGCAATGTTTTTCCAAATACTGGTTAATAACCATGGCTGCTGTGATTGCACAACCTAATATCTGTCTTTTGTGTGTGTGTGTGTGTGCGCGTGTGTGTGTAACTTCAATGATTGCTGATATCTACCATAAAGGCAAATCACATGGAAGCAGAAAATATATCAATCAGATTAATCCGTGAAGCAGAAGAATCGGCACACTTCTTGGTCGGTGTTGTTAGACTTTATATCATAGCATATGCATATTTTAAGAGAAAATCTTTAGTAAAATCAGGGAGACATTACCATTAGGGGAAGAATTATCCTGTAGTCTTTTGTCAACTCAAACAAAAGTAGAACTGATGTCAATGGCACCGAACAAACTGAAGCCAATGTAGCAGCCATTCCAACCTGCATTATAAATTAAATCTTCTTGGGGGAAGGAAAAAAAAAGAGAAAAAAAAAGGTACCTTGACCAAGAGAGAGATATGTTAGGAAAGTTATAATAAGAAGAGAATACTTTACCAATGCATATGCCTGTGGCTGAGCAACAGCAGCATTCCCTGGAATAGCTGAATTGATAACTTCAGCAGCTGAACCCCCAAATACAGCACCTACAGCAGCACCAATCATCAAACTCGGTGCATAAAGGCCACCCACAAGTCCTAAACCTTTGCATAGAGAAGTAGCCACAACTTTGGCCACCACTAGCTGGGCTAGCAACCAGATTCCTGGAGCTGAAGCACTCTTTCCAGTATGTAAAATTTCTTCAACATTTGTGAAACCCCAATATAGTATCCCGGGATACCTGAGAGCAATTATCCCAGCTCCTAACCCACCTAAAGCAGGACAAACAACAGCTGGAAGGGAAAATTTGGCCTTGATAAACTCAAATGATTTAGTGAACCAAGAAACCAAGCGAGTAAAGGCCACACTTACAACGCCACATAGCATACCCAAGATCAAATACAAAGGTAATTCTGCAAAGCAACATGAAGTGCATCAGAAAAACATATGAACCAGAGGGACTTGAAAGGGAGTGGATGCAGTGTGAGGAGAGGGAGAGGAGAGCAAGAGAAATGGGAGAAGAATCCCAGCTCATTGATATCTTCCACGATGCAAAAGTTATATCCAGTTCCATGCTGATTTTAGCAATGCAAACACAACTTTTTCACCTCGGAACTCCAGTATAGAGTAATACTCACAAAGCTAAAAAGTCACGTACTCCTTAAAAAGAACATACCAATGACATTTCCAAAACACTTGGGCAACTAAAAATCAAACTAGTGTATACATCCATAAGAAACCAAGGCACATAAGGACATATAAGTGAGATTGAATAACTAAACACAGAACAGATAAGAGAGAAATAGTACCAGCAGCAGATTTCAAATCATAGGGTGGCACTGTAAAAGCTGATTGAGTACCAAGTAAAACATTTGATACAGTTGATGATATAACAGAAGCCAATATTATCATTGCAGTCGTAAATGGAGGTGAATTTTCAGCACGGCGAGGCCTTAATACCGTTTCAATAGCAAAGAAACAACCAGCAACAGCAGCATTGAAACCTGAAACAGAAGAAAAGAATGAGAAAGAAACCCAATCTTCCACGTAGCCATCCTTATTTCTTACTTTAGTTCAACTACTGCATCTGCTTATAGAATTCAATTGCACCTGCAGTCTACTTTGTTTTCCGAAGAGCCCTAACACGTGCCTCACTGGTAGAGAAGATTTAATGACAATAGAAAAGGAACCACCTTAAATACAGCACCCACGTAGAAGTAATGATGCAAAATAAAATAGTTGTTCAATGTTGTAGTGGAATCCAACTGTATAAAGTAACATGGATTCCAGCCCAAGAAAGAAAATGCTAAATATATGTAGCACTATTTAACATCAGCTCATATGGCTTGTGAAAGCACAAATGTAATAAGGCATATTTCTGACCAGCGGAAAAGCTGTTTCAATACAATCATACAAATCTGAAACCGGACGAACAAAAGCGCAAATAAACGTTCCCTCGGAGTATTCTCCATTGCAACAAAATCATTGGATGGGACGATATCAGAAACAAAGAAAATCTGGAGGCTTAAAAATAATATGTTATTGTACTGATTAAACAAGGACATCTGCATGAACACAGAAGAAGGATACTGATGTTCTTCCTTTTTCTTTATTAAAAGCCCATGGGCAGTACAGAAAAGACAATGGCCCCTATTCACTACAAAACCACAAAAAGTACAATACTTCATCCAGTAATCTGCAGACCAACAAAATAGCATGGGTTAAAATTAGCTATGAGGAATTTATTCCCAAAACAGCTTACTAAACATTTGAGCCTAGATGGTGCTGAATGGTACAAAATGGATTATCGCAGCAAACCCAACTAGTTTGGCCCTAAAGCTTACCATCCGCCTTAATATGCTAGTATTGCATTTGAACAAGTGTGCTGTGTATGCTTTTGTGGGCCGAACCTATGCTAGTTGAGGCCACTGATTTTGGGTTCTATTATGGCTTAACCAACCCATAAATGAAGTAAATAAATTTTATTTATTTCATATTTTATAGAAAGTCAATATATATTAACGTGTTCCGCAAACCGAAAGAGATCGGGGGAGGGGTAGAATATCCAAAATGAATTCCAATGATAATTATTTAGTCTATCTGATAAATAAGATGATCTTCTAGTATTTCGATTCTGATTTTCTCACTCAATATGAAAGAATAAGAATTTAAAATTGTCCTTACATAGTCTTTTTTCTCTACTATTGCACTAAAAAAAATTGGACATTTTTTTAACCTATTTATTTATTTTAAATCATTAATGATCCAATCCATACAGAATGTATGAAATACATATGAATGGAGAAATAAAGAGAATTTTATACTCAAATTAGAATTTGTAACAGATAGGCCACTGATTGTGGGTGCTATTATGGCTTAGGTTTCTGATTTGATTAGTTGGACTTGTTATTTTATTTTATGGTTGCTTATTTTCCTTTTTTGAATAAAAGTAGCATTCCTTTCTATCTTTAAGAAATCTAGCTTATAGGTTTTTCCTATTTTTGTAATAAGACTGGACTGGTCCTACTTACAGGACACATAAAATAATAAAACCTAACCCAAATTTAATCAAAACTCAAAGATGTGGGGCTCTCTCTCAAAGAGGTCCTAGGTTTCAGGCTCCCGTTGATGAGCTTGAATTAACAATTGAAATAGGTCATCCAAGAAATCAAAATAAAGGAAAGGCAATATTTCAACTTTCTTGGCAATCATCATCTGACACAATCCTATTCACACAGTCTTAACAATTTTGGTATCAAAGCCAATTGCAATGGGCGATGGCATCAAATCCTTGTTACAAGAAGGGACAGTTATCAAGTGTGTGATGGAGGCTACGGTTAAAGAATTGGAAAGCCATTAGCCACTTCAAGCAAATCATGCAACAATTTCAAGACCAAATACAAAACGGTAATTGCCGGCTAGAGCAAGACCACAGTTGAGGAGGGAAAGACAAGCAGCTCCATGCTGCTGGCAGGCCAAACAGCCCCTCTGTCAGCTGCTGGAAGGGGTGCAACACCACCAACGCTCGGGGTGTTCTGCAAAAACAATGGGGTTGTTCCTGATTTACAAAGTTGGATTTCCCTACTTTTGATGGGTCAAAAGACCCCTTGACTTGGCTCCAGCAGCGTAAGCAATTCTTGAGAATCAACAAACAAAGTGGGTTTGGCAACCTTTCATATGTTAGATGAATCGCAACTTTGGTACTACCTGATAAAATTGGAGGGGCATGTGTTGAAATGGCAGAGTTTTGCCATTCTTGTTCTCTTCATTTTGGCCTTGTTGACTATTATTTCTTGATAACTGTTATGTTTGAATTTGTGAGTCTCTACTAGCTATTAGGAGTTTTTTTTATTGACTTAGTTTTTATTCATTCAATTTGTTGTATAAATACATGTTAGTTGTAAATACAAAATAAGAAATATTACTTTGAATTTCTTCATGGTAAGAAATATTACTCTGAATTTCTTCATGGTATCAGAGCCACTGTCATTGAAGGTTGAGTTATCTCCCTTGCAATAGGTATGTTCTTAAAAAAAGAAAAAAAAAATCCAGGAAGCATTTTTTAGGCAGCTGTACAGAGGACATTTTTTGTCCCTCTACCGACGACACCGCCCTCATCGGAGAAGAGCTCAAGCCAAGTTCGGCCGGTATTCAGATTTCCGGTGCCATTAGACCAAGTGCATGAGTCCACGCGCCGCTAGAGCATTTCGGCACCTCCCTCCACGCACCAGCGCGTGTAGCTTCCTCCAGCCAGCTTCTGTCACCGGATCTTGCCTACACATGTTTGCCGGCCTCCTGCGACTCTAACTAGCATCTCTTCAGTGACTTCCGACATCTTGGTTTTCTAGGTCCCACGTAACAAGTTTTGCTACTCTGTGTCTTGGGGTTTTTCCTTCCTATTTTGGGTGTTTCGTGCCTCTAAATTTTTATTTGCCATTATGTCTGATACTAAGAACACTAATATGGAAGCAGAGAAATATTATTCTATTAATGATAGCTCATATTCTCAGATTTGCCCTGTTAAGCTAGATGGAGGCAGTACTTATTTAGCCTGGATCTAGGTCATGTTTATTGTCCATTAAGGCTAGAAGGTTGCAAGATTATATTGATGAAAATAAAAAACAACCACCTGTCACTGATCCTACTTTTAGTCAATGGAACTCTGATAACTCATTGGTTATGTCTTGGTTTCTTAATTCTATGCACCCTAAGATCTCTAAACAGTATTTGCTGGTTGACACTGCAAAGAAGATATGGAAAGCTGCAAAAATCACCTATTCTCGTATGGAACATGATGCTTGGATCTTTGAATTTAGGAACAAAATTCGCAGCACAAAACAATGTGAACTTACTGTTTCATATTACTTTTGAGCTGAGCAGTTTATGGCAGGAATTAGATTACTATCAAGATTTTCAAGCCAAGTGTACTGATGATGCTATACTAATTCAAAAAATGATTGAAAAAGAGCGGATGTATGATTTTTTAGCCGGCTTGAATCCTAAATTTGATCAATTAAGAGTTCAAATTATTGGCAGATCCCCTTTTCCATCTCTTAAAGAGGCACATTCCTATATCCAGCAAGAAGAACCAGAAGAAATGCCATGCTATACACTACAAAAGTTGAAAAGTCGGGCTTAATTGTTCATTTTACTCGAGAGCAGTCCAAGGGCGTTACTTCGGATAAAGATCATCTGCACTGTGAATAATGTGGGAAGCCAAGGCATACAAAGGAGGCTTCCTGGAAGTCACATGGAAAACCTACTAGAAGTTGTGGGGGAAAACGAGTCAACCCAACAAAGGTTCAACCAAATATGTTAGAAAAATCCAAGGAGACAGTTCCAATTGAAAGCCTCTCTTCTGATGAAATTCAACATTTCAGACGTCTTATGTCACAGCTCAACCCTTCATCCAGTGTCAACTCAAATTCGGTCGAAACAGGTAACACACTTGCTCATCCTGACTCTTGGATTATTGATTCTGGTGTGAATAGACACATGAGAGTCACTTGTAAAGCTTTCTTAATTACTCTTCTTATCTAAAAAGGGATAGTATTAGGGTAGTTGATGGGTCATTTACTCCTATTTCTGAAACAGGTTCTATTGTCTGTACTCCAAATATTAAGTTGTCTTCTGTTCCTCATGTTTTTCAATTTTCTGTCAATCTTTTATCTATCAGTGCTATCACTAAAACTTTAAACTGTAAAGTTGAATTTTTTCCCGATTATTGTATCTTTCAGGATCTTCAAACAGGGAAGAGAATTGGCAATGGCAAAGAGCATGATGGCTTATACATGATGAAAAACTGTCAAGGCTTAGCCTTATTTGGAGGACATAAGGATATCAACCAGGAAATAATACAGTGACATAGGCAATTAGGACATCCATCCTTTTTTGTTTTAGAAAAACTATATCCCGATTTATTTTCTAAAACTCGGTTTGAGTCTTTATCTTATGATGCATGTGAGTATGCTAAACATACAAAAAAATCTTATCCTTTAAGTGATAATAAAGCAGTTGTTCCTTTTATACTTATTCATTCTGATGTTTTGAGGTTTACACAGACACCCTCTTTATCTGAAATTCAATGGTTTGTTATCTTTATTGATTGTTGCACCAGAATGACTTGGGTGTATTTGGTTAAAGCAAAAAGTGATGTTTTCTCCTGCTTTCAATCTTTTCATAAAACGGTCCACATCCAATTTGATGCCAAAATAAAGATTTTAAGAACTGATAATGGGACAGAATACATGGATAATAGATTTAAAACTTATTTAGAGTCTCAGGGAATTGTTTATCAAGCTAGTTGTCCTTATACTAGTGCTCAAAATGGTATAACTGAAAGAAAAAATAGGCATTTATTGAAAGTTGCTAAATCCCTTATGTTTACTATGAATATTCCAAAGCCATATTAGGGGGATACTATACTAGTAGCTGCCTATCTTATTAATAGAATGTCTCAAAACTCAACTTTAGAACTCCTTTAGAAGTTTTAACTTGAAAAAATGACTATATTGTTCCACCAAAGATTTTTTGGTGTATTTACTTTGTCCATACTAGAAATGTTAGGAAATTAGATCCGAGATCACTGAAATGTGTGTTCATTGGGTATTCACCAACCCAAAAGGAAAATTCTATGTCAGTATAGATGTTACCTTTCAAGAGTCTAAACCTTACTTTGGCAATACCCAATCACCTCTTCAGTGGGAGAATAGTGAAGTAATGCCTACATTAATGAATCCTACACTCCTTAATGATCTGATAATGTTGATGTTGAGAGAGAAAATGTTACTAAGAGGTTAGATAGACCTAATTTATTGAGATATTCGAGAAAAAATAGGTCTGAAGAAATTATCATGCATCCTACACTGCAAGAATTCTCGGGTGAGTTATCTTCTGAATCTGATTTGAATTTACCCATTGCTCAAAGGAAAGAGGTCAGGTCATGTACAAATCATCCTATTTTTAACTTTATCTCTTTTGATTCCTTGTCTTCCTCCTATAGAGCCTTTGCATTATCTCTTTCCTCTATGTCTATTCCATAGTATTGAAAGGAAGTTATCACAGACCCAAAGTGGAAAAAAGCCATGATAATAGAAATGAAAGCTCTAGCCAAAAATGAAACTTGGGAACTAGTTGCTCATCCAGACAAGAAGCTAGTTGGCTACAAGTAGGTGTTCACAGTAAAACACAAAACTGACGGTTCAATTGAGAGATTCAAAGCAAGATTAGTAGCAAAGAGATTTACTCAGACTTATGGAGTTGATTATTATGAGACATTTGCACTTGTTGCCAAAATGAATACAATCAGAATATTGCTATCATGTGCAGCTAATTTGGATTGGAATTTGCAACAATTTGATGTGAAAAACACATTCCTTCATGGAAACCTAGAAGAAGTTTAGATGGAGATTCATCCTGGTTTTGATAATGAGAGAGCCCAAAGAAGGGTTTGTAGATTGAAGAAAGCCCTGTAAGGGTTGACACAATCTCCGAGAGCTTGGTTTGGTAGATTCAGCAAAGCCATGATCTCCTTTGGATATCAACAAAGCAATGCTGATCATATCCTCTTTATGAGACACTCCAAGGGTAAGATCACTCTTCTTATTATTTATGTTGATGATATAGTGATGACAAAAAATGATAAGGAAGAAATAGCTCGACTGAAAAAGCTATTGGCACAAGAATTTGAGATAAAGGATCTAGGAAAGTTACAATACTTTTTGGGAATTGAAGTTGCCAGATCAACCAAAGAAATTTTCATTTCTCAAAGGAAATACATCTTGGATCTTTTGGATGAAACCGGTATGTTAGGGTATAAACCTGCAGAATCGCCCATTGAAAACAACCATAAGCTGCAATCAAGTACTGAAAAATCAATTGATAAAGGTAGATATCAGAGACTCGTTGGAAGGCTCATCTATCTCTCTCACACTAGACCAGACATTGCTTATGCAATCAGTCTAGTGAGTCAGTTTATGCATGACCTAGAGAGTCTCACCTTCAGGTTGTTTTTCGCATTCTGTGATATTTAAAGTCAGCTCCTGGGAAAGGTCTTCTTTTCTCTAAACATGGTCATCTTCGAATTGAAGCCTTTACAGATGTAAATTGGGCTGGATCTCTAGATGACAAAAGATCCACCTCTGCGTACTGCACACTTGTGGGAAGTAACTTAGTCACTTGGAGAAGCAAGAAACAAAGTGTAGTTGCTAGATCAAGTACAGAAGCAGAATACAGAGCTATAGCTCAGGATGTTTGTGAGCTTTTATACTGCAAAAGTTGCTTGTAGAACTAAAGTCGGTTGAAAAAGACAAGCTATTGTGATAACAAAACTACAATCAGTATTGCTCATAATCCTGTTCAACATGACCGAACGAAGCACATCGAAATTAATCGACACTTCATCAAATAAAAGCTAACTAATGGTGTCTTGAGCGTATTCTATGTAACATCAAAAAGACAGCTATCTGATGTTTTCACAAAAGGACTCAATAGTCGAACCTTTCACACCTTAGTTTGCAAGTTGGACATGTGTAATATCTTTGCACTAACTTGGGGGGAGTATTGACTATAATTTCTTGATAGCTGTTGATAGCTGTTATGCTTGAATTTTTTAGTCTCTACTAGCTGTTAGGAGCTGATTTAGGAGCTTCTTTTATTGACTTAGTTAGTTTTCATTCATTCAATTTGTTGTATAAATACATGTTAGTTGTAAATACAAAGTAAGAAATATTACTCTGAATTTCTTCAGCCCTTCAAAAGGCAATATCTCTAAGGGGATTTGGTGAGCTTGAAGCAAATTAGAACTGCTGAACTTGACAAAAGCCAATTCCAGGAAAAACTTGCATGGCAAGTCGATATGTTCGAGTAGACCAAATGCATAAACCTTATTCATGGTGTGACTAGATGATTCCATTCGATTGGGCATCCAAATGCATAAATCTTAGGATTTAGCTAAGGCATTTGAACATAAGCAACAACTGTTATGGGCTGCAAATAGTCACAGAGGGGCATGGCAACAAACTAGGACAGATTCAAGGCACTTAGTGGCACAACCAACCACAGATCGAAAGGGTTCTACACCCACTATGGCTGCAAGGATTCACCAAACACACCACCAGCCCCTTTCATTAGGCAATTAAGCCAAGCTGAAATTGTAGAATAGTGATCCGAGGAGTTATACTATAATTGCAACAAACTGTATTCAGCCATTCATCAATGTAAGAAGTTGTTTTGGTTGGAATTGAGAGATTGTTTTGGTTGGAATTGAATGATTCTCTTGTTACCACTACCAAAGATGCATCTAATGGTGATCCTGAAATCTCCCTACATGCTATTACTAGCCAGACACATGCTAGAACCATGCAACTGCAAGCAATGATGGATGGACAGACCTTATTAAGCATCGTTGATTCGGGAAGTACAAATAATTTCATCAGTACCATAGTTGCCCATTGGCTAGCACATCGGGTCAGCCCTCTGCTTAATGCAAGTGTATCCGTTGCCAATGAGGAGAAGGTCCAAGGCAAGGGTGTTTGTTCTCAGGTACTGTACAGACCTTATTAAGCATCGTTGATTCGGGAAGTACACATAATTTCATCAGTACCATAGTTGCCCATTGGCTAGCACATCGGGTCAGCCCTCTGCTTAATGCAAGTGTATCCGTTGCCAATGAGGAGAAGGTCCAAGGCAAGGGTGTTAGTTCTCAGGTACTGTTTTCTATTGCTGCCCATGCATTTGTTGCTAATTTTATGTTATTCCTTTAGTGGATTTGATATTATCCTGAGTATTAAGTGGTTGCAGATGTTGGGACCTATTATTTGGGATTTTGTTGCACTTACAATGACCTTTTCAATGGAAGGAAAACCAGTCATGTTTCAAAGGCAGCAAACACATTCGGGAAAACTCTTGCCCTTGCTTGGTGATTTTGCTACAGACAAACAGCAGTTGGAGTGCCTTTTGAGAGAATGTGATGATCTGTTTCCAGAACCAATAGGGTTGCCACACCTGCGCCAGTGTGACCACTGCATCTGTCAGCTTCCAGGATCAGCCCTAGTCATTGTTCGGTACTTGACATGGGTACAAGTACGTGGTACACAAGTTATGAGGAACGGGAGTAGGCTTAAATGGTTCACTATTTAGGAACGGAATTTGCTTTCGAGTGGACTTCTATGCAAAAAGTTTAAACCATTGCACTAAGTGGAAAAAAAAAATTATGAAACATAAAAAGAAAAAAAGATTATGAAACATAAGTGCATAATAAGTAGAAAATTGAAGTTCTTTAGTTCTTAACATCAAAGATATCAAAATAATCTCAAAGAAAATTAAAACATAATCATAAAATGACAAAATTAGATAAATATTCTAAATAATAATTTGATTCTATAGATAAATTCATCTTCCAGTTGCCCTTTATTGCAAAACTAATCACCATCTAAGGATTTCCACCGCATTTCTAGCAACTTAGTGGTAGAATCATCTATATCAGAGTCTCAGGACCAACGTCTCATTTGGTGAAAGGCCCTTCCTCATAACTTTCACTTAAGCGAGCTAAGAGACAAATATTTAAGTAAATGAAAACCAACTTATCTGCCCTCGTAGCATTCAACCTATTCCTCTTACATTGTGAATTTAAGAATATGTGCTCCAATTTTGTACAGCTAAAGAACTACTAATTGGTTGAGATAAGACTTTTAATTCTGGAATTTCTGAGCCATATATGGACCACCAATCAATAGCATCCATAATCATTGCATCAGTTTGAGCTGCAGTAATAGCATAGAGGCCTTTGCGTGAATGAAAAACAGCAAATTGCTCATGTAACATTCTTGCTTCATCCCCATTTTCTCCACTATCATCAGCTACCCTATTA
This sequence comes from Excoecaria agallocha, assembly GCA_037975025.1. Classification (NCBI taxonomy): domain Eukaryota; kingdom Viridiplantae; phylum Streptophyta; class Magnoliopsida; order Malpighiales; family Euphorbiaceae; genus Excoecaria; species Excoecaria agallocha. Next base: position 31,070,773 of record CM075821.1, on the reverse strand, counting down.
AATGCTTCCATGACACCCATTATAACTTCTTTGTCTTAATTTGAAGGCCTCCAAGTTGTCCCCTCTAGAGCTAGTAAAGCAAGATATCCAGGATTATTAAATTTAGGAGCAAGTGCAAAGGCAAGACAATGCAAAGGAATTGACATCTTTTCCCCTCTACTGAGCACAATTTCCTCCATCCTTGCATAATCATCAAAATGGATGTTTTCTTTAGTTACATCCCTTATTTCACCAAGCATATTATCCATCTTTTCATTAATCTCCCATTTTTGGTCCTTCACCATCACAAAATTTGATTAGCAAATAAATGGGTTTCTACTATAAGGGCATGAATTTGGACATTTATGCTTATGTTGTTGTCTGTCATTTGAACCATCAAGTGTGGTTTGACATCACATGGATTTCATTGATAGCTTACTGAAATCCTAGAGTAAATTGGTTTTGTTTGTAGTGGTAGACCAGTTTCTGACATATGCCCACTCCATTCCTCTAGCACATCCTTACACAACAACTCAGGTAGCTCAAGTATTTTTTTGAACATATTGTCCATTTACATGGTTTGCCTAAAATAATTATCTCTTACTGTGATGAAGTATTCACGACTTATCGCCCCAAAACCAATAGCCAAACAAAGGTAGTCAAGTGAACAGTGGAGACGTATGTTCGATGTTTTTCTGGGGATTTTCCACATAAACCACTTCATTTGCTCTCTTATGCGACTAGTTCCTCATGCATGGGTGTAGTTTGATACTACTTTGGTGGATAGGGATCAACTTGCATGATATTAGGGGTCAATTACTTATGGCACAATAGCGAATGAATGATTATTATGATAAGGGAGCATTGAGATGTTGAGTTTACTCCCCATAACCTGGTGTGGCTTCGTTTACATGCTCATAGTTCATATTCTCCTGGACCATCAGCTCACTATGAACTATCCCTTGGATTCTATGGACCATATCTAATGGTTCACAGGGCTAGGAAGGTGGCCTCCAGACAACAAGTATATAATATTTTTCATGTCTGATTAAAGGCTTTCAAGGATGACTTGTCTCTAGCTTTCCCAACTCTTCCACCAATTGCAGGTGGTCGTGCCAACCACGATTATGTGCACTCACTTAAACCGTGGTAAATAAGAGCTTTTAATTCAGTGGACCGGCTTGCCTATTTCGAACGCTACTCGGGAGAACTCAAATCATTTCCACCAGACTTCAAGCTTGAGGAAAAGCTCTTTCTTGGAGACAAAGTAATGTTGTTTATGCTTTTGCAGGCCGAACCTAGGCTAGGCAAGGCAAGACAATTGATTTCAAGTCCTATTGTGGCTTAGGTTTTTGATTTGATTAGTTGGACTTCTTGTTTATTTTTCAGTAGCTTATTTTCCTTTTCTGAACAGGAGTAGCATTCTATTTTATCTTTAAGGAGCCTTAATTACAGGTTTGCTATTTCCGTAATATGACTAGTCTTGCTTAAAGGACAAATGAAATAATCAGACTTAAGTCAAATTTTATGAGGTACAATGTTTTTGGCTCCATTTGATGAGCTTGAATAAACAATCAAAATAGGTCATCCAAGGAATTGAAATAAAGGCAATATTTTGACTTTCCTATCAATTATCCTACACCACAATTCCATTCGTGAAGTCGTAATTTTGCTTCTTTCAAGTCAATATATTGCTATTCTAAATTTGGAATACAATGCCTTTTTATCTTAACCCCTTCCATCAAGTCATTCATGATATGAGAATACTCTTAATGGTATGCACTGCTTTTTCATCTATTATTGCTCTTCCTTTAGCTAAGGGAGATTAAATCCTATCTTTCCACTAAAATGATAACTAGATGAGATGTTACCCTGCTCAAGTCTTTTCTCCTGCAATGAGTTTTTTTTTTTTTTATTGGCTATTTTCACGATATTATCAATAATCAGTCTTTGTTAGACCAAAACATACAAACTTTTGCCCTCCTATTCAAATCAAAATTTATGAAATTGAATAATAAAATAAAGAACTCCTCGAATCACTGTTCATCTAAACATAAAATGCATAAGGATCTCTTACTATGGCTTGAACGTATATAACTCTTATCTAAACTCATGAAAGCAAAAAACATGTTATCTAACACCAAAGCAGCAATGCAAAATGTTCCTTTTCAACAAAAACTTGCCAACAGAAACCTAATAACAAAAGACAAAAATTGGGCTTCAAAAGCATACCTGAAGCAATCCCAGCTGCTGCACCAGCTGCCACAAGAGCAATCTCTCTTTCTCTGTTGTTTTCCATCACTGATAACAATCCATTGGCACATGATTTTCCAATATCAACACTAGGCCCTTCAGGACCCAAAGAACAGCCAGTGCCTAATGTAACTGCAGCCTGAATGGCCTTTATTGTGGGGAAGACCCCCGCAACAAAATCAATACCTTGTCTTTGGGAAGAGCTTGTCTGCCTTATTTGGTCTAATATTTCCAGTAACCCATGCATCATTCCCACAATAACTCCCCCTGTGACTGGTATCAAAAGAATTCGATGCCAAGTGTCAGCCAATCTCTGTATACGGAGCCATGCAGCACCCTCGTTAGGAGTCCCAGCCCAAGCCCAATCATGTATTACATGAACCTAGATGAGCAATATCAAATTTCATAAAGGAAAAAAAAATGTCAGGAGGACGTAAAGCAATTAGAGCACAATGATAAGAACATAAACCAGCCATCTGGGTTGTAGGCAAGAAAATCAAACCCAGAGTGCCAACAGTTAGTCATCACTCTAAGGAACTTCAAAAGAGAAAGAAAATTTTATATAAGATATAATTGAATGAAAGAGAAAAGGCAACAAAAAGTTTCCCAGCTTGCTAAGATTGTGCCAAATACATAATAAATTCTGAAAATAAACTTCACAGATATTGAAAGACAAGTCAGTTATTATGGCTCAACGCACAAATGCAGTTGCACTAAAAAATTTAATGCACTTATCAATATAACACCCAGTGGGAAGCAATTTGTTTTTTCCTTTTACCTCTCTAAGTTGAATAAACAGCACTCCAAAGTAAAAATTCACCTAGCAAGGTACAGCCTATATTATGTAAAGATCAATAGAAAAGAAAAAGAACAGAAGTCCCATGCTAAGAAATATTCCAGGAGAACTATAATAAGAGTAGCAGAAGAACATCTAATGCTAAAATAAAGCGTCCCACAAAATTGAGTATTTTTATGTAATCATAATGCCATAAAATATTGAGTATATTCAATAATTGATGAAGGTAAAATCAGTAAAACGGCAATAACCTGCTAGTAAATCCTAACCCAGCTAAAGGCAATGTGCAAAATGAAGAGAAGGAATGGAACTTCAGTCTAGATATGAAGAAACTATATATAAGATTGTTTAAGAATAAAAATGTGAATGACAATTTCGGATCCAGATCAAATGAAATGGGTTAGCGATTGACATCATGAATACTCAATACGACTTCGAAAACTTGCACGTAATAAGAACAAAACATAAGAAGAAGAAAAGGACTGACCCCTTTATTAAAAGCAGCGACACAGAGACCAGAGGCAAGGCCAAGAAGGCAACCAAGAAGAAGTAACACCCACTCTGGAGGGGCGCTATCCCCAAGAACATCATCATCTACATGATGTCCACCGCCACCAAAATCGTGATGATTACGATGATTATGATTATGAGAATGATGAGGGCTATCTCTATTACTACTCTCTCTATCAAGACGCTTGAAACTGGAAATGCGGCGACCGGAAAAACCACGATCCAAATGTTTAAGAAGGAGATCCTTAAAACTACCGCCGGGTCCAGCTGCTTTAGGTTGATTGTTGCTGGGACTGGTGCTGGTGGCGGCGATGATAGCTTGACCTTCTATGTCGTCGGCGTCGTAGTCTTCAGTGGATCTCAATAGATGATTGTCATCGCTGTATTCTCCTCTTTCTCCTCCTCCCATTGTCGGTTATTCTACTTTCTTTCAGCCACCAAATATCATCTCTGTTAAATAAACAAAATTGAAGAAATAAATAAATATCAACTAAGATCCCACGGACGAGGAGAAGCGGATGCGCCCTGTTTATGTGATGGCTTTGGAAGCAATCCTTGTTAAAAGTTAAAAGGAGTTAGTTTTGAGGGCAGAGTCGAAGATGTGCCGGATTTGCTTCCCGTAATGAAGAAAGACACCAAAATGAGTCTCATTTCCAAGCCTTCCTTTCCTTCTCTTAGGAACTTCGCACCGAATTTATGAGCTTTGGCCGTTATTTTCTAAATTTTTTTATGAAGCTTCTTTCACGTCTTTTCATTAAATTCTTAGAAATATATTTTTCATCCACTCTAAATTTTATTTTATCAATATTTATTTTTTAAAATAAATTATATATTTTTTAAAGAAGAATTTTTTTCCTAAATCTGACTGATGAACTTTTAGTGAAACAAGCTGATAATAAAGTGCCAAATGCAAAATGCAACAATGGTAACTTTTATTTCACTATCACTATTTTTCAATTAATTTATCTAATAACATATTTTATTATTAATTCGTTTTATGAGTTTTTGTGAACGTGATAAGTATTTTTTTTTTTGTAATAAAGTAATTAAGAAGAATAGGAAAAAATAGAGTTAGAATTTTCTTTTTATTATTTGGAGAGTTTAATTCAAATTGAAGTTAAAATTTCGTTTTTAAAAGTTAAAATAAAAGAGAATAAAAATTTTACATTTTTTTTTGCTATCTTTTCCTTTATCTTCATTCCATAATGATAAAGAAAATTTTAACAAGAATAACAAAAAACAAAGGAAATTGTCTTCAAAATTACTACTAAACTTTTTTCATTACAAAAATACCATTTTTTGACAATTAAATTTTTAAAAATAATACTTTTTAATAAAAGTTCTATGTTGACTCAACTTTCTATTTACTTGTTGAAAAGGTAATCTATTCACTAAAAAGAACTTTTTTCTTTGTTTTAATGGCTGAAAATTACGTTAAATTTAAAATTTTAAGAGAGATATATCTCAATCATCAATAAATTAAAAATAAGGTTAGTTATTATCAATAAAAAAAATAAAATTGAGTTTTTTTGTTGATTTTCACATAGTAGTTTATTTATTTTTTATCTTTTATTCTCTTAACATATTTTTTATTAGTATTATTATTTTACCATTTTTGTTCTTATTGAACCAACAAAATCTTAGCTCATGTCTGTTTTTTTTTCCTTTGTGCACTTTTGAAATCTCTATGAAATATTTTAGTATATCAGGAAGTATCAGTAGGCGTACCGAATGGTACTATTAAAATTATATATAATATTTTAATATACCAAAATATATATGATGATATATTGAGTGACAGTTTTGCAATGTTATTAAAATCGGACCGGATAAAAAATCAGTAAGGCTGGAGTTCGTGGTTCGACCGGTTTAACTGAATTTTTTTATTTTTAAAATATTATAATTATTATAATTTTTAAAATACTATTATATAAAAATTAAAAAAAAATATTCATCAAACATTAAATATATATTACAAATATTCTAATAATAAGTTATAAAATATAATTTTAATTTTATTATTACAAGTGATTAATTATGAATTTTTGAATATCATATGTTAAAAACATAAAAATACAATCATATCATGAAAATAATTTCATGTTTAGATGGAATACTAATGAAGTAAACATAAAAAATATTAACCTTGCATATAGGAGTATAATTATATTTAATTATAATAAATTTAAATAGATAATAAGTATATTAAATTATTAAATGACATTTTTAGAATTTAAAATTTTAATTTTTCAAATAAATAAATAATGAAAATTTAAAATATATGTATATTTTAAATTTTTATTATTTATTTATTTAGAAAAAATTAATATTTTAAATTCTAAAGATATTACTTAATAATTTAATATACTATTATAATGATCCAAATAGATAATAAGTATATTAAATTATTAAGTGATATATTTAGATTTTAAAATACTAATTTTTTAAATAAATAAATAATAAAAAATTAATATATATATATATATATATTTGATTACAATGAATCAAAAATATAATAAGTATATTAAATTATTAAGTGATATACTTACAATTTAAAATACTAATTTATATATATGTGTGTGTGGATGGGTGAGTGGGTGAAAATATAGGAACTTTTTATAAATAATGTTTTTTTGAAAATATATTATGAACATGGGGTCTATAAGATTTTATTTAAATGGGATGGAGTATTTTTATAAAAATATAGTATTTTACTGTGTGATTGAATGAATTTGTCTGAACAGAATGTAGACTTCACACATATGAAGACATGGCACGTGACTACATAATCAAAAGGAGCTGTGCCAGAACGACACGTGTCGCTGTCTCGTTAAAAATGCAATTTTATCAGACTGATTCTTTTCTTCGCGACACATGTCATGATGTGGTTGAGGACGCAAACTTTAACTGTATGGTCAGTTTGTTCGCAAAACAAAAAAATTGATGGGTGAAAAAAGCTATGAGAAACACACATGCTAATTTTTTACTTGTTCACACTTAGGCCCTATAAAAAATTAATAATTATTTAATAGACAAAAAATAGAAAAATGCACGAGTGAGAATGTGGTATTCCATCGAATTGAACAAGGGCCTGTTCACTTTGTTGTCATGTCCCGCTGAGCAGGATTGGGCCATAGGTTCTGAGCAGATAATATTTTTAACTCTAATTCACTTCTTGCTCTTAACTCCGTATTCCAATTAACTAAAAATTTATGCTTTTGTTACAGTACCAATGGATAACAACTGATATAGCTTCAGTTAATCGATCTACAACACCTTGGTTAATCTTTACAGGGTAACTTAGATTCGTCAGTTGGTTTTTTCACATGACAGTATATTATTATTTTATGTATATTAAATAATTATTAATTTTTTAATTTAATAAAAAATATTTTTAAAAATATAATATTTTCTTTTATATCTAATAAAATTAATAGTTAACAAAAATATTTTGGATCTCATACAATTAATTAAAAGCCAAATATTTAGCTTCAATTTAAAGCAAAACAGATGAATTTGATCCTATAATACCGAGTATAAGCATTTATTGAAATTTTGTTTGAAGCGTGAATTGGGCACTTAATTGCTATGTTGAATTTTGGTGGAAAATGTAGTCCGCGTAAATTTATACCGAGTATAAATTGAACACTTATTTTGACTGCAATTTCAACGAGACAACGATATGTGTCGTTCTGATGAAGCTCCTTCTGATCACTCAGCTACATGCTGCGTCTTTACATGTATAAAGTCCACATTTTATTCAAACAGACTCATTCAATTACACAGTAAAATACTACATTTTCGTAAAAATATTCCACCCAATCTAAATAAAATCTGACATATATTTTCATAATATATTTAAAAAAACATTATTTATAAAAAAGTCCCGAAAATATACAAAAAAAATTTACACTTTTTAGCAATAAATCCAATTTTGTTCGGTTCTTCAATTTTCTAGTTCAATATGATTTTTTGTCAATTCAATTTTCAGTAATAAACCAATTAATTCGTGGTTCAACCGATTCAATCGGCCTATTCAATCTGATTTTAATAACTATGCAGTTTTGAAATCTTTGCATTACACTTTGATTTTGATATTTTAAGCTATACCTACTAATATACCAAACGGTTGTACTACAATTCCCGCATAACAATTTGGTAAACCAAAAAAGATATGCTCGCTAGCATAGCAAATGAAATGACAGTGTTGAAATACATACACACACATATATATATATATATATATATATATATATATATATATATATATATATATATATATGACAGAAATAATAAAAGTTTAATGATAAGAGAGATAGTTGATCAACATGGGCGAGTGTTTTTTCAAGAGCTCAATGAAAATGGCGACAGGTATTTGAAGAAAATAAATTTGTTTAGTATTTTTATAAAATAAATATGTTTTCTTTAAGTGGGTAGTTTATCATTTTGAAAATTTCTTTCATTTTAAGAATTTAATATTCAATTAATTATTGTCACATTTCAATAACTAAAAAATGGTATTTTTGAAATTAAATTTTCATCTATTTTTCTAATATTATCTTCGCTAGTTGAACCAGATCTAAAATCTTTAATAAAAAATATTCTATTTAATCTATCCATTTAAGTATATTTAATTAAGCTAAATTTAAAAAAAAAAAGGTTAAGACTAAAATCTGTACGAATTACAGGATCACCAACATGCTATCTCGACTACCAAAGGCTAACCAATGCTAAGCCTTCGGGGCCAACGTAAAAAAACAATAAGATAAAAAAATCAAAAAGTCAAAAGAAAAATATTTTTTTCATTTTTTTTATTAATTACTTTTTTTATTTTTATTAAAATTAAAAAATAATAAATAAATTTAAATTTAATATTAAATTACATAATTAAAATTAAATTATTAAATTTAATTGATTCTGATTTTATTAAGAAAGAAAAATAAATTAAAAGATAAATACTTATAAAAAATGGAGGGAGTAGTAAAAGTTTTTAAACCCTTCTTACAAAGTTTCTTTTCCGACAAAAATTTTAAAACCTTTAAAGTTAGATAAACATTTTATCTTTATCTTTTCCATTTACAATTACTATCTTATTTTTATCCTACAAAAACCACTATTTGATAAAGTAAATATTTAATACATTTTATTTTATTCAAAAGAAAAAACCTTCAGTTTTACGATCCGATTTTAAAGAGAGAATAGTATTTTTCTAACAAAATCATCGTCACATTTTATCAAGATCATTATTACATGACAGATGGCTATCTTCAACAACTTTAAGATTTATCTAGAACGGTACCTTTACTATCTATAAAGAGCACCAGTTTCATCAATTGAAGGCAGAGCTTGAGTGATCATCCAAAAGCACAACCAAAATTTCAATATCAAGATTGGAGAGAAAAATAAAAAAAATGCTTGTAATTTCTACTTTTTTTTATATAATGAACAATTTATATTTTAAAAAACTTATGCATGTACTATTCCTATAACCTCATCAGATATTCCTACTTATAAATTATTATTAGATTATAATTTATTAAGTGTTTTTTTAATTATATCTTGATATATTAATAAATTTTTAGATGATTTATGTACTATAGATTTTGATAATGATAAAAATATATTTTTATTAAAGAAAGAATTAATTAATTTAAAAGAACATTTAATTAGCGAACATGAAAATTTTTATTTAAATGAATTTTATAATTGCCAAAATTTTCATAAAAAAATAAATTTAGTTGATATTTTAATTGATTTTGATTCAAGTATTCATGTAGATCGTTTTTCTAATCTATAAAATATTTAAAGTAATGGACAGAAAACAAAAAAAAGCGAAAACTTATAGAAAGATATGAAAAAATTTGAAATGTTAAACAAAAAATTTGTGAATTTAAGTATACCAAATGTTACTATTAAAATCATTGTATAATATTTTAATATGCCAAAATTTATATGATGATATATTGAGTGACAGTTTTGAAATTCTTACATTACACTTTGATTTTGATATTATAAGGTGTACCTACTAATATACCCAATGGTAGTACTAGAATTCCCGCATAACAATTTGGTAAACCAAAAAAGATATACTCGCCAGCATAACAAATGAAATAACAATGTTGAAATATATATATATATATATTAAAGTAAATCTATTGGTATATAAATGACAGAAATAATAAAAGTTTAATGATAAGAGAGATAGTTCATCAACATGGGCGAGTGTTTTCTCAAGAGCTCAATGAAAATGGCGACAGGTATTTGAAGAAAATAAATTTGTTTAGTATTTTTATAAAATAAATATGTTTTCTTTAAGTGGGTAGTTTACCATTTTGGTTTTTTTTTATTTTAAGGAATTTAATTTTCAATTAATTATTGTCACATTTCAATAACTAAAAAATGTTATTTTTGAAAACGAAAAATTTAAAATTTGTATATTTAAGAATATATATATATATATATATATATATATATATATATATATTAGAAAATCCATGAAACAAAAGATCGTATTCCAAAACAAAAATTTTCAAAACTGTATATTTAAAAAATATATATTCATTTTTTAAAACAATTAATGAAAAGAAAGTGATATTGCGTGCAATTTTGTCAATAACAAAATATCGTCATCCAAATTTAAGATTGAATTCACACAGTAGCTTCTCAACTCATACCCATAATCAAAACTACTTTATTTGCATTTAAAATTAAAAAGAAAAAAGAAGAAGAGAGCTATGTAAAAATTGGACCGAACAAAACGATTTGATCGGAAAAATCCTGAATTAGATTTTAATCCGATCTGAATATAGTATACAACTCTTCAAACAATAAAAATCATAAAAAAAAAACCATTAAAATTGGATGGTTGAACCACAAAAAAGTTTACATGGCCAGTTCTATTCTCCTTTATGCATGCGTAGTTACTTGCAATGAACACTAGAAGCGGACATAGACTGATTAACTATTTCACAGCCTAATTTTCAACTTTAGTACATTAATTTTGGTTTTTCAAAATTAAAGTCTAAGTTTGATTCATTATTAATTAGTTAACCGTTAAACGTGGTTGATTAACAATTAAAATTTTTCTTAGAATTTTTAAACATAAAAGTACAAATTAAAATTGATAACCCGGCTCCTCTGAGCAGCCAAATCACTGGACTATTTGATTAATACCCTGGATCCGTGCTCATATCTCGGTACAACCGATAGAGTTTGTATTAAGACAAAATCAATCAATTACCCAAAGAGAAGAGAGTCCTATTTAAGGGATTAAGCTCAATCTCATAGTTAACGAAAAAATCTTCCTAAGGAACCTTCCTATTCACGATAGAAAACTACTTGAACAAGAAAATCAAATTCTATCTAAGGTAGGAATCGTATCTCTATGGCGTTATATTCCAAGTATTTATCTCTCTCGGTACTTTTTCCCTCTATCGTTCCCTTGTAAAATGTCATTCTAACTTAACCGTTGGAGTTTCTCCTCATCGAAAATTTCAGCTGGATTTTCTTTGTTTTCAAGTACTCTAATTGTTCCGAAAGAAGTTCAAGTCGAACCTAGACCTAGAGAACAATCTGGTAACCGAATTATTATAAAAATTATTAAATTATTAAAATTTAATATTAATATAATAAAAAATAATTTAATACTAATTTATCACTCATTAATATTAACAAGTGGATGATTTTCGATAATTAAAATATAAAATATGCTCGTATTTATATAGAGTAAAATAGTAACAATTAAAATGTAAAAATTATACATATATATATTAGGTATTAAACTTCAAATTTAAGTCTATTAATCATAACTTTTTAAAATTAAAGTTCATATCCACATCCGCATTCAATCGAAATTAACTGCATATCCTGATTTAAACTTGATTTTAAACATTAATTTAATAAATTTTTGAATTTTTTTTTATCTAGTTCTAGTAGACTTTATGAATTTCTTTTCTTTTTTTCTTTTTCACTTTCTCAAGCAAATTTACTTTTTAAACCCCGCTTTAACAACTAAATACCTAAAACTTATTATTTTAGTATTAATTTTAGTTTATAGATGTTATATATTATTACACTTTAGCACAAGTTTCCTTCAATTTATGACAAATAAATATTTAAATATAATTTAAACTATAGTTTTGTTTAAATATAATTTAAATGTATGTCCGCGTGCATGTATATATGTGTGTATAGAATCATAATATTATATATCATGTTTAAATCCTTTTTTTCTATTAAAATATAATTAGCTTATTTATATTATTATTATTATTATTGAAGGAGAATAGATACACTCATGACTCTAAAATCAGAAAGTAAATCAAATATGTTTGATACCAAATTCGTCGGTTATAAAAATTAATTCCTATATTGAATACGTCGGTTATGGAAATTAATTCTTATATTGAATGCATCAGTTATAGAAATTAATTTCTATATTGAATACGTCAGTTACAAAAATTAATTTTTATATTAATTACCTTTCTAATTAGGAAATCTGAAAATCTCTATAAATAGAGCTTATGAATTCAGATTTAAAGGTTGGTTGCTAGTTTTTCATAAGAAATTCTAGAGAGAATTCCTTTTCTCCCACCCCGTTCCTCGATTTCTTCAAAGGGTATTTAGACCGTAGAATTGTTGCTATTATTTCACCCAATAGTTTGTGGATAATAGCCATGCTAGTAACGCCAAACAGGATCCTTTGCTTCCACTTTCACTTCTCAAAGGATTTTGAGCTATATATATATATATATATATATATATATATATATATATATATATATATATATATATATATATTGGTATCAAAGTCTTGTTTCTGACATGTTATGTTTTTAGATCTATAGATTATAAGTAATTTGGTAGATCTAAATAGGGAGCATGAACACTTAAATTTTTATTTTTTATGTGTTTTTTATGTTATTTTTGAAATATTTTGTGTGTGCATTTGTACATCAAAAATTGTGCGAAAAATCCGTAACCATAAATTAAAAATTTATATTTTTGAATTTTGACCTCACCATCGTGTTCCTAGACCCCAAAAAACCCTCACCGGTTGAAGTTCGATCATCGAAATCCGCCTCTAAGGTAGTGTGTTGTGCCCCCTATGCAAGGCGTGTGCCTGAGGGTGCGTGTTTTTCACGCGCTGGCCACTGATAAAGTGGTAAGCCACTTTGCCATGTAGCCCAATCAAGGCACGACCCTAGGCCACTGTGGTGGTACCACATGTCGCCACATGTCAGGATGATTTGTCATTTTGACACGTGAGCCATTAGGATGATGACATATGGACTACTGTGGTGGTGCCACGTGTCACCATTTATCAAACAATCATGACACGTGGACCATTTGGGGGTTGACACATGGCACGTTATGGTGCTGTCACATGTCAAGCTTATGTGTCAGAGTTAACACGTGGTCCAGTCAAGGTCCGCCACATGTTCATGGCACATGTGGGTCCACCCATTTGCCACATGAGCCAATGGTTGGTTATCACGTGGCAAACTGTGGTCATACCACGTGGCACTTGTCAATCCACCTAGATGCCATGTGGCATCCATTTAGTCCAATGGGTGGCCGCCACGTGTCAGACAGGGTCTGATGTGGCGACACATGGCCTAATAGGGTCATGCCATGTGGCTTTATGACCCAATTGGCGTGTGGTGTGCCTATCGCAGGTGGGGCGCATAAGCCCTCCTCCAACCACCAAATCAGCTCAAATTTTTTTTCTATTTTTCTAAAATTTTCTAATTTTTTGGTCATTTTTTTTAAAATTTTTTGAGAACCCAAAAATAATTTTTGGCTTTTTTTCAAATAAAAATATATTTTTATATTTTTCACCTTCTTAAATTTTTAAATTTATTTGAAAATTATATTATTTGAATTTATCCTTATTTTTTATTGAAATGAGTTTTAATCATATACGTTTGTACATGATATTCTTACTGTTTATTTTCTGTTATGTGTAACATAAATGGTAATGATAAAGACTCCTATTGTCCACAGAATCCTCAGGGCATTGCTGAAGCTAATGCAAAAGTGCAAAAGGTTCGTAATATGAGTATAATCAAGAAGACTCGAGCTGATGATATAGATGCAATAGTACATCACATAATATACATGCATAAACAAATGTAAGAGTGCATTTGAATAGGTGTCCTGAATAGAGGACATGATGATAGGACCTTACTTAAAGTGATGAAAAACATTTTGGGTCACAATCTAGATCTAAGGAACTTGATGGTGGATGTATGAAAATTAGAAAATGAAAATTATAGAAGATCATTTATCTATTTTTTGCTCAAGGCATCCAAGAGAGGAGTATTGAAAAGCAACACTAAATCTAAGACGGTGCTCAGGAGTGGACCCACTTAGGGATGATCACGTGGTGGGACACAGACAAGGATTGCACCCCTACTCACTGCCTTGCCAAATCCCCGCCCTTAATTCAATAATGAGGAGGGAATTTCCCCTATCCCTATCCCGCACATATCCCCACCCCCCATGAGGAACCCCAACCCCCGCAAAAAAAATATTTTATTTAATTTTAAAATATAATATTTCACAAATAATTAAAATTAAAATATAACATTTAATAAATAAAAAAATTAAAATCAATCACAAATTAAATTAAAATAAATTTTAACCCTTGATCAATCTAAAATTAAATATAATTTAAAACTTAATAATCCTAAAATTAAATACAAATAACCAAAAATTAATCAAATTACAATAATAAAAGAAATAAGTGCATAATTATTTACAAATTTCTCATTCAATTATTTCAATTGGACCACTTTCATCCCGACGAATGTCAACCTAAAATATCAATTAATCAAACATAAAAATATTAGTTATATATTCATATATAAATTGAAAGTAAATTAAAATTACCACCACCATATTGCCACTCAGATATCTCTTGTGATCATCCTCATATTGTATGTCAGAGTGACATCAAATCTAATTTAAGAAGAGAAACAATTGGCATAATATTTCGTCAAATTTTTGGTATGTAGTAGCATCAACCATTAAATTAGTGCTGGAAACATAAGCAAAATGAGGATTTTAAATGCACCTTTGTAGCCAATTCTTACTGCTGGCCGCATTTGTCGATTCTTGCCTTAAATATTCTAATTAGATAATCAACATCAATGTCTTACTTAAATCATCTAATATTTTTGAACTTTAAAAGGATTATTTAAAAAGTTAAAGAATTATATAGTTTTGATTTATCTTTGTTTAAAGAATTATTTAAACATGTAGTTTGAAGGCAGTGGACAAGGTTCAATTTCCTACTTTAAGCAACTGAACTGATAAAAATAGCAAAACAACATGTAAAAATAGTACAGCAACATACAAGGTTCAATTCACTACTACTAGTCACAGCAACATAGAAAAATAGCGCAATCCAAACATCCAGTTAATATCATTAACTTTATCTACCTTTCTATCAAAATTGGACAGTAGGGATTGTTTATATAATTTTCAAAGCAAGATATAGAACACCTATAGATAGCTTTTCGGGCAGATTTTTGTCGCCTCCCTGCTGCTGGATTGCTAAAAATTTTGATCCTTCCAATCCTTTTAGAGAGTGTATAGTATAAATTAAAAAAAAAAATACAATCGAGTTATGAATTAAAAAAAAAAAAAGAAAAATGGATCTGAACATTAAATCTTCAAAATTGTGAATACAATCTAAGCTAGCATACAAAAAACCTTTAGAGAGCTTTTCGGCCAGATTTTTGTTACCTTTCTCCTGCTAGATTGCTAAAAATTCAGATCCTTCCAATCCCTTTAAAGAGTGCGGATTATAAATTTAAAAAAAGAAAAATAACCGAGTAATGAATTTAAAAAAAAAAAAGAAAAATGGATCTGAACACTAAGATTTATGAACTTTAAGATCTATACAGAAAATATTTAATTTATGAATTACCAGTACCCATCAAATTCAAAAAGAGAGAAGAAATTATCAACCTAAATTCCAAAATTACAACCTAAACTATTGCAAATCTTTCTCTCAAGAACATAAAAGGAAGGAAAGCAAGAATGGGGAGAAACGTGACAACCTTCAATATACAAAAATCATTCAAAAGATAAATAAAAATCTAACCTTCAAAAAAAGCCTTGCAAGGGAAAATCAAAGGAATACCAGGAAGGGAAAACGGTAGAGTGAATGAGAGAGAGAGAGAGAGAGAGAGAGAGAGAGAAAGGAGTGGTTGTGTCGCTGTAAGGGAGAAATGAAGAAAACGGCAGGAGAAGAAAAAATTAAGTTAGGGTTTCAGTTGGCATATTTATATAGAATGGCACATATGTTAATACCTATAAAACTAATAATAATATGGTAATAATAACATCGGGTCAGGGATCCCTATAGGGCGGATACCCCATTCCCCACCCTCGTCCTAAAATTCAACTCAGGGATTTTTTTATCCCCATCCCCATCCCCTCAGGGAAAAAAATCGAGGATTCCTCATTCCGTTCGGGTCGAGTCCCTGCCGGGGTTGGATATTTCCCACCCCATGATCATCCTTAGACGTATTGTGTATCATCCATGGTTACATGATCAAGTTCACGACATTCCTTATCAATTATATAGGATAGTCAAAGATTCATTTTCAGTTACGAGGCTAGTTCTAAGATGAACTAGTCTCCCTGAGTAGTTGATAGGATTATCATATTTATTATGGTTAGTGAATTGTTTAGATAGGATTTATATTTCCTACTATTATTTTAAGACAACTATGTCTCATCTTAATTTGTTTCCTTTTTGGGATTGTTGGATATTGGTGATTGATTAAATAAATGAGTTTATTTATCTTTTGGACATTATATTGGCATTTAACTTTTATTATAAATGTGTTTGTTTAATTGTTAATTGCTAATTTATTTGCAATATTTTTTTGAGTAAAATGGTTACATGATAATTGAGTTGAGAATTAGATTATCTAGTGTATAATATCATTTAATTACGTTTAAGAACTTAATATCCAACAATAAACATTTACTATGCATGAAACTTTACTTATGAAGTTAGCCATTAGGACTTAGAGGGTAATTAGATACATTTAGTAGCCTTTTCGAATTTAGGCCTAATAGATAGCTTTATTAGGTTACTTTTCAGGTGCATAGTAAATAACATGTATTGCTTTGTCTCCTTTAGTTATGTGCAACAATTGTTCCATTAGTGATTAAAGGATCCAAATGGATACTACTTTCTGGATCTAGATTATTAAAATTCAATATATGCTAGAAGAGCAAGAGGCTCTATAAACTTTAAGTTCAGTTATGGCTGAACTTTAGGATGAAATCATAGTCTGGTATAAGCGGGACTGAGATGCCTATGTGGCATGGAAAAAAGATATTCCATTACTCGCATCATATTGCTAAGTGCAAATGAAAGATATCACTAAGCAATTCTGCTAGTGTCAAAATGCAATGGATCTGTAGATCGCTTTGCGAGAGAAATTCGAGGATATGTCTCTAAGTTTCGATAATTAATGATCAAGTTTGATACTTATCATAAAAATCTGATCATACAATGTGGGAACATCTAAGCTATTTATGACCTTGGGATTGTAATGTTTATGTCTATAATATCTCAAGTAAATTTGGTAAATTAGGATTAAGAGGTAAAAAGAGTATCTTTGTGAGATATTCTAAAGTATCAAAAGGTTATATATTCATGGGTGAGCAAGAAAATGGCTAATGACAGAATTTGAATCACGAGAAATCATTTTCTTAGAAAATAAATTTCCAAAGTTAGGCGAAATGAGTCAAGATTTCACTTTCTATAAACCTCAAAAAAAAGAACCATCTAGATCACTCCATCCGAGTTGGAGAGAATTTGAAGAAAAAGGTCAAAACCCTTTTCCCTATGATCCGAATGTTCGGGATCCTTACTCCAGTGGGAGCATGAAAATTAAGGACCCTTACTTGAGTAGGAGTATTTTTGGCTCCAGTGGGAGCATGGATCTCAATTCCAATGGGAGTATTCTGAACTATGATAAATATATGAGATATATTTATCAATAATCGAAATTACGAAAATCTAAAAGGAAAAGTGTTCGACGTCAATGATTTGAGATCAAAGGCTTGAATGAAATCCTTTTAGTTATCTTACAAGATGAAGAAGAACCTAAAAATATTCAAGAAACTCTTTCATGCCTAGCTAAAGATAAATGAATTAAAGCGATGGAAGAAGAAATGGCATTTATGAGACTAAACCATGTTTGAAAATTGGTTAATCTAGCTAAAGGATGCAAACCAATTGGGAATAATTGGATTCTCATGGTAAAGCAAAAAGTCGATGGAAGCATTAAAAGATATAAAGCTCGGCTAGTCAATAAGGGATTTACAAACTAGGAAGGGATTGACTATGAGTAGACTTTCTCACCTGTTGTAAGATTTATGTCTATAAGTAATTCTGGCCTTAGTGGCTAGTTTAGACTTAAAGCTACATCAAATGGATGTAAAGATTGTTTTTCTTAATGGAGGATTAGATGAAGAAATATACATGGAACAACCTGCAAGTTTCATTAAAAAAGTTAGCTAACATAAGGTTTACCGATTGAAAAGATCAATCTATGGCCTTAAACAGTTTTCAAGACAATAGTATTTGAGATTTCATGAAATCATGTTGAATGAGTTCAACATGATTGATGAAAACCATTATGTTTATCACAAAAGCTTTAAAGATAAATTTGTCATTTTGACTTTGTATGTAAACAACATACTAATAGTAGAAAATGACATAAAGTACATAAATGAAATCAAATGTTGGTTATCCTCCTACTTTGAAATGAAAGATATGATCAAGCAGATAACATTCTTGGAATTAAGATTTCAAAAGATTATTCAAGAAGGTTGTTGTCTCTCTCGCAAGAGACATATATCAACAAAGTCTTTAAACGATTCAACATGCAAAATTGCAAACCCATTGGTAACCCATTGCCAAGAATAAGTTTTTTAGCAAGATTGTGTGTCCTAAGACCTATGGATAGTCTAATGTATGTAATGTTATGTACAAAACCTGATATATGATATGCAGTGGGCATAGTAAGTAGATATCAATCCAACCCAGGTGAAGCACATTGAAAAGTAGTGAAAAATAATACTTAGATACTTCAAAGGTATCGCAGACTATTCTCTTTATTATTATAGAAAGAATCTGTAATTGAAAGAATACTTAGATATTGATTGGGGAGGTCATGCGGATGAGAGAAAATCCACCTCAGGTTATATATTATTGCTTGGCAAAGGTGCCATCTTGTGGAGTAGCAAGAAACTAACCCGTTTAACCCCATCAACATTAGAAGCTAAATTTGTTGCTTCCTTAACTGCAATACAAGAGATAGTTTGACTTAAGCGATTTATGAACCACTTAAAAGTAACTATCTCAGAGAAATTAGTAACAGTCTATACTTACAGTCAATTGTTGATATAAGTATATCGATATTAAGTATCAATATATGAGAAATATTACTGCACGAGGAGAAATGAACTTACAGTACATTTCTATACACGATATGATTGAAGATCTAAAGATAAAACCTATAATGAGAGATGTGTTTTGAGAGACACATTAGATCTCAGGGTTTGCGTATAATTTGATTGGTACTGTTTACTTTGTGCAATCCCTTAACATTATTATTTGTGAATAATAATAAAGTTCATTATTGGCAATACATGAATGTGAATGTTTAATGTGTGAACATTCACTATTATTAATTATGAGATTGAATATGTCGAATAGAAAAGTAACCCATTCACACGGGTGTTTACCTTAGTTTTGTCAATAAGTTAACAAAGACTAAGATGAGGTAATTTTTTAACAGATGGTGAATCTTAAAAGCCTATTCATAATAAAAGTGTCATCTTACAAAAATTACAAGATTAGTCTTGTTAAGGTGTAAGATAAAAACAAGCATAAGGTTCTATATTTTTGGATTGAGGTCCAAAATATGATTAATAGTAATAACATGATAAGTTAAACGTAACTATCATATTCTGTATAAAAAGCCAAAAGTAGTCCTTAAGTAAGCGGACTAAAGTTGGATGTTTCGGTGCATCATAACCCTACGCTTCTGCATGGTGTTATATATATTTTGTGAAACATACGCTCCTTTAAGAGAAGGAAAGAACACCACAACATATGTTTTATATCATATGTGTTTCAAGTGACTGGAGGGAGGAAATTTAATGTGAGCGATCTCCAATTTCCCTAGTGTGAAGCCCTAACTAAGTTTCCATCATTAGAACCCTTAGTTTATATCTGAAGTATGGTTCAATATGGCTAGTTTAATTAGTCTCTAAGAGGCTATGAAAAAATTTGGCTTGGCAGGTCTAATTGGAAAAGTGAGCTGAATCGTGATAGATAATATACAGTAAGAGGGGAAGATAGTTTTTTTATCACATTCAATTATTTCGTGGTTCATTGGCATGCCTATTATAGTTTTTATAAGTAGAGACATAATAGTGAACACAAAAATTGTTTTATGAGATCATGAGTTAAAACAGTGAATGTGAGAAGGTAATTTAGGGTTAAGCATACGTGAATAAAAGAATCTTGTTTCTTCGAGATGTTATATATCCATAACAATTGTATAACAATAGTGCTCTCGATGTATGCTGGTCATATGGTCTATTTACCTGTATAATTGGAGATTATAATTGGATTTTGTTCGATCGTGTACGAGTGAGAGATGAAGGAGAATGAATACAACCATGACTCTAAATTCGAGAAGTAAACCAAATATATTTGATACCGAGTACGCCAATTACAGAAATTAATTCTATACTAAATATGTCAGGTATGGAAATTAATTCTTATGTTGAATGCGTTAGTTACAAAAACTAATTCTTATATTGAATACGTTAGTTACAAAAATTAATTTTTGCATTAATTACCTTTCTAATTAAGAAATTTGAAAATCTTTATAAATAGAGCTTATAAATTCAGATTTAAAGGTTGGTTGCTAGTTTTCATAAAAAATTCTAGAGAGAATTCCTTTTCTCTCACCTCGTTCCTTGGTTTCTTCAAAGGGTATTTAAATCATTGAATTGTTGCCGTTATCTTGCACAACGATTTGTGGATAATAGTCGTGCCAGTAATGCGAAACAGGATTCTTTGCTTCCTCTTCTGCTCCTCAGAGGATTATGCGTTACAAGAGATAAATAGATTTATCTCTTTATATATATATATATATATATATATATATCCCAACAATTATCATTATTCTTATTATTATTATTATGATAAATATTAGTATTTTGAACACTTTATAGAAACTATTATTTGCAACATGTTTAGATAGTAAATATTCATTATTTCTTAATCTCGGTTTAATTTCCATTAAACTATTGTTAGCATCTTTTATATGTATAAATATAAAACCTGCCAAGTTGTTTGCAATTGCAGCTTTTTTTTTTTACGTTGTTTTCTCTTTAATTCGGGTTATTTTGACAAGCTCGTTATTTTTCTTGATGTTTTAAATTGTGATATTTTATTTTTTTATATAGCTTTTCTGCATTTTTTAAATATATATCTACCATTATTGAGCTCAATACAAATAAAAGTTTTATGTTATTATATCTAATATTTATTTTATTCTGTCGACACAAACCAATTTCATTTAAAATTTAAAATAGGATTAAAGAACATGTTGATAGCCATCATATATATTTTTTTTAGATATGATATTGTAATTTTTAAAACCCACGTTTAATCATGTTGAATATGCATTTAGGTTTTTAATATAGTTTATTTTTTATATATCAATTTATTATTTATATTATGTTTTCAATTGAATATTATTATTATTATCGGATCCATTAATTAATTAATAAAAAATTTTATAATAATTTATATTAAATCCATGAATCGATCTAAATTCATCCGACCCGTTTGGATATTAATCCATTTATGATCTATATTTTTTAACTCATTTATAACCCAACCCATTAATGATCCAACCTAAACCTACCCAACCTACCCATTTGCCCCCTCTACTTTTTACTTTTTTCATTATTTAATTTGTTTATTTTGCATTAATCTATACTTTTTTAGATTTAAACAACATTATATGTTTAAATAATTAATAAAAATAATATTCTTATATTTTAAGGAGTTTGATAATATTAAATTACTAAATAATGCTAATAATAATATATTTTTTTGACATGGAAAACAAATTGATTACTAAAGGGAATCATCTTGTAAAGTTGAGTACAAAAAAGGAGGGACAAAATCCCAAATCCGGGGATCAGACATATAACCACTCTCTCTCGCAAAGAGATAAGCACACCGGTTCGCTGATCTATTAACAAAACCAAAAGAAAGGCTTACATTCGAAATGGCAAGACAATCTTAGATGATTAAACTAAGTTCAAAGCTGGTATAAATTATATTTTAAAGAGCTTTAACCCCCAGTAAGGAATCTGACTCTATAGTAGAAAAAGGGAAGGATTCAGTCTTTAACCAACTAAGAGCTTCTTGAAAGCTAACCGCTTCAGCAACACTAGGATCCAAGATGCCTGGAAAAGATTTGCACCCAGCTGCCACAAAGCTACCAGTATGATCACGGGCAATAAATGCTATAATAGTTCTATTGAGATTGGAAAAACGAGTTGCATCAGTGTTAACTTTGATACACCTATTAGCAAAAGGGAGCCATCAAATAATAAAACCAGCAGGAGAGGCCATACTATCAGTAATAATATCAACTTTGTTTGCCACCAGCCAATCTTTCATCATTGCAACAGCTAGGCAGACAACAACATTTGGGGATAGATTAATCCCATTCCAAACAGCTCCATTCCTATTTTTCCAAATAGCCCAACAAATCGAGATAGCAGAAGAATAGAGATGCTTAACAATAAACTCAAACCACGAAATAAAATTATCAAAATTACCTCTCAAGTAGCCAATGTCAGATTTAAGCCACACCAATCTAGCAACAGAGCATTCCACAAAAGACATGAAAAATAGTTTCCTTACTTAAACCACATAATGGGCACACCGTAAGGATATCCACTCCCTTATTAAAAAGCAAAACCCGAACAGAAAGAACAAATTGTATAGCTAACCATATTAAATTCTTCATTTTTGGAGGAACTAACAAATTCCAGATCTTTTTCCCACAGAACTGATCCAAAAAAAAAACATTGAGATTAGAAGGTGCCTGATGGATAGCACGATAAGCTGATTTAACAGTATACATGCTTGATTTGTCAATAAACCATTGCCATACATCAGTAGCTCACTGCCAACTTAAAGGGATACTTAAAATCAACTCTCTATCTCTTTCATTAAAATGGTTGCTGATAAAGTCATAGTTCTATTGCTTGCTGTCCTGGTTGATGAAATAAGACATAAGGAGCGAGCTAAAAGAACTATCAAGATGAGAAGATATCTTAGGATTCAAATGGTTAGGAAGCTAAGGATCAGTAAAAACCCTTACCTGATACCCACTAACAATTTGAAATCTACTACCTGTTCTAACAACTGCCCGAGTATTGAATAGATCCCTCCAAATAAAACTTGGATTAGCCCCTATAGAAGCATCAAGAAAAGAGCAACTAGGATAGTATTGCGCTTTGAGTACCCTCGCCATAAGAGAAGAGTTGTCCAATAAAAGCCTCCAACATTGTTTACCCAACAAAGCTAAGTTGAAATCATGCAAATAACGAAAACCCGACCCTCCAAATTTCTTTGGCCAACACATACGATCCCAAGCCATCCAATTTATACCATTCAGCCCATTAGATTTAGAACTACACCAAAATTTGTTGAAAAGTCTCTCTAATTTCTTATATAAGCCCAATGGCAACATGAAAACACTCATGGCATAATTTGGGATTGCCTACACCATAATTTTTAGAAGGATTTTTTTACCTGAGCAAGGAACGGTTCCAGCCTTATAATCTTCTTCGAATTTTCTATTCAATGAAAGAAAAAATCTGCTTTTTATCTCTTCCAATCAAGGCAGAAAGCCCAAGATAAGAATCACAGTCTATCACATTAGAAACCGAAAGCAAGGAACACACTTGACTTCTTACCATTTGCGAAATATTTGGACTGAATCGAACAAATAATTTGCTAAAATTAATCAGTTGCCTAGAGTCAGTTGCATAGATATGAAAGATGTTCTTAATAATAGTTGCCTCATCAGCCGAAGCATCGAAGAAAATATAGCTATCGTCAGTAAAGAATAAGTGGCCGATAGAAGGCACTCCACTAGCCACTCTGTAACCTGTTATCAAATCTCATATTCTCATGCTTCTTAATAAAAGATGATAACCCTTCCGTCCCAAGATGAATAAATAAGGAGGTAAGGGATCTCCTTGCCATAAACCTCTTGAAGCCAAAATAGGCTCCATCAAATGGTTCTCAGAGTTGATAAAATATCGACCGATTGGAAGCACATCTTAATAAGTTGAATCCATCTTTCATCAAACCCAAGAGAATTCAAAATATTAATGAGATAATGCCACTCCATATGATCTTAGGCTTTGCTCATATCCAACTTCAAAGCAACAACACCACTAGCTCTTTGAGTTTTTTGCTTCAGATAATGCATGATTTCAAATGCAACAATCACATTATCTGTTATCAACCTTTTAGGCATAAGGGCGCTTTGGGTATCAAAAATAATAGAGGGGAGAATATGCTTCAAACGATTAGCTAACATTTAAGCTATGATTTTGTACAAGACATTGCAAAGAGCAATTGGCCTTGAGTCTACCATAGAGTCTACCTGCTTCTTCTTCGGAATCAGAGTAATGGCTGTGTCATTAAGATTATCAGGTAACACACCATTGTTAATGATCTTCAAGTATTCATTTGTTACATCTGAACCAACAATCCTCTAGCATTTCTAGTAAAAACTAGAATTAAAAACAATCCAACCCTGGGGCCTTATCAGGGTACATGCTAAAAAGAGCACTCTTCACATCTTTTAGAGTAAAGGATTGACACAAGAACTCATTTTGCTTTGCAGAAACTCGCCTATCCGAATAGTGATTGATCAATCCAGTAAAATTATTAGTGGCGGCAAATATCTCATGAAAATAATCTGTAATAACTTTGTCCAAACCAGATTCCCAATTACGCACAGTACTGGAAGGGCCTTTCAGTTGCAATATTCGATTTTTTCTTTTACGTTTAGAAGTCATTGCATGGAAAAACTTTGAATTTGAGTCACCCCCTTTAAGCTAGAAAACTTTAGAACACTGTTTCCAAAATTCTTCTGCTGTCAAATGACATCTAGATAAATACTATGAGCCTCCTGATATTCTAAAGATGAAATAAACCCCCTCATCTACCTAAAAAACTTTATTTAGCTCGAAGAGCCTTAATCCTTCCTTTAAAAGAACCAGTGATAGAGTTACCCTAAGAGAGGATGGCCTCACTATAAGTCTGAATTTTTGAAAAAATGGAACCATTAATATTCTGATTCCAACTCCCATCCACAACCTTTAAGAAATCTTTCTCAAAGACCCAAGCATTTTCAAATCAAAAACAACTACAAGCAGTATGGGAATAAGTAAATAGAGTATCCAAGAAGATCGGATAGTGGTCCGAAGAAGTTACCTCTAGATTAGTGACTTTAAACAAAGGGAACAAGTCTGACCGCGAGGGAGTGGTCATTGCATGATCTACTTGTTCTTCAATACAAGACTCAACCCCCACACTCCTAAAACAAGTGAATTTGTACCCATCCACTCCTAAGTCTAAGAGATTATAGCCTGTAATAGCTTCACAAAAACCACTAACCAAGTGACTGGGTTGTCTTCTGCCTCCTCTTTTCTCATTGAAGGCTGCAATATCATTGAAATCTCAAATAATACACCAAGGGAGAGGCAATTTGGATGTTAAAATTCAGAGTAAATTTCGAGATACATGTCTTCAATTCCTATCCGGAATACCATAGAAGCACATCAACCTCCAACCTTGACAATTAGAAATAGAAACTTTAACATCAATATGGTTCTGAAAATACCTAATTAATTTTGCAACATTTTTTTCTTTCCACAAAAGAGCAAGCCCACCACTATACCCAACATAATTAACACCAAAGAAACCCTCATAGCCCAATAAATTTTTAATATAAATCAACTTATCAAAATTACACAAAGGAAAATAAAATAGGGCTTTTTATTTAAAACATGGTCGCGCAGGACCAGTATTGCTTGTGGGTTGCCTAGCCCATAACAATTCCAGCTCAAGCAACTCATAATTCCAGGTGGCCTTAGTACCTAGGTCTCACCATTACAAAGTTTTTTGGGTCACAAACATCAGTAGATAACTTAGATGATACAAGCCCATTTCTCAAGCCTATTTTCGATTCTTCCTTTAGTCTTCTATGCTTAGAATTAGTTATGACTATCCCATCTGTTCCTATGATCGTGAAAGAGGATCCAGTCAACAGCTTATGAACAACCTATTCCTCATTTTCAACCGCATTATTAGGCATAACAATCTCCATCATCTCCTTCCCTATTGCAGTAGATTTTCCCCTATCCTCGATAACTAACAGACAGTTACCTTCTTTATCCATATCCTCAGCCATTCTGTCAACATAACAATGAGAATTCAGCACCAAAAAAATGGTTGGAGAAGAATTACGTAACCATTTTTCCCATCGTATATTGATTCTGATGGTTCTTAACGCGGATTGATTCATCACATTCCTTTGGGATAGTGCCAAATGAATTCTGAAACAACTTCAAACAAAATTTTTCACTATGTCCCAGCAAACCACAGAGGAAGCAAAATGTAGGCAAACGCTCATATTGAAATGCAACTTTAAACCAATCACCCCCACTCTTTTTTAGCTTCATATCTTTCTTTAGCTTTTTCGGATCTCAATACTAACCCACACCCTTATATAACTCCTCCAAGTACCTGTAAAATTATTAGGATCGGCCGAGATAAAAATGCTCGGATACTTCCCTATCAATTGAGCCACCTTCTCAAACATGAACCTTATGATGCACTTGTATCCAAAAACTAGTCATAAAGAGAGAATCTTGTTGAGGTAGAACATCTGAATCCATTGTCTTGAAAATAAGCAAATGATTATCAAATATCCATGGGGCCCCCTAGATGACTCTCTGCATGTCTATTTCATGAAAGAATTGAAATATGAATAAATTTAAACCTACATCCTATATAAACACACCCAGTACAGGTCTCCACAATGATGCAAGAGTATTTTTCATAGACAAGACGTTGATAGACTTATCAGTTAAGAAATGACCGACAAGGCTCCACTTAAACTCATTAGTTTGAGTATTCAAATCGCCATCCTCAAAGATAATACCTTCATCTTCATCTTCTTCTAGAGAAACATTGGCATACAAGTTCTCAATATTTTTAACAGAATTCCCATTCTCTTCCATGACTAATTTAAGAAGAAATAGATAAAAAATAGGGCCAAAAGAAAAACAACAAGAAAACTTGCTAGAGAGCAAGACGCTAATAATATTATTATATTCTTATTAAAAGTTGTAAAGAGAAAAAGAATTTAATGGTATTTTATTTTCAGTACTAAAATTGCAATTCTTATGGGAGTCTATTGGGATCAACTTTCAATGTCCCAATGAGCAATGAATATTGGTATTCTTTGGTGCAACAAATACTTCAAATAAAATACTCCAATAATTACCTTGTTTTTTTTATCATTATATAATTATTAAATATGAGCTTTAAAAATTATTTGTGAGAAATTATGATTTGTTTTAAAATCATTTTTGTTGATTAATGTATTTGGAAAATTTGATTAATGTAGAATGATACTTTTAATTGAGTTGTTTTATAATATATATTCATAATGTTCATTTGAAAAATATTATTTTCAAGAACAAATATTTTTTTGGAATTTATATAAAATTTTAAAATTTAAAAGTGCTCACAATATATAAGAAAAAATGATATAAACTTAAAGTTTAATTTGATAAACTGAAAGTTGGTCACTCAGTCAGATATCAATTAAACATGCTTTGCATTTACATATAACTTTTTAAGAATATTAGTCTATTTGGCTAAAGTTTGTCAATGAAAAAAACTATTTTTTATTATTATTTGATAACATTCTCGAAAAAATCTCAATCCGAGTTCGATACCTGCAAAAAAGGATAAAGAACCTATAAAGGTTTACAAATATTCCGACGGTCAAATCAGTACTTTTGACTAAGAAAAATCATAGAGAATCATAGAAAAACAGAGATAACCGCATGAAAATAGAAAAAGTACCTCCACAAGTAAATACCTAACTTAGCTATTTATAGGGTAAGAATTTATATCCCTTTAGGACTCTGAATGCCATAGACCTTTATTTCCCATTAAATTGGCTTTGTTATCATAAGTCTCTCCCCCCAGTGTGCGATATTTATGTCAGCAGCATTTGAGGTGGCACCTAAGAGGTTGTTCTTTATCATGTACAGCCATAGTGAGCGAATAAGTCTTCATAGCTCATGGCAAAACTGTCGAGTTTGAGCTAAAAATTATAATGTGCTTGTGGCGATGTGTCGATTTGAGCTAGTGAGATTGTGCTCATAGCGATATGCCGTGTGAGCTAGATGGGTTCGTGGCGATTGTGCTAAATGAGCTAAACGGGCTCATGGTGATAGTGCCTAGTGAGCAAGACGGGCTCGTGGCGATTGTACCGAGTGAGCGAAGAAAGGAGCTCGTGGAGAGAGTACCGAGTGAGCTAGAAGGACCCGTGGCGATAGTGCCTAGTGACCAAGAGGGGCTCATGGCGATTGTGCCAAGTGAGCTAAGAAAGGAGCTCGTGGCGAGAGTGCCGAGTGAGCTAGACGATACTTCTTTAAGTTAGATATGTTCCAAGAGTGCACCAGAATGAGCTATAAAATATTGTAGAGTTTGCATTGCCCGTCATAGAGCTTTGGCTGCAAAACTTAAAATTTTTGATTGAAAAATCCAGCATAAGTAATGCATTATACTTGAAAAATATATAAGCAGATGAAAATTCTTATCATTTTTGAAGTTTTGAAATTGCATGCTTTGCTTTTCCCCCTAAAATCGAGTTGAGTGAGAACTCGGCTTATTTCAATTGGTGACAGCTAATTTTTAGATCTGCCAAAAGTGTCAATTTGACTTTTGCCTCTTGGGCGAATAAGTTACTATATGTGGAGCATAAAAAATGTGAATTTATGCTGCAAAAATATTTGTGCAAGGCAATTGGTTAGCTGCATAAGCTATTACTTCCTATCTTTAGAGTAAGCTTGTATTTCATGTGCCAAATTGAGTGAGACATAAATATGTTTGACTTCACAATAATAAAATCATATATAACTAAGTCGAAAGACAAGTATAAAAGTGTCGTAAAAATATTCTTGAGAAAAATATACCCGCAAAAGATATGTAAAAGTTGTAATAAACTTGAAGCATACTTATCCCTCTGAATCTGGACTGAGAGCTAACTCAATCATGATTTCAGCTGCTAGAAATTCAAGACTCACTTGTTTATTTTTTTTTAATTGATTGTTGATTAAACAAAGACAAGTTGAAGAATAATAAAAATCAAAGCAGTTAAAGAACCCACTTGCCATGCCATACCTGACACTAATCCCAGGATCCCCGCAACATATTGATCATTAGGCCATAGTTCCAATGAATTATAATAAGAATAGCTACCAATAGCAAATGAAGGGTGGGAAACCAAAAGGCATGCTTGAGCTTTGGGAAGCTGAACTTTTTACTTTCAGCTGAACTTAACATAAACAAATTCAGAATTTAAGAAGAGACTGCCCAACACATTCCTTGAACTTGCCAGTACCTTAGAATAAGTTTCAAGCTAATATTCTCGTTGGTCTATCCCATAATATGAGCCCATCCAAATATAAAGCCCACGTTATTGACCCATTAGGATGGAAGAACCTCTCACCGGGGCTATTGGTATATATTGGACCAAAAGATGAAAATCAACTTTGGCCCATTTGCCTAATTAAGTGAATGAATAGTTTACGTGCCAGGAAAAGGATAAGTAGTCCTCTTTCATGTGTTATGTGCTAATGTCGACTCTTTGATTATTCGCACACCACCACAAGAAAAGTGTCAAATAAATACAACATCTTGCAACGATAGCAATGATAGTTGCCATTTACCAAGAAAATAGCAATAAGATGACAACTAAAATTTGCAGTTAAAACCCAGCAAATAAAATGGGTCTAACTTTTGCAAGAATTTAGCCACAATTACTGTTGTTATTGCAAAGAAATTAGCGAGGCCGATGCGTTCATTGAAAAATAAAAGGTATTTGCCTTGCACAATGGTCGCTGGTTATCAAGGGCCATGTGTATTCAAAGTTCAATGTATCACAGCAGACCCAAAGAGCACTTAGTCTAAATAACCAACAACTAAACAACTTAGTTGGGTTGGTAACTTTTGAGATTTAAAGTTTCAGTCATTCCCGCTTTATAAAATTTACTAGTTTTTCCATCTACTAGTTAATATGAACTATTCAATTGGAAAATTTGCCTTTTGATTAAGCATAATTCGGAGTTTTAAAATAATGCACAAAACAGTTCCCGAGTGGTAAGGATAACTTTCAAAATGTTTATACAGCCAACTTCTTATGCCTACCCACGAAACAATCTCGAACCTATGCATTAATACTAATATAAGAAAATATCAACTATTTATATCAATGTAGTCCAGTGTCTCACTCTCTTTCTCTTTTTTTAGAGATGGAAATGTCATGATTTCAGTTGAGGTTTGCAACAAGCAAGGAAAACGACATATAAGCATATAATTGAAACAAGACACATCTTCTAGTAATTTTATTGAGGAAAAACATATTCGCCAAAAACTCACAATAATATATATATATATCGACAGAAATGTGGGAGAGAAAAGAGAAGTGTTTGCAGATGTACCTCTCCAGCAGAGATCTTTGTGCTCTGTCTTACAAGGGCTCTAGCAGCACTCATGGCATAAATATCAAAGAATCGTAGAGGCTAATAATAATAATAATAATAACAATAATAATAATAATAATAATAATAATAATAATAATAATAATGTGGCTAAGCATGATTAGTTAGACTCCCACTTTTAACTTGTTCTCATTTTCCATCATCATTTTTTGAATCCAAAAAGTTTTCCTTTCTTTCAATTAATTTACTGTTTTTGGATGAAGAGCAAAAAGCAACAGAACAAGAGCAATTAAATGGCTACTGCTCTTGGAAAAACAACGGCAGCTGCACCAACCAAGAGGTAAGAAGCTTGAAAGTTATTTATGCATGTCTTTCTGATAACATTATCTGTTAATCTTAATTTCTTCCATATTCTCTATGGAATTAGTTAGCCTAACCACCAATTTGTCATCTACTTTATCCTATTCATCATCTAATTACAGATGCAATCCACTCTCATATAAATATCACACAGCAAGATGATCTCAAGTGCCATGAAGCAGAAGCATAATATTATTTCTGATCTAAATAAGCTTTGAAGTTATTTATGCATGCCTTTTATAACTATTTCATATTCTTCCTCTCCTAACAACCCTCCCCTCTTTTTATTCTATTTCTTACTAGGGCAGTATCCATTTCAATTAAAAGAGACTTCAACCAATGTCATCTGTAACAGTGGTAGTTAAGAAATATGTAAATGACATGAACCAGTGAATGAGCATTCACGACAGTGCAAGAAAACCAGAAGAAAATGAACTAAAGTAAATTTCAGTGTATCATGTAAAAAAAAACTGAGATCCTTTTTGTACTTGCCTTGGAACTTTCTCTCCTCGATGTTACACAATATGATTTCTCCAAGACATAACATAATCGAAGTTCATTAAGGGCATTTAAGAAGACTTGAATTGATTTTGTCAATTTATTAGACTCTGTTAATATAAAACTCAATTGCAAACAAAAAATCTCAGAGCTAATGAGATCATATCTCAACACGCATCCATAAGAATCAAGTGTAAATTTAGAAATTTCAATGAGGCTGTAATCATGAATAAAATGATGATTAACGATCAGATAAAGAACTCTAAATTTAGATTTTAGTACCTGCAGTGGAGAACCCACAAAAGAAGCCAGTCTGCTACAAAGGAACAAGACTCAACATATTGTATCTTGAACCAATCAGCGTAATTCTTGCAATTTATTATGAAAAAATGGAATCGCAAAATTGGAATTGAACCTCTATCTGCTCATCTATCTCTGCTATTGGATCAAGATGGTGCCGCCTTTTTGAGGAAGTGGTGTGCTTCCCTAAACTGATATTGATTAAGAGAGTGAGAAGTTGAATTTATTTGGACCCGAGTTGGGTACTGGCTATTGATCTCTGTGAATCAAATGGACGATAAGTCAACTTGGGCTTCATCAATGAGAATGACTTCGGGATCCATGTTTTTGAAGGAATAGGAGAGAAAGTGGCGGTCATCTCTCATGGCCAATTCTGGTGGTGGAGCTCATGTAGTGGTCTGACGCCAAAAGTGGCGCACCAATGGCGCATCAGGTAGGGGGAATCCGATAATGGTCGGTGATGGAGGCTTTTGCAGTGGTCGATCAAGGAAGCATCGGCGTTGATCTCTATCGATGCATCTGATCTCCAAATGAAAGCAGCGATTCTGTGGGCAGTGAAGATTTGGGCAGCAATGCTTGTTCGATCTATTCCCTAGAGATGGTGGTGCAGCAGCTAGCCGCTACAGATGGAGTACCTGCTGCTCGCGGTGATGGTTGCGACTGTGGCACTGGTGGTGGCATTGCGATAATGGGCGGCGCCTGATGATGGATCAACTCTCCCTTTTTTTGGGTTCCCTAGCAAGAAAACTCCAAATGATGTCATTTTCTCTTTTTTCTTTATCTTTTTATTTTTTATTTTTTGAATCTTTGCCCTTCCAGCCAATTGCAAATCAGCCAAGTTTCGTTTCGGTACGATTGATGAAGGAGATTGCACTAAAAATTAGTGAAGGTGTATTCCAAGTTTACTGCACTAATGATAATATTTTCGAAAAAATTTCGATCCGAATTCAATACCTGCAAAAAAAAATGAAGGACCTATGAAAATTACGAATATTTCGACGATCAAGTCAATATTTTTGAGTAAGAAAAATCATAAAAAATCATAGAAAAATAGAGAGAATCTCGTAAAAATAAAAAAAAAGTACTTTCACAAGTAAATATCTGATTTAACTATTTATAGGGTAAGAATATATATCCCTTTAGGACTCTGAATGCCCTAAACATTTTATTTCCCATTAAATTGGCTTTGTTATCATTATTGAAATATAGTTATTATATAAATGGATATGATTAGATAGGATCATTTTAAATTTTAAGTCAATAAATGAAAACCATTTTCATCATTTAATTTATATTTTAATCCTTATGATTTCTCCTTATACTGAAAAATTAATTTCCTTTTACTCATAAATCGATTAATCGGTACACGTTGATTCCTAGTAAATACATGTTGTCATACGTATTGTTACAAGTTTACAACAATTCTTTAAAAATTTTATTTTTTTGATGAATGAGTTAGGGATACATGCATAACTCACGAGATGAAAAATTGATCCCGATATATATGTAATAATATCGAAACAGGAAATAATATTAATATGAAATTAGTTCTTTATTTGGATTCCTCTTAATTAAAAATTTGTCATAATTAAGAGGATATTAATATGTGCAGTTATCTAATTTAATTTAGGTAACTGGCATATTAATTATTGATATTATTTTTTATACTAAATATTGTAACTGTCAAATTTAATTCTCTCTTATTAAGTAATATTTAATTACCTTAATGAGAGCTCTATATATAAGGCTATGAATTCTATTCTTGGGAAGTAAGAAAAGAATTTTATACCTAAACTCTGTCAAAATTATTTTGCACATTTTCTCTCTATTTGCTGGGATTTTTAGTTCATGATGATAGTCCCAGTAACTAGGATGGTGTTGGATCCATCAGGATTCTAATTATTTTATTTGTTTTGACGTAAGTATCATAATACTATTTTTTACGGACTTTTATGTTAGGAATTTTGTTTCCAAATTTTGTTTTAAGATGAGACATTTGTGTCTTTTTTTGGATTTATTGGACTTTATAATAAATGTGTTTTATTTTGAATTTGGATATTATAATGGCTTATAATTTTTATGATGAATGTGTTTATTTTAATATTATTTGCCATGAAATGTTTTATGAGTAGAATAGTTGTTTGATTATTAAGTTAAGGCTTAATTATTTTATACACATAATTACCTCGATTAAGTTAGAGAACTTAATTTGCAATAAATCAAATTTATTATGAATGAAATTTTAATCTGTAAGGTTAGACATTAGGACTTAGAGGGTAATTAGATACTGATAGTAACTTTTTCAATTTTAAGCCTAATAGATAACTTTATTATATTCTAATTTCATATGTATAGTAAATGGAATGTATTGTCATATTCTTCTTAATAAGTATAACATATGTTCTATTTTTTATCAGAGGATCTAAATGGCTTCCAAATCCATAGTAGATGAATTGAACAAAGACATGAAATTGAATGGCGACAACTTTGAAATCTGAAGTATGAAAATCCAGTATATACTTGAGGAGCAAAAGGCTTTGGAAACCTTAAGTTCAGTAATGACTGAACCTGAGGATGGCACTTCTGCTCAGCATAAGCAAGATCAAACAGTTTATGTAGCATGGAAAAAGAAGAACTTTGTTGCTCGTATCATCCTCCTAAGTACAATGGAAGATGATATCACTATGCAATTCCTCTCATATCAAAATGCAATGGATCTATAGGTCGCATTATAGGAGAATTTTGGAAGAGTGTCTCTAACTAGACTATAATCTTTAACGATCAAATTCGATACATATCAGAAGAGACCTGATTATTCAATGCAAAAATATCTCCGAGAGATGGAGAATATGATTTGCGAGCTTGGTGATGCAGGTCATAAGTTGACCGATGAGCAACATATTCAGGCAGTCATTCGATCTTTGCCCAAGAGTTGGGAGCACATGAAAATACAACTGACTTACATGGATAACATTAAGACATTTAAGGATGTCGCTAGACATTTAAAGTTAGAAGAAGACCATTTAGCATCGATCAAGGTTAATGCTAAAGTGCATATGGCACACTCCAGTTCTGGTGAGAAAAGATCAAACCAAAATTAGAAGAGGAGCTTCCATGGAATACGTAAATCTTATCAAAGATTGGTTATCATCTAACTTTGAGATGAAAGACATGGGTCAAGCAGATTATATCATTGGAGTTAAGATTTCAAGGGATCGCTCGAGAAGATTATTATCACTATCTCAAAAGACATATATCAACAAAGTTCTTGAACGTTTTAATATGCAAAACTGTAAGTCCATAGACAACCCCATTGCTAAGAATCAGTCTCTTAGCAAAAGCATGTGTCCTAAGAGAAAAGAGCAGATAGAACGTATGAAGAACGTTCCATATGCCAGTGCCATGGGAAGTCTAATGTATGCAATGTTGTGTACCAGACCTGATATATGCTATGCTGTGGGTATGGTGAGTAGATATTAATCTAACCTAGGCGAAGCACATTGAAAGGCGGTAAAAAGGATACTTAGATATCTCAAAGGTACTATACATTATTCTCTCTACTTTCAAGGAAAGGATCTGCATTTGAAATGATATACGGATGCTGATTGGGAAGGAGATGTGGATGAGAGGAAATCCACATCAAGTTATATTTTCTTGCTAGGCAAGGGTGCCATTTCATGGAGTAGCAAGAAATGGACATGTGTAGCTTTTTCGACAATGGAAGTAGAATTTGTCGCTTCTTCAGCTGTAGTACAAGAGGCAGTTTGGTTAAAATGGTTTATGGACCATCTGAATGTAACTGCCTTAGATGAACCTGTGACAGTTAGTCATCGATAGCTTACATTAAAGATCCGAAATTTCATAGTAGGACAAAGCATATCGACATTAAGTATCAATACACTAAAGATATTGTTGCATGAGGAGAAGTGAATCAGTATATTTCTATGCATGATATGATAGCAAATCCTTTAACTAAACTTGTATCAAAAGATGTGTTTGAGAGACATGTTAGGTCTCAGGATTTACGTAGGATTTGATTTATATTGTAATACCTTGACATTATTATTTATGGATAATAATAATTAAGTGCATTGTTGGCAATACATGAGTGTGAATATTTACTGTTATAAGATAAAGCATGTTGGATAGAGAAGTAACCCACTCACATGGGTGTTTACATTAGTTTTGTTAATAAGTTAATAAAGTGTAATATGAGGCGATTTTTGAACATAAAGTGAGTTTTGAGAACCTTCTCAAAATAAAACTACCGTCTTGCAAAAATTACAATATGAGTCTTGTTGATATGCGAGATAAAGACACACATGAGATTGTGTGCTTTGGATTAAGATTCAAAATAGGATTAAGAATGATCCGATGATATGTTAAATGTAACTATCATATTCTGTCCAAAAAGCTATAAGTAGTCCTTAAGGAAGTGGACTAAAGTTGGATGCTTTGGTGCATTACAACCTTATGCTTCTGTATGGTGTTAAATAATAAGACGAGCGCTCCTTTAAAGGAAATGATAGAACACCATAGCATATGCATCATACCATGTGTGCTGAAGTTAACCAAGGAAAGGGAATCTTATGTGAATGATCTCAAGTTTTTCATAGTGTGAGACCCTATTTTTCCAACCCTCAGAACCTTTAACTTATACCAGAAGTATAGTTCAGTGTGGCTAGCTTAGTTAGTTTCCAAAGGGTTATGAAAAAACTTTGGCTCGGCGGATCTGACTAGAAAAATGAGTTAGACTATGATGGATGGGATAAAGTAAATGGGAAAGATATTTTTCGATCAAATTTGGTGGTTTCGTGGTTCACCGATTAATCTGTTGTAGTCTTTATAAGTAGATACACAATAGTGAACACGAAAATTATTTTTATGAGATCATGAGATAAAATAATGAATGAGAGAAAACTATCTAGGTTTTGGCATACTATTATAAGAAGATCTTATTTCTCGAAACGCTATATATCCCTAACAGGTGTATAGTACTAGTATTCTCGATATATGCTGGTCACATGAACTATCTACCTGTATGATAGGAGAGAATGACCGAAAATCATTTTGTCATGTACGAGTGGGAGATAAAAGAGTTAGGGATACGTCTATGACTCACGAGATGAGAAATTGGCCCCAATATATATGTGATAATATCGGAACATGAAATAATATTAATATGAAATTAGTTCCTTATTTGGATTTCTCTTAATTAGGAATTCGTCGTAGTTAAGAGGATATTAATATGGACATTTACCTAATTTAATTTAGGTAACTGACATATTATTTATTGACATTATTTTCTATACTAAATATTGTAACTGCCAAATTTAATTCTCTCTTATTAAGAAATATTTAATTACCTTAATGAGAGCCCTATATATAGGGCTAAGAATTCTATTCTTGGGAAGCAATAAAAGAATTTCATATCGAAACTCGATCGAAATTCTTTCATACATTTTCTTTCTATTCGCTGGGGTTTTTAGTTCGTGAATTCAAGTTCTCATCATGAGGCATAGCGAGGCGTGAGTGAAAACGATACCAGTGACGCAAAAGAAAGAAGATCTCGGCGATTGTGATTCAGCGCTACGAGAGATATTTATGATTACATCTTGTAATATTTTATGGCTAATTTTCTATCATTTTTTATAATTTTTTAATGATTTTTTTACTCTATTCAAATATAAAATTAGTTTATTTTTATTATATATATATATATACACACACACACAACACACTTATTTGGACTAAATTAACCCTCACCTAATAACCTATTTTTTGTTATATTTTGTTCTTTTATTAACTATACAATTGGGAGAATTTTATTTGAAGTAGGAATAGGAAAATAAAACTTGGGTAGAATTAGGAGTGGCAAATGGACGGATTGGACGGATTTGGATTAGATCATAAATAGGTAAAAAAAATATGGATCATAAATAGGTAAAAAAATATGGATTGGGCGGATTTGGGCCAACCCATGAGTTTAATGCATGTTTTTTTTAATAAAAATGCAGAAAATAAAACATTTTATTAATAATTTAATTTTACTCCAAAAATAAAACTATGTACAAATATGGAATATACAAATAGTAAAAATTAGTCTAACAAAATAACAATAATATGCTAATTTATTTTGTAAATTTAATATCTTTTTCCATGCTATCTTGAAACTCTTTCTCTTCAAATTCAAATAACTAACTATGAGTGACAATTAAAGCCTCCGCATTTTCAAGTAACATAGATGACCGCCATTTATTAAGAATTATTCTTTCAATACTAAATGCTGATTCTGAAGCAACTATAGTAATTGGAATTGTCAAAATATCTTTAGCCATTAATAAAAGAACTGAATATTTTGTCTCATTATCTTTCCACCAAGATAGCACGTCAAATTATAGAACACTACTCAGTCTTGCATCATTCAAATATATATCTAATTCGAATTTTATCTCTGAAAGTGTTGCCAAGGCAATCAAATTCTTACATGAAAATTATTATAAAAGTTATTAAAAAAATACTAATGTAAGAATATAAATATTTTATTCTATAAATAAAAATTAATGACAAGAGAGACGTACTTTCATGAGATCATCATACACACTTGATCTCCTTTCTGTTGATGCCTCTAAAGTTGGATTACTACTTGCATATAATGCAAAAAGATCGTACAACTTATCATTAATTTTTTTGCATTCATATTTAACCATCCTTAATTTTTTTGGATAATTTTGGACAGAATTTTGGGTTTGGATAAATTTTATCACAATCTATTACAATTATTGTATTCGTATGATAAATTTATATCTTGTTTTGTTGAACTTAATTCTTTTATTCTGCTAGTGCGTATTATAAAACCAAAATTATAACTTTTACATTATTATTTATATAGAGCATTTTTTTTTAATTTTGGTTAAAAGCTTAAAATTACTTTTGTATTAATTTGCTTGGAAAGATATGGACTTATTTTATTTATTTTCCATTAGTATTCTTAATAAAATTCGAATATATTATTGATATTTATTTTTATTGCATATTTGATCAAGAGTTTCATTTTTTTTAGTATTGGATTTTAGCTTTGAAAAATGGATAAAATTACACTTTTCATTAATTTGCTTGAATTTATATGCACTTAATTACTTCATTTATTTTCCATCAGTATTTTTATATAAAATTTGAATATATAATGTATTATTGTCTAATTTTCTACTTATTTTTGTTGCATATTTGATTTAAGAGTTTAATATGCATATTTTAGTTTTGAAATAAGATAAAATTCTACTCCACTAAAAGACAAGTGCTCTTGATTACTAATTCTAAGTTTCGAACCTATCCTGAATTATAAATAAAAAGGATTTTTACACTGCATCCTTTCATATTTTCTTAATTTTATTGCTAATTTCTCTTATTTTTACTTACATATTAATTTAGTTTTATTACTAATTCTTCCCTTATTTTTTTCTTAAGAATAATATTGATAATAATTAATGACATTTTGAATTTTTTTATGTTTTATATTTTTTCAACATATAATTTATTATTATTTTAATATTACAGTAATTTTTTAGTTTAATTTTTTAAACTCGTTAACATAAAAATATATTATTATAATATCTATTAAAAATAATTTATTCTATTTATCTAATGCTACTAATTCCTCCTCTTTGATATCTCTAGGGGTGAGCAACGGTCGGTTCAGTTCAATAACCGAACCGAACTGAAATAACCGAAAACCGAAATTCTCTTATTTTTATCAACCGAACCAAACCGAAATTTTAGAATAACCGAATTTAAATCGAACCGAAATTTTCGGTCGGTTTGGTTCGGTTAATCGAAAAACCAAAATTTAAAATTATTTTTTAAAAAATAAAAAATATTGTGTTTAAAAATTATAAATTATAATATACTAAAGTAAAAATATGTAAATTGTACAAATAAAAGTTCAAATTAAAGAAATAATCTCAAAATATATAATAAATAATACAAAAAAACCATTAAATTTTTTTTATTTAATCGATTTTCAATTTAATCGTCAAAATTTTAAATTATCACCTAAAAAATATATATTAATAATTGATAAATGTACTTATATAATTTACAACTAAAAATAAAATAATTTATATGTATAAAATAATTATTTAATAAAAAAATCAAAAATATATATATAATTATATAAATTTCGGTTCGGTTCGGTTTTATGCGGTTTTCTCCTTTAAAAACCGAACCGAAATAACCGAACAGTCTTAAAAATATAAACCGAAACCGAACCGAAAAACCGAAAAACCGAACCAAATTAAAAAAATCGGTCGGTTTGGTTCGGTTTTTCGGTTTTACCCATAGTTTGCTCACCCCTAGATATCTCTTTAAAATTGACAAAGCATTTTATCGGGGAATCAAAGACTTTACGCATAGCAAAGTCCAAATTTTTTCTGTAACCTCACCATAATCAGAAAGGTTATGGTCAACTACATCGACAAAAAGAAAGCTTCTTCTCCAACAAGAAACCTGAAATAGTAAAATCCAATATACTCAAAACAGGTGCTGGTAGAAAGCGTGTGAGGTAAGACAGATCCCATTGGAGACAGATAACTGAAAAAGATGAAGATCACCGTAATGACGGCTGACGAACAGATCATATCTCTAGATGTCGATCCCCATGAATCTGTAATCCCCTTTTAAACCCTAGTTTTGATTTTAAATTTTGATATTTGCTTTTTTATTTATTTGTTTTTAAACTTTGTTGAAGGTTGAAAACGTGAAGGCTCTGCTCGAAGTGGAGGTGAATTTCTCTCTCTCTCTAAAATCTCCAATAAAGTTAAACAGAGAGAATTAATTCAGGATTTTGACTGTTTGCATCCTCTAAATGATAGGACTGGTTGTTGAAGATTTTCTGCTTGTTAGATATGAATACAGTTCGCTGCTTTTTTTATTTTTTATTTTTTTTATTTACTTCATCATATTGTTGTCTGTACTTATTTGAGCAGACCCAGGTGCCCCTGCAGCAGCAGCAGCTTCTCTATAATGGGAGGGAAATTAGGAACAACGAGAAATTGAGTGCATTAGGTGTTAAAGACGAGGATTTGGTGATGATGGTGTCCACCGCTGCGCACAGGTATTATAGTATTTATGTTTTACCACCTAAGTTTGCTCAAGATTTATTTTGTAGCTTAGATGAACTCTGGAATGTGAATAGCTCTTTCCAATCTTTCAGCTCCAGAGTCTTTCCAAGTTTTGACTGTTAGTAATGTCAGCCATGAGTTCGCTATGAATTGCTTCACAATGAATTCTTTTATGAAGACTTCTAAAAGAGTTTGTTTTGTTTATTATTTTAGGACTTTTGTGCTATGATAATTCTTCAGTTTCATTAGCCTGTCAAATACTAGAAGTCTAAAATCATATCCAATGTGTAACTTGTTTGTGATGTTGGTGAGACGCCTAGTTTTGCTTTCAATGGTAATTTTAGGAACCGAGAATTATATTTATATGTAAATTCATAATATGGTGAATAAAATAGATGGATTGATTTTATTAAGGTAGCTGCTTCTTAGATTGCATTGATGTTAATGGGATTGATTTGATTAAGGTAGCTGCTTCTTAGATTGTGATGATGTTTACCTGTAATTAACTAATCCAGAGAGTAGAGCCACAAAAATTCCAGTGAATGTCTATTATGAGAAACAGGTAATGATGGTATACTGCTGTGGTATTACTGTTACATAAAATAAGCCGTAGTGCACGGTGTAAGGTTTTTGAAAAACTGAAATTGAGGGGTCGCATTAGCTTGATTGATGAAAATCATGGCAAGAAGCTGCGGCAAGGGGTCAAGAGAGCTGCAAGTTCTCAATTCACAATGCTTCACAGATAGTTTATGAATTAGCTCCTTTTAATTTGCTGAATGTGATTGATGAACCCAATTATCTATACTTGCTAATTTGTGTCCGCGTATGCACATCATAGCTCAATTTGTGGCCTTTATAGCAAATATTTATTATTTCTAGAGTCTTATCATTGCCTTTCTGCTAGTGGTTTGTACTGTTTACATTTTTAGGGTTATTTCTATTGTGTCCTCTGTGTTTATTTTGTTTAATTGCCATTTGTTATAATCTTATTCTATTTGAGCGGTGAGCAGACATTTCTAGAAACAGACAGATGAAAAACTTTATTAAAATACTCTTTTGCGACCTTCTTATAGAAGATGACAATTTGAAAATTATTTCAGTGCACCAACAAATGATTTGAGCTTCAATCCTGACGGGTCTGCTGTGAATCCTGGGGCTTTCCAACAACATATTCGAAGTGATTCTAATCTGATGGCTCAACTGTTTCAGGTTTAGCAAACAGTCGGTTTCTACTTTTCTTCAATATTTACCCATTTCTTTAAGAATGTTGGCAATTTCTCGCTTTGTTTGTTGCTTTTGAGTTCTTTAATTTAGAAGAGAAAATTTCTGATGTAAAATGACTTAGTCAGCTTTTTCAGTTTCTCATCTAATGCTGCCTAAAGATAGACTTAATGTATTGGAAGCCAATTGAGTTTATACTTTTGGAATTTGTTACTTGATTGATCTTCCTTATTTTTAATGACTAATTGGTGAGATTTCACTGATAATCAATTGCAGAAGATTTTAACCCTGTGTGGATTATTGCTCATTTAGGTTCTAACCTTTTTTAGTTTCTTGGACTTGGTGCCCTTGAAGAGATTCTTTATGGTACTAACTTTATATTTGGATTCACAGAGTGATCCGGAACTTGCACAGGTTCTTCTTGGAAATGATCTCAATAGATTGCAGGACCTCTTGCGGCAACGTCATCGTCAAAGATCTGAATTACGGCGCCAACAAGAGGAGGAACTAGTGAGTGGCAAGCTTTTCCTTGTGGTTCATTCTCATGTTTTTATTTAAGGACTTCTCAATGTAGAACTTCAAGTTTGTGAAGTGCTATGGATATATTTTTCTTCATTTTTTTTTCTTTTCTTTTCTTTTCTTTCTTTGTAGCATATAATTAAGCAAAAGCCTATTAGACTTTTATGTATGGATTATAACAATTCTATAACATAGTACTGGAATTTAACTGTAAAGATTGGACACCTAGACCTTGAATTTAACTGTGTAGATGATTGGCCGAACCTAAACAATAAGTCCTAACAATTTGTTGTGTTAGAATGAGTCAGAAGATATAGTATTTACTGCTTTTTTATGTCTGGTTCTTTCTGGATTGCTTTTTGATATGCTGTTGGGATGTAATTCTTGGGTAATTCAGTAAATTTTTTGTGGAAACATCATTTTCAGTGAACTGGTTTCGTACCATCTATTTTGATCTATTGATATGAATCTGGTTTCGTTTAAAAGAATGATAATTCTTTTAGCTCAGCATTTCCAAGTTGATTGTAATTTAAAATAGAGAAGATGTTTTCCTTTTATTCTTTTCTGCTTTGCGATTCTTATATTGGTGAGGTGATAATTACTCAAGTAAACTTCATTTTTTAATTATCACAATAAAACAGTTTCTCGTTTTCATTTCTGTTGCTCAGACATATTTATTGGGGAACCTATATAATTTCAATGCATGGTTGCAAATGCTGAATGTTAAAAGCAGATGCTGATTTTACCTTTTTTGTTGTTGTTGTTGTGCTTTCTAGGCTCTTCTTGAAGCTGATCCTTTTGATGTTGAGGCACAGAGGAAAATTGAAGCTGCCATTCGCCAGGTCAGTTTAACTGGCATTATATAATGTTACATCTAATGGGTCCTGACCTGCAAATTTTTCAATTTTTTATGAGTGGATTGATATCTTCTTGGTTATTTTCTTGTTTACAAGCCAATAACTATTGGAACTGCATACCTGTGGTTGATACAGTTCTAATTGTTAATGTTTCTTCACCATTCTTTTAGAGGTTTTACTTTGGGCAATAATTTTGCTAGTCACTATTTCTGTGAGCTTCTGGCTTGATGTATTCCAATTTTTTAATCTTTGGATCTTTCTCAAAACTGCACCTGCTTCCAAAGGAAAAGTTTTACCCGTTATCTTGCTTAGTTTAATTCTTGATATGAGGAGAGCATTTCTAATAAGGCTTCATTGTAATACTGTTGCATGTTATTTTGTCGATCTAATATTTATCGCTGCTGCTATATTCAATTGCAGAAAGGAATTGATGAGAACTGGGCAGCTGCTTTGGAATATAACCCTGAAGCTTTTGCTAGGGTGGTATGTACCCTCTTCAACCTTCTGGACCAGAGAAGTAAGTTGATTGTATTAATTTGGCATTTCTTGTTTAAATCTTCAGGTTATGTTGTACGTTGACATGGAAGTTAATGGCGTACCTTTAAAGGTAGAGTGAATGGAAATTCTCATTTATTGCAACAAAGAAGCAAGCATGTTACTATTTTAATATGTGTTACATTTGTTATTATCTATATTCTTTCAGCTTAAACTGTTACTGATATTCTTGTATAATATAGGATTATATCTGTTAATTATGGTGGAAGCAAAAACTGTGTAGATCAATGCATTTCCTCTTCTTTTCAGGCATTCGTTGATAGTGGTGCTCAGTCCACAATAATATCAAAAAGTTGTGCCGAGCGATGTGGGTATGTACTGCAGCATCAGTCTATTTTTACTCTTCATCTATGAACTGAAGTGGTCATCATGATTGTAATTGTTGGTCTGCTGTTGGCTGGTCTATTTTAGATTACTGCGGCTTTTGGATCAACGTTATAAAGGCATTGCTCGTGGAGTGGGTCAGTCCGAGATACTGGGTCGGATACATGTAGCTCCAATAAAGGTAGTATAGCCACTAGAGATTTTGGTTTCTTAGGTGTATATTGCTCCAACTAAGTTCATCATTAAGCAATTGGATGTGCTTGTATACGCAGTTGTAAATTGGTATCACTGGATCTGTCTGTATGCCTGCTTCTACCATTTCTG
Organism: Excoecaria agallocha; assembly: GCA_037975025.1. Classification (NCBI taxonomy): domain Eukaryota; kingdom Viridiplantae; phylum Streptophyta; class Magnoliopsida; order Malpighiales; family Euphorbiaceae; genus Excoecaria; species Excoecaria agallocha. Next base: position 31,026,257 of record CM075821.1, on the reverse strand, counting down.
CCTCTGCTTTGCATGTGTTCTTGATTTGTGAATTTATGTGTGTGATATTTAATTATTCACTCAATTTTGTGTGAATGAGATTATATAGTTGAGCAAATTAACTTTATTCTATATATGTAATAGCTAATTTTGAATATGTAAACCATTAAAGTATAAATTGTGTTTGCAGTGTTAAAAAGTGTTATTTGGAAGGGGCCTAATTTACACTACTTATGAAATTTTAGTAAATTCCTGGCTTGGTTTTTTTGCAATGATGTATTTAACTTTTCTTCTTTTTTTTTTCTCTCTTTTTTTCACTTTCTAGTTTCATTTATTTTTCTTGTATCTACATCGTTGACTGGTTAGAAGATTTAGGATTTTGTTTCTAGATTTAAAATGTGTATTTGAATAGGAATCTTTATATTGTTAAGAATGCTAGTTATTAAGGTTGGTCCTTTCTTAGGTCCCCAACCTCAAGTTTTACCCCCTGAAGCCATGTGTAAGCTTTTGTAGATGAGTTAGGACCATGTCTATTTTCTTCAACTTGGTGTTAAAGCCACCAAACTTGCAAAGTTGGGATATCCGCAGATTTCCAGTTCTTCAAATTTTACACTTTAGGTTTCTCGCATGTGTTGTGTCCAGGGTGTGAGGGGGTATGTTGAGTATATATGCATCAATTGATAAGGATGTTGTGCTCATTATAATGATTTGGACAATTCTCAATTCATGAGCTAATTATTAGGGTTAAGTTAAACCTGGATCCTTTTTTTTCAACATATGTTTTGATGTGCATATACTTTTCAATATGCTTGCTTTCCAAGTGTACTGGTACATGCCCATCTTGCTCTTTATTACTGTGTTCGCGTGATATTGTTTGGTTCTTTGCTATTGTGCCTCATATTGGCTCAGCTTTTATGGTTGCATATTAGGAGTAATCCTAACAATTACTGAGAATTGGTTGATTAGATTTAGATGAGGGAAGAAGAAGAAGAAGAGGAAAAAGGGTATAAAACTAGACCAGAAAGAGAGGAATAGAGGGAGAGAGAAATAGGAACTGATTTATTTTACTCATTCTCTCTTCATACAGAGATTTAGGATATATAGAAGAACCTGGAGGTGTGCTATGGCCAAGTAGGTATGATCTACCATCTCTGAGAATTCTGCCAGCTATAAAGTAACTTTTATAATAGAATTCTTTCTCTGGTTATTCTAGCTAATTTACTGCCCTTCTACAATCTTACCCATAATATTATATGTAACAATTCCCCCCCTCCCTTTTGAAAATTCTTGTCCCAAAGAATCATAAACTTCTGGAAACTGACTTTGTACGAAAGTTTGGTCTTCCGAAGTGGCATCAATAAGAGGTAGGTGCTGCCATTTGATGAGGAAGTGTTGGACATGGTTATCTCCTCTAAGAATAGTCCCGGTCCTGGTGTTTAAGATTTTCTTGGGTAGGCAGCCTGGTGGAAGTTGGAGTTTGTAAGCAACCTTCCTAATCTTCTCTATGATGAGGAATGGAGCATAGTACAATGCATAAAGTTTGAGAGATTTGCAGACTGCTATTGTTGACTGATGGTTGGAGTTTCAAGTAAACCCAATCTCCCACAAAAAGCTCCCAGTCAGTTCTATGGCTGTTTGCATATTTTTTAATTTTTTTTTTGGAAGCTGCAAGTTGTTCTTGAAGGTATGAAGTCGTGTTTTCCCTTGAAGATAAAAACTCAACATAACTACTGAAACAGGTGCTGACAGAAGGTTTGGGAGAGAGGGAGGGAAGCCATACTGTGCTTGAAGGGATTTATGTTGATGGCAATGTGAAAACTTCTGTTGTACCAATATTCTGCTAGACTTACCAGGCAGCCCACTTTTTAGGTTTGTGGAAAGTCGTGCTGCGGAGAACTCCAAGCAACGGTTGAGGCATTTTGTTTGTCCATCCATTTGAGGGAGATAAACTGAATTGAAGGGCAATTTGTTCCCATCAGTTTCATTAATTTGTCCCAATATCCCCCTGTGACTATTTCATCTCTGTCAGGTATAATAGTATTTAGCACCGTGGAGGTGAAAGATTTGGTCGAAAAAGACTTGCTACGTGTGCCGCATTAAAGGGATGTGCCAATGGAAGGAAATGGGCAGCCTTATCCACTGATAGAATAGTATCAAAACCCTTAGATTTTGGCAATTTCCCTATGAAATCCATAGAGATATCTTGCCATGCTTGAGATGGTACCCGTAGGGGCTGAAGAAGTCTTGCTGAAGCCACTGATTCATTTTTGCAGTGCTGACAAGTGTCACATCTGAATACCCACTGCACAACTGACTTCTGTATATTCAGTCAACATAAATGATTGCTGCAAGAGGGTGAGAATGCCCCTATTGCCCGAATGTCCACCTATTGGAAATTCATGACAAACTGAAAGAATTTTCTGCCTCAAATCAGTAGAAGATCCCACATAAACCTTGCCTTAAGCAGCCCTTTATGCATAGAATAGTTGGGCAAGCCAGTTGGATTAATAGAGAGCAATGATTATCTCCTGCAGCTCTTCATCACCAAGATACGTGTAAAACCTCCTCCATCCATTGAGGAGTAAGGGTTGAAATTGCCATTGAGGATATGCTACTCAGATTTTCAAATTTGCAGGAAAGGGCATCAGCTACCCTGTTTTCAGCCCCTTTTTTGTATTTTATTGTTTAGTACAGCACCAAGAGTTTAGCCATGCCCTTTTGCTGAATATAATTGTGAAGCAGTTGTTCTAAGAGGTGTTTAATGCTCTCGTGGTCAGTGTGGATGGTGAACTGACTCTGCTCCAAATAATGCCATGCTGACATTTAGCTATTGCAAAATAATTGCTGTTAATTCCGTTCCATAGGTGGACAACTGCTGGTTCCTCAGGCTCAATGGTTTGGGGAGATAAGCAGGTGGTCTCCCATCTTGCATTGGGACAGCCCCTAGCCCGGTGTTATTGTGTTATGATCTTATGAATACGATTGAGTCACAGAGCGATGGACAAGAAAGTCCAATAAAATGGATTTCCCTTTCGTCTCATTCTTATGCCTTGATTAACCTATTTTGAGTGATAACTCAAGCTCGTTAAAGGGAGGTTGAAACTTTGGACCTCATTAGGAGAGAGAGTTCCAGATCTCCATAATTTAAATCAAAATACAGCTTAGGGTTTTATTGGTAACCTTGTCCTTTAAATAGGACTAGTCTTATTACAATATTAGGAAACCTATAAATTAGGTCATTTTAAAAGGATAATAATGCAAAAGGAAATAACAATCTGAAATTCAAATATTCAAGAAATCTAATCTCTAAAAGATATGCAAATCTGGTCCCTAAAAATTAGGCTCAACCCTAGAACCATAAGATTACTTCCCCCCTAATAAATATAGCTTGTCCTCAAGCTCGTAATGGAGTTGTTAACTTGTAACTTTACCAAATTCTTCATACTTTGTTGGGTCAGCCTCACCATCTGCTATCTTGATCCAAAGTAATTTTTTACATTGATGGGTAGCCTTGATAGGGTTCATCACAATTGTAACACAACCCTTTTGCATTGCATTCTGCTATTTCTGCTGGCCAATTTTTTTATGAGAGGGGCTGGTGTGCGAAATGCTTAAGGACCCGCCTTATTGCCTTGAGAATTGGTCTTAAATACGTGCTGCTTTTGTACAAATGCATCAGTGAGACTTATAGCAATAGCTAAATCATGTGGTTTGTGCATTTGAACAATTAAGTGAATACAATCATCCAAACCCCCCCTGAATAAACCGACATGCTGGTCTGTTCTGACAGAGCGGTTGGCTCATGCAAGTCTTTCTAGGAACTATTTTAGATAAGTTACTACTGGTCCTATCTGCTTCAAATTCACCAAGTCACCATTGGGGTTGCTGCCTTCTGGCGGTCCACATTGAAAGGAACAGCAATTGCTGAATTCTTCCCAGTTCAGAATCTGTCCTTCTAGTTTCAGCTGGTAATGCCAGAGATGGGCTTTCAACCAGCGTGTGAAAGGTGGCGAATGAAACCCGCTCAGTCTCTCCAATTCATTGGTTCTCAAAAAGTTGTGCACATTGGTGCAGCCATATCAAATGATCTTCAGAGCCATCAAAAATAGGAAAATCTAATTTAATGTACCTTGGAACAAGCCCTGCAGCAGCCAGATTTGCCCCACCAGGTTGCGGCGCATGTGGTGCTGCCCTTCCAGCATGCGATTGCTGTACTGCCTGGAAGGGATGTTCTGCTGCTGGAGTTGCTTCCTTCTCCATCCCTGCTGGTCAGTTTTTTCAGCCTAGTAACTATAGCTTGCAGCTGGTCCTGAAATTGCATGGTGAATTGTTTGATTTGTCCCCCCAGCTGATTTTCATATTGGCAACCCTAGCATCAACATGTGATTTCATAACTGTACATTCTTCTTGCAAAAGGTATTTAATTTTGTCGCCCATTGTGTTGGGCTCTGATACCAAATTGTTATGATCTTATGAATATGATCGAGTCACAGGGTGATGAATAGGATGGTCCAATAAAACGGATTTCCCTTTCGTCTTGTTCTTGCGCCTTGATTGACCTATTTTGAATAATAACTCAAGCTCATTATAGGGGACTTGGAACCTTGGATCTCGTTAGGAGAGAGAGTTATTTTAATCAAAATATGGCTTAGGGTTTTATTGATACTCTTGTTCTTTAAATAGGACTAGTCTTATTACAATATTAGGAAACCTATAAATTAGGTCCTTTTAAAAGGAAAATAATGCAAAAGGAACTAACAATTTGAAATTCAAATAATAAAAGAAATCTAATTCCTAAAAGATAGACAAATCTGATCCCTAAAAATTAGGCTCAACCCTAGAACTGTAACATCCTGGCATCACATTCTAGCAACAATGGCTTCTGGTAATTGGGTAGGGTCAAGACAGGGGCTTGGGTCAAAGGCAGCTTGAGCTTGTTTCTCCCAAAGGAACTTAAATTTTTTTCAGAAGGTTTGTTAGAAGTTTACAAATCTCTTCATAACCAGCAATAAACTGTCTATAATACCCTGTGAGACCAAGAAAACCCCCCGAGGCTCTTTAATGTTATAAGGTGTAGGCCAAATGAGCATTAGTTCAATCTTCCTGGGGTCAGTAGCTACTCCTGACACTGGTTAGATTTAGACAAGGGAAGGAAAAGGAATTGGGGGGTGGGGTGGAAGAATAAGGACCGGAGAACAAAGAGTAGAGAAATAGAGCAGAAGGAGAGAAATAGAAACTGATATATTTCATTCATTCTCTCGTCATATAGAGATTTAGGATATATAGAAGAACCTGCTGAGCTGTGTGAACAGCCAAGGAGGCTTGAGCTACCTCAGAGAATTCTGCCAGCTATACTGTAGTTTTTGTAACAGAATTCTCTCTGGCTATTCTAACTAACTTACATCCCTTTTACAATCTTACCCCTTCTATTATATATAAAATTGAGTTATGTTTAGGTCTATTTTTTTTCTTTGAAATGGTATTAGATCCACCAGTCTTGCAATGTTGGCCACCTGTAGATGTCCAATCGTGCAAACTTTAGACTCCAGGTATTCTGCGTGCATTTTGCCCTCAGTGTGAGAGCTGTGTGTGTGTGTAATGATGTAAAGCTCCTTCTAATGGCTCTGGCAATTTTCAATTTAAGAGTTAGCTTTTAGAGTTGAGTTAGGCTGGGGTCGATTTTCTTCAACGTATATTTTGATGGGCATAAACTTCTCAAACTGCTTGCTTCCAAGTGTATCATTACATGCATATCGTGCTTCATTACCACTCGTTGATAAATATGCTTAAAGCTTATTTAAACTTCATTGGTTGCTCTATGTTCTACTATGCCTTATGATTAAAGCTGATTTGTACTCTGTCTTTTCGTTACTCTACTTCATGCAGATTGGAAATTTATTTTACCCTTGCTCCTTTTTGGTACTGGATTCATCCAATATGGAATTCCTCTTTGGGCTTGATATGCTCCGCAAGCACCAGGTAAAATATGCAATTACATTGTTTTTTTTTTTTTTTTTTTTTTTTTCCCGGGGCAGTCTATTTGGAGCTTTAATTGTTGAAATCTACCTGATATCTGTGACCTTGTACAAACTTTATACCATGTCTGCAGTGCATTATTGATTTGAAGGAGAACGTTTTAAGAGTTGGTGGTGGAGAAGTTTCTGTACCATTTTTGCAAGGTCAATTATCTCATATTCCATGCACTGTAATGTTGACTATATTTCCTTTGATTGAACTGCTCTGCACTCTAGATTTTGCATTCCTTCTGTCTTTCAAATTCCCCCTGGCTCTGTTCTATTGTTTCAGAAAAAGACCTTCCATCTCATTTTCTGGATGAAGAGAGTCAATCCAAAGAAGCATCTAGCTCAGGAAACCCAGTAAGTGTGCTCCTGATTTTCATGCAACTGAAATATGTAACTGTTCCTCTATATTAGTCTTCTAACCAAACTGATTTAAAATCGTTTGAAACGATGAAGGCACACTCTAATCTGGATCCTGAGTTTGTTCAAGTCCAAAGTTTTTAGATAATGTTTGAGTTACATTATCCGTTCATTTGTATGACTGAAGTTTGAGGAAGCCAATATTAAATTTTCAGCATTGCATATATTTCCTGAGAGAGAAGTCTAAAGTTGGCTAGGACTCTATTTTCTTATTTTTTCCTGTGTACAACAGTCATTACCCCTTGTCTTGTCATCTACAAAATGACCATCGCAGAAAAACTTAATGATAAATATTTTTGACTATAGAAACGACCATTGGGAAAAAATTTATGATAAACCATGAGTATATACAATTAATTCCTAATCGTGTTCAAGGATCCATAAGTATATACAATTAATTCCTAATCGTGTTCAAGGATACCATTGGTTTTCTATACCAAGTTTATAATAGAAATTCTGTAATTTTCATGCACTGGAATCTACAGTCTTGTAAGGAATGCATGCTTGTCTTTTGAAGTGTATCTAGAAGACCTATGATCAGAGAACCGTTGATCTTTAATCACTTTCGCTTGAACATATAGAAGTGCTTTTGTGGACATGTGTTTGATATATGCTAAGATGGAGGCTTTTGTAGTTCTTCTAACACTCTTTTGCCTTAACGACCAGTTGATTTCAGGCACGATAGATAAAAAGAGCAATGTACCTGTAGGGAGTCAATCTTCTGGTTAGTTTTGCAACTGTTTTATTATTATTATTATTTAAGAGGCACTAAAGTACGGAATTATTTCGACTAGAAAACTTTTCCGATTCAGTTAATGATCTTATTTTCCTTGTGGTTAATAGGAGTTGCACGTGGTGACGCAACACAGGTAAGACCTTCCATTCCTTGATAGTTTACAGATGATATCATCCAGCTGGTTCTGTTAGTGATCGCTGATTGATGTTCATATTTTTTAGTTGATTAAGAAACCTGCGGCTTCTGATCTGGCAGTGGGCAATTTGAATTTTATAATTTATGGTCTCTAATGTAAGGAAACTATGTTTTGCTATAGGCACCTGAGTTTGAAGCCAAAATTGCAAAGCTTGTTGAGCTGGGTTTTGGAAGAGATGCAGTAATACAAGCTCTTAGATTATTTGATGGGAATGAAGACCAAGCTGCTGGATTTCTTTTTGGTGGCTGAATACAACTGTGTGTTTTAGACTATGATTCATTGTCATAACATTTTATAATTTCAGAAAATTGTTGCAACTTTATTTTATTTTCGCAATTCAATTCAAAGTAAATCACACATTTTTTTTCTTTTTTTTTTTAATTTTTTTTTCAGTAACTGAATTTCCATTGGAATAGCCAAATCAAATTAAACTTCAATTTTAATAGAATTTTCAAATCGATTTGAATTCCAATTGAAACAAAGGAGGCCAAATCAAATTAAATCAATTTGAATTTCGATTGAATTATTAAATTTCAGATGAAAAAGGAGGATCAAAGCCAAATTAATAAAATTTTCAAATCAATTTAAATTAAAAGATGATTATGTGCATGGTGGCCTAACAGTTGAGAGTTGAATTGTGCCGCATAATTTAAAAAGTTAAATTGCTGAAATTAATTACTATCTCTGAATTCACATTAATGGAATGATATGAATTTATATTAAGAAATGATGGGAATTCCATTTTGCTAAAAAATTTGTTGTGCATACACAAGAACTTGAAGGTCCAGTGTCTTTGTAAAGACCATTTTCGCCAATCTCTTATAAACATTTTGAATTTTTTTTATCTCTATTACTTTTTTTTTGAGAGTTTTATTTCTGATATTAATGTTATTTTTAAATATTGCTTTCACCTTATTTTTATGACTTAATAAAATAATGAAAATTTGAAGTGTAAATATATACACTTGTCCGATTTTGGATTTATTTGAGGTAAATACTATTTGGATTTAATAAAAAATTAACTTTTTGCCATTTGATTTTTCTTTCTATGAATCTATATAAAAGTTGAGTTGTTAAATGTCTAAATGGGCATTAGCCACCTAAAATTCAGCCCTCAAAAATTATTGCCATTGAAAGTTACATACATTTAGCTTGAAAGAAGTTTACGATGACCGGATCGAATTTTTAGCCATCATTAAAAGTTTATAAATAATTAGCGAAGAAAAATCTGATTGCTAAAAAAAATTACGACAATTAAAATTCTCGCCGTCACAGAAGGTTTTTAATGATGAGGTGGAATGTATTTTAACTGCTTTTCTTTTGGCCAACAGTAACAATTAAAATTTTCTTGTCGTAATTAATTTAAAATGACTGCAATAAGAATTTTAGCGACAGGATTAATTTCTCTTGCTAAAGGACCTTTTTTTCCTTGCCAATTCCGTCCAGAGACTTTGCGTAATTTTTGTTTAATTAAAAGAAACATCAATGATAAGTATTTATAATAGCTACGCTTCGTGCTATACTAACTAACACTTGAAGAGCATCAAAACTTCCTAGAAATAGAATAGCAAAGTCTATTTTCATAATAAAATGTTTCAAATTCGCACATAATTAGAGTTACAAATTAAATAAACAATCAATGAATTTATTAGATGAATCCATGTAACAAAAGCAGTCTTCTAACAATAAAAATTAGAAAATAAAAAATAGAAAACACCTAATTATTAAGCTGGCAAGACTGAAAGAATACTTCTGACTTCATGTTTGCCATCTGACCATATTAAATTACCAAATGCATAGCCTTTCTTTTTGGAAGAGGCACCACCAGAAGACTTGAAAGTAACCGTAAAGCTCTTTTCTTGCCCAGCTTTTGTGAATGCCAATTGGCTTGGTTCAACTGTGACGGTAACTCCAGCAGGTGCCACAAAACGGGCTTTATATGTCCCAGGAGACCCCACATTCTTGAGTTTGCGATTTACAATTACTTGGCCAGTGAGATTTGTAACTGTTATTGATGGGTAGTTAAGATCAACCAACTGAAAGTCCTTAGGACATTTATAATTTTTATGTGCAAATGTTTTGATGACAGTTTTATTGTAGCCCACTGAGCATAAAGAGTTTAGGTAGTCTTCAAGTGTGAGATCATAAACCAGACCAGGATCAACTGCGGAATTTGGATTCACTTCTCCGGCTCCATATGCAAATGGTGAAGTTCCTGCGCCACTTGCTTCGCGCGTATCGGCTTGTTATCGTTGCTTCTTGTTTTTGCTGCGCTTTTAGTTTTCTTTAGTTGGAAATCTAAGCCTCTAAATCTAAGAAATGAGTAGGGTAAATATGAATTGTAATATTTTTAACAGCAAACAAGAGTAGGGTAAATATGAAATCAATATGGTAACTAGGTAAGTAAATGTGAGCCAATTTGGTAATATTAGGAGCAAATCCAACCTAGTTTAGTAACATGGACATTTTTTTTAATCCAAAACATAGTTAAAGGCTCGGATATGAACTATTTTGCATAATTGCCAATGATAAAAAAGAAATAGAGTGTTACCGTGGTCATGATAGCGGATCTGATAGCAGCAGGGCTCCAATCAGGGTGGGCTGATTTTAGAAGACCAACAACGCCGGCAACATGAGGGCATGACATCGAAGTGCCAGACATAACAATAAAAGGAGTACGCCGCTTATCAGTAATTTCTTCAGTTGGCGATAATGCTTCGGTGTAAGCAGCAAGTACACTAACCCCAGGTGCAGTTATATCAGGCTATATTATAAATTAATTATTAGAAAAAAAAAAATACACATATATAAGTAAGATCGAAACTTATAAACCTGAAGAATTCAAACTTATAAACCTTAAGAATTCCAGGCTGAATTGGATTTGGTCCCCTGGATGAGAAAGCTGCCATAGTAGGAGTAGGTTTAATGCCAGTTTCAGCATTTACAGGAGTGATTGATGCAGTGGGATTTCTGGGACAAACGTAAACAAAAATTATAAAGAGAGATAAAGAATCAAAAAGTGAGCATGAGAATGTGAAAATGAAGAATTAATTTACTTGGTGGAGTTGATGTAGCTATAAACAAGTTGACCGTCTGTGAAGCTTATGTGTGTAGCAGGAAGGAAATGAGGATCGGCCAAAAGGTCAGCTCCGCTTAGTAAATCATTAGCGAGGATCATCCCAACTGCACCTGCACGTGCAGCCTCTACTCCCTTGTCTACTCTACTGTTATTCCCTCGAAGGCAAACTACAATCTTCCCTCTAACCTTTGCCGGGTCAAGTGACTGATCCTGGCATTCCTGACTGCATTTTCGTCCATCATTATACGTTCATTTCTTATATCATTATTTGCATTAAAAAAAAAAAATTTACTTACGCAATGCTAGCTGTTGAGTTACGAGCTGCTGCATCAGCTGAATTTATCAGTGGATAGAACTTTCCGGCTGGCAAGGATTTGTCTGAAAGGCTGGACCCCTTGAATTGCTTCTGATTGCCAAGTACAGCAGAAGAAACGAAGTCACGATCCATGGTGCTAGCAGCAACGGTAAAAAACCAAGGAGCCACATTTTCTACAGTGGAAGGAAAAGGACCGGAATTGCCAGCACTGGCAATAACAGGAATGCCTTTCTTAATGGCATGGAAGGCTCCAATAGCAGTAGTATCTAAGGAGCAATCAACGGAAGAACCACCAAGTGAGACTGAAATAACATCAACTCCATCGCTAATGGCAGCATCAAAACCAGCCAAGATGTTTGCCCCGAAGCACCCATCTTCCCAACATACTTTATAAGCAGCAACACGAGCATTAGGTGATCCACCTGTTGCGGTTCCATTCCCATGCCCAAATATACTTGCTCCGGGAACTAACGACCCGCCGGCTGTAGATAACGTGTGGGATCCATGTCCCTCAAAGTCCCTAGCAGAGAGTTCGCCTTTCTTAACAATCCCACCTGCAGCTTCAAACCCTTTGGAGAAGAATCGTGAACCTATAAGCTTCCTGCTTTTTCATATCAATAGCACAGACAAAAACCCTAATTACTGGATCAACATTTATTCATTATTGAATTAGTCAATGAAAAATCAAGTTCTAGATAAGAATTTTCCAAGAAAAGAAGAAGAAAAAAAAACTAGAGACTGGAGAGGGAAAATAATGATTATACTTATTGCATTTAAAATTTCCTGCAGTGGTGCAGGTCCCTCGCCATCTTTTAGGGACGGGATCCACCCCTCATCGCTAAAGCTTTTTGATTCCGGCCACGCACCTTACATAATGGATTGCCATAAATTAGATTTTTATATTAAAACAGAAAAAAAAAAGAGTTTATATATATTTCACATGTTGAAAAGTAATCAGTGCGTGCACACAAGCGAGGCATGTACATGTAAATTGTCGAATTGCGTATATTCCACTAATTTGATAGTTAAAATGTATGCACTCTTTCTTTTGCATTATATAATTTGTAAAGGTATTCGTAGATCTAAAAGTAATTGAGAAAAATAAGTGAACAATCCAAATGTTAAGAATGGATAACCAATATTAAATCTCTTCTTTGTGTCGTGTAGAGGCAGATATAAGATTTTAAATTAAGGGAGATAAATTTGATTAAAATCAATACTAAGAGAATAAATTTAGTTGAAATCAAAATATTAAAAGGTAAATAGTAAAAATTAAAAGTATAAATTAATTTTTTTTAAATAATTGATTACATCAAATTTTGAATTATAACGTTTTAAGGTAAAATAAAAATTACCAGTATCAAGATTTGCAATAATGATATCTTGACCAAATTTTGCAGTTGTCCAAAGCGAACCAGGAAGAGGTTCACCGTTGTTTTCTAATCCAAGATAATTCCATGAATGTGTCGTATGCAGTTCATATTTCTTGTTCAATAAAACTGCTTTAACATTTGGATTTTCTGCTTTCAAAGTCTACGTACATGAGAATCGATTTGGCCTGTTTCAAAGTCTACGTACGCTTTTACAATGCATTGCAGGTGTTAGTACAAACGAAAAGCTGTAATGTATTTTAGACTTTTCAGAAACATAATTGTTAAATAGAAAATTTAACAAATTCATTAAACAAAAATGCTTTTCTAAGCTTCAAACAGAACTAGTCATAAATAATTAAAAGTAAAAACTGATCTCACGTATGCTTTTGTAATTTTCATTATGACTTTTAAAAAGTTTATAATAAATAATTTTCGAATTCTGCTGTTAGAAAAAAATAACTTTAAAAATGTTCGATAGGGGAGAAAAATGCGAACCTTTTGGTGGTTGAGGTGCTAGCCAGCAAATCAAAATGGGATTGCGTCACCTTTCGGTCTTCAACTAAACTATCGGCAGTTGCATCCTGAGGGGGATGCTCTCCCAGGTACACTATATAAGACTGAACCAAATAAAATCACATAAATTTGAGTGAATCTAAATTTCAATTTTTAAAATATTATTAGTAAAATTATTTTAATTGAAAAATTATAAATGTAATACAATAATATGTTGACTTGATAGGTTATATTAATTTGAAACATTCACGTTACATATTATAATAGATTTTTCATTTAATTTTTGAAATATATTGAGTTGACCTAATAAGTAATTTTAGTAATTAATGATTTTTCAGTGAAAATAATTTAGTAATGATGCTGTACTAAAAAAGCAGGGGTGTGTAAAAACCGAACCGACCAATTCGAATCAAACCGATCAATTCGAATGAAATTAATCGGGTTAATAGGATCGGTTCGGTTTTTGATATTAGGTATACTTTGAGTTCGGGTCGGGTGAAAATCCGACTAACCCAAACCCGACCGAACAACCCATTTTTTAAATATATAAATAAAAAATTAATTTCTCTACAATATTAATTAATATATACTATATATTTAATGTAATTTTGAAATTGTTAGTTTGTTGTATTTTTAAAATATTTTTTATGACAGTTAATATTATTTATTTGTATTAATTTAAGATTTTAATTTAAATATGTAAATTAAAAAAATAAAATTCGGGTTATTCATGTTATTCGGGTCGGGGTTCGAAAAAAAGAATTAATCGGGCAGGGATCCGATATTTATATAGGGTAGGATCGGGTAAAGAAAATATAAGAATTTCGAATTTCGGGTGTTCGGGTTGAATTCACCCTGAACCCGACCGATACACACCCCTGCTAAAAAGAATAGAATGAACTTGCCTGTTTGGCTGCATATACAGGAGCCTGGAGAAGAGATACAAGAAGTGTAGAATAGAAAAAGGAAGAGAAAATTGAGATAGTCATTTTTTGAGTATGAACGTGTTGATTGTTGAACTGGTTGCTTTTATATTTTATCTTCTGCTATATTTAGTGACGAGTTTGGCTCCATAATTATGGTATTTCATGGGCTGCATAAGAATTAATTTATGGGCTACCCGTAATTGTAGCACAAATCCTGTCAACACTTGAAGAAATATTTTCGGACTTTTGAATACTTATCAATAATTGGAAAAATTCAAGTCAGCTGAATCATTTCCAAATTTGTTTCTATATGTTTTTTCTTTTTTCTTATCATCATATATAATAGTTGAAACTATACAGCTGGTTTGGCTACCAAAAAATCAAAACATATAATTAATTTGTAAATAAATTTTACGGATGTTTTAATTTCATATGAATTTTCATGTTTGAAATATTAAAATTTTAAATATGTATTTAAATTGAATTGCATTTTTTTAAATAAATCCAAAATTAAAATACAATTCCTATTATTTTCTCAAGCGTCCATAACTTTATAATATTATAATACAAATGATTCGAGACTTATAAAGATGTTCGCTTGGAAACCCTCGAACATAATAGGTATTTTGCTTGAGGTGGTGTCTCATTCTTTAAACATCCAACATGGCGACAAACCAGTGAAGCAGAAGAAGTACAACCATGCTCTAGAGAGGCAAATAGTGATAAATAAAGAAACAAGCACATTGTTGAAAAATGGATTCATAAGAAAAGTGCTCTATCCAGACTGGTTGGCCAATGTGGTTCTGGTAAAGAAATCTAATCGGAAGTGGAGAATGTGTGTAGATTTCATGGACCTAAACAAGGCCTGCCCAGGAGACAGCTACTCCCTACTGAACATCGATATGTTAGTGGATTTCACGGTCAGATTACAAGAGTACGCATTTCTAGATGCCTCAATGGGCTACAACCAAATCCCCATAAGTCTAGAAGATGAGGAGAAAACAACATTCATAACTCACATGGGGACCTACTGCTATAGGGTAATTCTATTTAGACTTAAGAATGCAGGAGCCATTTATTAGAGGTTGATGGATAAGTTGTTCGCACGTATATATGGACGATATGATTGTCAAAAGCAGAACCCCAACAGACTTGCCCAAGGTGCTTGAAGAAGCATTCTCCACTCTTAAGAAATTTGGGCTCAAGTTGAATCTGAATAAGTGCACCTTTGCGATTCAGTCTGCCAAATTCTTAGGTTTCTTGATTTCAAAAAGGGGGATAAAAGCCAATCCTTCAAAAATCAAAGCCATTTTGAGCATGGAACAACCAAAGATGATTAGGGAGGTACAAATACTGAATAGAAAGATCATGGCCTTGGGTCAATTTATCTCCTGTTTTGCTAAACAATGCCTTCCATTCTATAAAGCCCTAAAAAATTTGAAGAATTTTGAATGGAGTTCGGAATGTCAATCAGCCTTTGAGGATCCAAAATAATTTCTGAGCTCGCCTCCGTTGCTCAGTCGGCCATAGCAAAGGGAAAACTTATTCATGTACTTGTCGATTTCAGAGGGAGCCGTGGGTTTGGTTTTGGTTAAGGAGAAAGGCACTCATCAATTTCTTATCCACTATACCAGCAAGGTTCTAAGGGGCATCGAACTTAGATATCCCATTCTTGAGCAGCCAGCCTTGGCTTTAATCACATCGGCAGTAAAGTTATGGCCTTACTTTCAAGGACATACAGTTTTTGTTCGGACCAACACCCCCTTTAAGAAAGTAATACAGAAGTCGGAGGCCTCGGGGAGGATAACTGAGTGGGAAGCCCATCTAGGGGAATTTGATGTTCAATATGAGCCCTGTTCTGCAATGAAAGCATAATTTTTGGCTAATTTTGTAATCGAGCTACATGCCCCTCCACCAGAGCTGAATAAAGTAGCATGGAAGTTATATATTGATGGAACGGCCTCAACAGAGGGTGTCGAAGTGGGAACTGTGCTATCCAGCTCGGGTAAAATATGCATACGAGTAATGGCCAAGTTATCTTTTTCAGAATCTAACAATGTTACAGAGTATGAGGCACTCAGTTTTGGGTTACAACTCACCATTGAGGTAAAGCTCAATTCCTTATTTATTCATTTGACTCTCAATTGGTCGTCAGCCATCTATTAGGAAAGTTTGAAGCCAAGGAACAATCGATGATGAAGTATCAAGACTTGGTATCTGCTCAGCTAGCTCAGTTGGAAAAAGGAGGACAATTGAACAAATATCTAGGGAAAAAAATAGCGGAGCAGACTCATTAGCCAAGCAGGCATCCTTAAATGGAGTGGTATACTCGAAAGACATAATTTGGGTGGTCATCGAACAACCCTCATATAAAACTTACTCAGTCTAGATGAATGAGCATATGGACGGATGAAGAATGCCAATCTATCAATTTCTAGACTCTGGTGTTCTCCTAGATGATCAGGTAGAAGCCAAAAAGATAGTTCGATGTTCCAGCCTATACTTTATTTTGAATGGGAAATTGTACTAAAGATCATATTCGTACACCTAGTCTTTGTGCTTAAGTTTAGAGAAAGGTGACTATGTCCTTAGGAAAATTCACAAAGGCATTTGTGGTGCTTAGGCAATAGCTCGGAAGGCCTTGTTGCAAGGATACTATTGGCCGAAAATGGAAGATGATGCCAAAGGCCTAGTTAGACAGTGCAACAAATGCCAGCAGTTCAGAAGAATAATTCACTAGTGGTCAGTATAACAAACTCTGGTTTATAGCCCATGGCCGTTCATACAGTGTGGGATAGACATACTGGGCCATTTTCGTTGGCAGCCGGGCAAAGGAAATTCCTCGTAGTGGCATTAGATCATTTTACTAAATGAGTAGTGGCAGAACCCCTCGCAACTATCACCTCGACAAACATAATCAAGTTCGTCCAGAGCTCAATAATCACCAGGTTTAACATTCCCTACACTTTCATTACTAATAATGGAAAATAGTTCTATTGTCAATCTTTTTGGAACTTTTGTGAAGAACTGCACATTCAACTCAAGTTTACATCAATTTATCACCCACAATCGAATGGTATGAAGGAGGTAACGAATAGAACAATTTTAACGGGGTTAAAGAAAAGGCTTAATGAGGCTAAAGGCCTTTGGGTAGATGAGTTAAATAATGTAATATAGGCATACCGAACTTCACCCCAGTTGGCAACAAGAGCGACCTCATTCTCCCTAACTTATGGGATGGAAGTTGTGATTCCCTGCGAGATAGGAATACCAAATGCAAGGACTAGCCTATATAGTGAAGAGGCGAACATCAATATATTGCTCTATCATCTGGATACCATAGAGGGGAAGAGAAAAGATGTATAGATCAGCACCGTGGTGTACAAGTAGAGGATGGCTTCTCATCACAGTCGCAAGGTGAGACCTTAAACTCTTCGCATAGGAGAATTGGTCTTGAGGAAGGCCATTGAAGCCCAAACAGCGGCAGGGGTAAGCAAATTGAGCCTGAATTGGGTAGGCCCATTTGAGATACATGAACTGGTAAACTTCGGAGCTTATCGACTTAAAGACATGTCTGGAAAGATATTGCCACACTCTTGGAATATCTCTAACTTGAAGAAATATCATCAGTAACTCAACTCGGCATATTGCCACTAGCTCCAACTTAGCTCAAATCAACACATCGCCATGAGCTCCTGTACTTAGCTCAACTCGACATATTGCTACGAGCTCCAACTTAACTCAAATTGACACATTGCTATGAGCTCCTGTACTTAGCTTAACTCAACATATCACCATGAGCTCTAACTTAGCTCAAATTGGCACATCACTACGAGCTCTTACACTTATCTCAAATCAGCATATCACCACGAATTCTTTTACTTAGCTCAAATTGGCACATCACCATGACCACAAGTTTGAAAGCTTAAAAGACAGCATATTGCCACGAGCATAATGTATTTTGTTCAGTTTGGCACTTACACTATGAATGTCATGTAAAATCTCAGTCCGACAGCTTAAGCCACGAGCACATTTATTAATAATAGTTAGGCCAGCCAGGCCACTTAATGCTGTGGGCGATTTCATCACTTTGCTTATTTGTTAAATTCTTTGGTTAAATGGCCTAAAATAATTTACGAACAAGTTTAAAAGAACGGGTTTAAATGGCTATTCAGATTATAAAGCTCAGTTAAGCAGATAGGCACCTAACTAGATATTGCAATTTTGTTCCTTTTATGGAGTCCTGGCCAGTAACCTAGCTGAGGTCATTCGTTGTGTTTGTAAAGAATAAAGAATGCTAGAAATAAAGCAAAAGGGGCGAACTATAACATTCTTATGTACTACAAAAGCCTTGGTCAAAAAATTTGACCAATTATAAAGATTCACTTTAATACATAGCAGAGAAAAAAAGTTGGATCCTTTGAATATTCATTTCAACGTAAAAGTTCAATACAAAACTAGAGTTTCATTACAAAGGATGTAAAGAAAAGAAAAGGCCCAAACTACTCTTCGTCGGGTTCTATCTCCTCCAGCTAAGATAAGTCTTCACCAGGGAACTTGCTCTTCATCTCTCAAATGACTTTACTCCCATAGGCGATGGCTTTATCTACAGTGAGGTCATCTACCTTTTCTTATAGTCTGGCACAATGACCTTCTGATGATGCCTTGTCGGCTCGGTACTTCTCGAGCTTGGTCATGGAAACTTGAAGCTCCTCTTTTGCTTTAGCAGCTGATGTTTGGAGCTCTTCCCTAGCCTTGGTAGTGGATGCTTCGACAGTAGCTAACTTTTTGGCATTCTCCTAGAAGGCCTTGCGATGGGATTCTTCGACCTTCTTAACTTTGGCCTCGAAGGCAGAGGCTTGATCTTTCCAACCTTGGGCTACAATTTGAGCCTCTTTTAGCTTTCCTTCAAGCTTTTTAGATATCTTTTTCTCCTTTTTTAGCAGCCCCAGGAGCCTTCACATCTTTCCAATGGCGGCGTTGGATAAGACTGAACTTTGTACTAGAAATGTAAGTCAATACACAAGTAAAGAATAAAATAAAAAGTCTTAGGCATAAGAAGATACCTCTACTTAGCATCTCCTCATAACGGTGCAGAGGTGGTCCACCTTCAAGTTCATAAGGGATGACACCTTGTCTGAAATACAGGTCAGTAAGGAGCAAAAACTGTTGAAGTCCAAGTTGGAAGAGCTATATGCATTCTTATTCTGCAGCCACATCCCCCAAAGCTTTTTGATTATCTAGGAAACCCTCTCACCCCAGCTCAGAGGATTAAATACCTATTCTAATGAACACTATTGGAAGAGGGGCTTGGTAGCATTATTGAAAGTTAGACCGTTAGTGGAGAACCGCAAGCTTTAGAGGTTGGGTAAGTGTCAGATATTGTGATGGCTGTAGGAGAAGGAGGGCTTGTGTCTATTGGAGGGGTAGTATAAGCACCTGAAGGAGTTCTAAAGGCAGGATTTGGTACAACTTGAGCTACTAGCTCAGAAGTGCTGATTGGAACATCTGAGGTCTCCAAGTTGGCTTATCCGGAAGCCTCCCCAGTTTTTTGCTTTTTCGCCTTGAAATTCTCATTGAAGGAAGTTTTTCCTGCCCCCTTCATAGCTGTAAGGCACAAACAGGATGAGAAACAAATTAGACTCTTACATAAAGGAAAAGAAAGAATGCAAATACCTCGTATCTCGCTAGGTGGTTCAGGGGAGGACTTCGGGTCCAAAAAATCATAAATGTTAATTTTGTTTTGAATAAGCTCCCTACATCATGTTAGAGTTTTTCTTCCTTCAAAGTTAGCAACACATGCTAGTCATTGCAGTTAACAAAAGATCCCCAAGAAGTTCGAAAGGGAAAATCAAACTCACTATCTACAATGAAAAACCTACTCTTCCAATTCTTTAGGGAGTTCGGCTTCCCTATGAAGGGCCCATATCTTGGCTAAGCTTAAAAATAACAATGATCTTTTATTATGTTACAAAGTTTAACTATTTGGGTAGTTTTGAAAAGATGAACTGTCAGATAGATGGCATTCTCGTTAGTCCAGATTTGGAAGGCAGTTAGTGTGAGCCAGGCATTGGGATGCACTTAACCCACCATAAAGTCATAATACTTCAAGAAAGAGGTTTCAAAGCGTGTGAAGGGAAGAATGGCTCCAGCATAAATGGCACCTCATAAAGAACTAGTTTTTTCTTAGCATTAAAGTTAGTATTGGCAACTATGTAGGAGTCGGGAGCTAGAAGCTTATATTGGGAAGGTATCCCTAGGTGAGCCCTAAAGTTGGCTAGCTCGGTGACTTTAATAGTAGAAATAATATGGGAAACTCGAGGGTTATCTCTAGGTGGTCTCTTAGGTTTAGGTTGGCTCAATTGGAAGCTTTATTGGTCGGAGCATTAGCTGGGGCACACACCTCGAACTTTGGGACAGTTGGAGGAATTCGAAGAAAAGGGAGTTCCACAGGGGAGTCATCAGTAGAAGAGCTCCGAGTGGAGGTTTTCGGATTACTATCATCCAACAAATCATTGGATATCCTAATTTCACTAAAATCTATTGATTTGCTCATTCTTTCAAGATAAATAGCAGAAGGTAAAATAACTGAAGGGAAGCTCTAAGGAACTAACCTAAGATTTCTATGAAGGAATCAAAATATGAGGAAGGAAAGTGCACAGAGGATGAAGATCAAAGATCAAGGTAGAGGAAAAATGAAAAAAAAAGGTCGAAATGAAGAAATTGTATGTGTGTATGGGGGGGCTATTTATATTGGTGATGAGCTGTTAGATCACAAATAGAGGAAGAGTCCTGATTTTACCAAAGTACATGAAATTAATTGAGATGACAGCTAGTACACAGGATTCAAAGAAAGTAATAATGGGCTTTATGGCAGTTGCAGAGATCGAAGGGACATTTATGCCAATTACTGCCAGCATAAAGAACGAAGCGACTAATCAAAGTTCTCAGTGTACTAGTTAGAGCAAGTGCTCGGCCAATCTAACTCAACATAAATGTCTTTAACTTCAGGGGTGACCTATTATAACCAGACTGGGCCCAAATTCGGGCCCAAGGTTTGGTCCTTGCATGCTCAGAGTGCCTATGCTCCACTCTGGGCCTATATGATAGATCTGGGCCCAAAGTGTAGATATATTTCTGGCCAACTCCTAGTTAGGCAATGAATCCTGGCAAAGCTTTCTATTTTGGTGAGACTCCTTCCTTGAGCGGGACTCTTATGGCTATCGGGTTTCCAACTAAGGACAGGAGTGTGACCACTATAAAACAGAAAGGATCTTCAGGTGTGGTTCTTTCTTAGCCAATTTCTTCTAAAATTATCCTTTTTTACCCTTATTAACTTGACCATCAGAGAGTCCCTTTACCGGACCAGCCGTAGGAGCTTTATCATTTCAAAAACTCTTGGAGCAGGAGTCAAACAATAGCAAACACGGTATTTTTTAAAACTATCATCATTTTAGGTCAGAGACTTTTTCTTGTACAACAATTCGATGACCAAGAAGCCACTAGACTTTGTTGAACTAATGGAAATAACAAGTTAACACATTGCTCGAGATTACGCCATCGAACATTCGGAAGATACATAGATGGCCTGCAAAAATGAACAAATTCAGCTAGGAAAGCATATGAATGGCCTAGAGGTCATCAGTGTTGCCTTGATGAGAAAAGTTCAGATCGAAAGAACAACAACAGGTGGATGGATGATAGGTCATGCCGATTAGACAATAGATCTAAACAAAAATTGTCACTATTCATTGCACATCCTTGAAAGATTTTATTTGTAATGCCTCAATATTTGCATCTGACATACATGGCATGTTCTAGATCATGAACAGTAACACTAGGACAGTTGTTGGAATAATCGGAGTTGAATAAAATAGAAAAATTTGAAAGTGTACAAGGGTTAAATGTGCTCAGGCCAAGGAAATTCGAAGATGGGTGATCAGGCGGACAGTTTGAGTTAACACTAGATTATGAAAATATGTATTAACGAATTCCAGTGGTATAATTTGAGACGAAATTGAGCTCAAATGGACCTTTAAATCAAACAATGAAGTTTTTACTCGGTAATGCAAAAAGAGTTGACTAAAAGTTTGATCAGAACTTTAAAAATATCAAATGACTTCTAAAAATCACAAAAATTTCCATATCTACCCTAAATTGTATGTAGGATTATTTTGAAGTAAAAAGGGAATTTTATGGTAACACTAGAAATTGGTTAATCGAATTGATTTGAGTGAATCGGACCAAAATGGATTCTAATTGAGCTGAAATTTTTGTGAAGGCTTAAGTTATTATTTAAGAATTATGAATTTATTTTGAGTGAATTTGAGCTTGGAAAGAGAGATAAATATTTTAGAGTGCATTAAATGTGTTTAAAATCAATTTTGGGCTTAAATTAAGTCCAACCACCTTGGTTGGACTAGCTCAGCCTGAAAATTAAGGTATATAAGGCCAAAATATCAGCATCTTCTGGAGATAACTCCAGATTTTTGCTTCTCTTTTTATCCCTCTCTAAAGCCGAATGTTCATTCTCCATCTTTCAACACTTTTCTTCATCTCTCTTCCAATTTCCCTCCAAAATCAAACCTCCTAAATTAATTTCAGCTTCTCTAAAACATTATAGTAGTCTCCAACCTTCAATTTGAGTAGTAGAAGTGAGAGAAATCAAGGATTGAAGTTTATGTTCAAATTAGAGGCAAGTAAAATTAAGGTTTTAGTTCAAATTAAAGGAATTTATTGATGGATATATGTGTGTAAAGTTTATTTATAATTTTATAATCAATTATTGAAGCATGATTTTTACGAAAATTGTATGGTTGTATTGGGCCACCTTTGGAGAAGGATGAAAATGGTGGAATTTCATGGATTTAAGGTGATGAAAATAGAGAATTAAGTGAGCAGGATAAGATTTAAGGTTAGTGGATACATTCCCTACACTTAATTTCATTTAAACTTAGAATTTTCTATGAAAATTACATAATGTAACTAAAGAAATCTAAGAAATAATGAGAAATAATTTAAGAGAAATTTATAAAATGATGAATTAACATGAAATAAGTATGAAATTACAAGAAAATTATACATATAGCTAGGTAGCAATCATGCTTTGGCCGAATTATGTTTCATATAGTATAATATGTTAATTTGATAATTACATATACATTAAGCATAAAACGTGTGATATTAAGATAAATAAATGCACCATGATTGATTTGAGCTAAAATTAATATATAGACATAAAGTTTACCATGTTAACATAAATGTGTGTCATTATGTAACTAAGTGAACATAAGTAGAATTTAGAAATAAATTTAGATATGATATAAAGATGTAATATCATGAAATAAATAAAAAATAGTGAAGAAAATAAACAAAAAGGTGATGAATATTAAGTGGCCAAATTATGTAACATATTGAATAACATAATACTTTGGTGAAAGTTAGTATGCTAGGCATAAAATGTGTACTACTAGCTTAAATAAGTATTACATAAAGGATTTGAGTGCAAAATAATATATGGACATAATGTATCTTATGTTAACATAATGGTGTATCATTATGTAACTAAGAATTCCTTATGTAAAATAATTGTATGTTAATATAGAATCACATATAGTGAACTTAGGAACACATATGACATGAAAAGAAAGAAGAAAATACATGGTAGACCTAAATTTCCAATGAGGCCAAATTATGTACTTAATATTAATGTCATATTTTCATCATGTATGGATGTTATATACCATGTACATTATGGATTTACATGTGATATGGATGAATGCAAAGAGAATGAGCATGTACAACATGATACATAATGGTAACAACATGAAGAATGATGTAAAAATATAACATCATGCAAGATAATTAGTTGCCCTTAGTGCAAAGTGGGTAATTCAGGACCCTAGAATATAATGGCTAGCCATAGGGACCTATATACTGCGGTAGAATCATACAATAAGCTATTATCAAGGATTAACTAGCCTTAGGTAGTCTTCTCTCTCATACAGTCATACAGTATATACATATAGCTTTAATGCCTCACATAAGGACAAACAATACATTCCGACAATCATATAGTCCTTGTCCTGCATATCCGGTTCAAAGATTTTTACAGATCATCACTAGGGAGAAAATAGTAAATATGAAAGAAAATAGGAATTAAACCATAAATCATGCATGAGGAATACCATAAAGTTAATCAAGTAAGAAATAATGTGAAAAATGTGATTAATAATTCTAAAAAAGGGTGCAACTATAATTATAAGAGCAAACGAGGATAAAATGGTAAATCATGCATGGAAGATGCCATAAAGTTAATTAAATAAGAAATAATGTAAGAAATATAGTTAATAGTTTAGTAAGGGCAAAATTATAATTATACGAGAAGATAAGGACAAAAAAGTAAGTTAGGCATAAAAGAAGTTATAAATGTATTTAAACATGAAGTAAAGTGAAAAACATGATTAATAGATTTAAAAAGGGCAAAAATATAATTATGCAATAAACTAGGGGCAAAACTGTAAATTAACATCCATAAGGTGACTAAAGAAGTTGAAGTGGCCAAATAAGTGAAAAAGGGAAAAATTATAAATAATGAAAGTTTTAGGGACCAAAGCGTAATTTACCACTCTATGAAGAAATATAAGGACCAAAATATAAATTTTACATTTATAAGAAAATAAAAATCAAAAGAACTAAAATAGTCAAAAAAAAGTCAAATGGGGTCAAACATGAAGGATATAAAGTTTAGGGACCAAACTGCAATTTACTATCACATAAAAAAGTACAGGGGATAAAATGTAAATATTGAACTTATAAAAGAATAAAAGCAAAAGAAATAAAAAGGATGACATTAGAGTAATTTAAAACAATCTAGAGATAGAAAAATATTGAGGACCAAATTGTAATTTTACATTCGAGTACAAATCATGTAGAAATTAATAAGGAAATAAGTATAAGAAGGATTAAATAGTAAAATTAAGACAATAAAAGGATTAAATTGATTTAAAACAACAAAAAGTAACATAAAAGGGTAAAATAGTAATTTATCATGACATAAAGAAATAATGAAGACTAAAATGTAAATTGAGGAGTAAAAACAAAATAGAGATACAAAAGAGTAAGTAAGGGTAAATTGGTCAATAAACAATGAAATCTACAAACAGGAAGGGTATTAAGAAAATTTGAGCAAATTTAGTAAATTAAGGGTAAAATTATAATTTAGTCAAAAGTTGTGAAAATTAATGAGATTTAAATGTTATTTGATAAAAGTAAGGACCTAAATGAAAATATCATAAAGGATGGAAAAATTTAAGAGTAATTAAGGAATTAACTATAATAAAATATTATTCAGTCAGCAAGGAAAGAAATTATAACGATATTGAAATTGAATTATCTAAAAAATATACTTAGTAAGGTTAAGTTTATAAGCTATGAAGAAATCAAAACAATTACAAATAAAATGGAATAAACAAAATAATTAAATTAAGTGAACTAGTATATACTTAAAACAGAACGTAGGGGTATAAATGCAAAATGATTGTTGAAATTATAAGCAACAGAGGTTAGACAATTAAAAAGATGAACATGTAAGGACGTAAAGTCAATAAGGACTAAACAATAATTCGAAAATCTACATATACAAGTAGGTAAATAAAAATAATTACAATAATAACAAAACAAAATAATGATAATAATAAATTTATTTAAATGAAATTTTGTGTAGTTGTATCTACCACTAGGCAATAGTGTTGTTTAGCGCGTGGTTTGTTGACTGCGTGCAGGAACGGGTAATTGAGGACATGATGAAGAAGAATCGAAATGGCATATACATGTGACACATTCGTGGACACGAAGATTAGACAATTCATGTATTAGATTATCTTTGGCATGTAGTTATTAATGTTGTATGTTAGATGCAATGAAGTGTGAAAACTAATTAAATGTATAATATGATACATGTGAATGTGAATTTATGGTTATGCTGTGATGGTGATTGATGGTTGATTTTAAAAGTGCTATGAATTTACTGGAGCATTGGAGTTGGATGTTGCCTTTTTAGGAGTGTTGTTTTGTTAATTTGCAGATTTGGGTAGCACAATTTACAAGCCGTTGTACTGCCAAAATTTATATTAAATGAATACTAATCATGCGACGTTACTATTAGGTATATGATATGTACAGAAATAATGAATAATAGTGGGGTGTTACATTATTGTACATGAAACAAAATCACAAAATAATCAATTGGCTAAAAAAGCAAGATGAAAGAAACTCAATCAGCGACATAAGAGTAAATGGTGTGAGTTTCACAAGGACTTTGAACATATGACTGGTTAATGTAGAGTCCTAAAGGAGGAAATTGAAAAATTGATACAACGAGGATTCTTACGAAGGTTTTTCAAAAAACCTAGAAGGAAGAAGACCATCCGAAAACTGATAAGTCTAATTTAGATTAGGATGAAATGAAAGGTGTCGACACTATTAGAATTATGCTTTTGGAACTGTAGATTTTTTAGCTTTTTTATTTAGTTTTTTACCAATTCAAATTATTTGTTCCTATTTATTTGCAATTCATGTGTTAATGGGTCACTACTTCTGTTGGCAAATCACGATTTAGTTTGTTAAGGTATTTTCAAATCTTTTCCAACATTTTCAGTATTATAAATGTAAGTTTGATTATTAAATAAATTAATTCCCTTTTGGTTGCACATTCTAGTTCCCATCTTTACAAATTTATATTATTTATTTCTTTAAGCATTCAACGATTGGTATCATATCCCTCTTCTTACAGGATATGTGAGATGGAAATTGAAAATAATTTTTCATCAATTGCTCCTCCAATTTTTAATGGTGAAAACTACCTGTTTTGGATAATGAAAATAGAGACCTAAGTGGATGCTCTAGATCTTTGGGAAGTTGTGGAAGAGGATTATGAAATTCCTACACTACCAAACTGTAACACCCCAAAAGTTTCACCTGACATGCATGACATGTTCTAGGGAATGAATAGTAGTCCTAAGACAGTTATTGGGGTAATCAGGATAAAATTAGACGGTGAAAAATTGAGTATATGTAAAGTTAAACGTGTTCGAGCCAGGAAACCCGAGGATAAGTGACCTGGCGGGCAGTTTGAACTAATACTAGAATGTGAGAATAAGTGTTAAATGGAGCGCGATGGTATGATTTGAGGGAAAATTGAGTTTAAATAAACCCCAAAATTAGATAAAGAATTTTTACCTCATACTGTAGGCTCGATTGACCAAAAGTTTGATCAAGCCATAAAATACTCTAAAAACCTCAATTTTTTTAAATACATAGACATGTTGTATATGACCAAAAATACCCCTTGGAATTGAAAAATAAAATTTCTGACGATTTCAGAATTTTGGGTCTCGGACTGGTCGATTTTGCCTCTGGAGCCAGAAATATACTAAAATAATGTCGGAATGACCTAAAATTTTAACCACATGCTAATATATATGTAGGTGCATGTAGGGAAAAATTTCATGTTATTCTGATAAGTGGAATATTGATTTCCATTAAAATAACCAAAAATTGAGGTTAAGTTAGTTGGTGGGCTTAAAGGCCATAAATAATTAATCCAAGGACATGGAGGTCATTAGGAAGGAATTATTAATCACATACATTTAGTACATTGCATAAATCAACTCAAAAATTAAGGAACTCATGACACATGGCTTAAAAATAAGCCATTGGATGGAACAGTGTTTGAGTGAATTTGGGCCTTAGATTTGGTGGACTTAAAGGTCATAAGAGGAGTCTAAAACCCTCTAAATTTCACTCCAGAAGTCGTTCATCTTCCTCCCTTTTTCCCTTAAAATCAGAAACAACCTCTAATCAACAATTTCACCATTTTCTCTTCCTCTCCTCCCACCAAATCTCAAGCTCTAATTTCGCTTAAAGACACTATAAGACATCCTCTTTAACCTAGAAGCTTGATTGAATCAAGAGAAAGCTTGGAACATGAAGGTATTTAGTGAGAGAAAATAAGATTTTGTAGGTAAGTTATGGTGTTTTGATGGGTTTTGATTAGGGGTTTTTGCATGGGGCTTTAGAGAATCCCTAGGGTGACTAGATGGTTATGTTTAATTGCTGTAATTGGAAGATTAAACTTATGATTTCTTCCCTCTAAAATTCGGCCAATAGGTGGAAGTCAAGAAGATAAAGGAAACAAAGAAGGAGAGGAGCAAAAAAGGCAAACTTAGGTGATATTTAACACTATAAAGGTTAGTGGATACTTGCCTACACTTAATTTCATTAAATTTTGAGTTTTCCCTTAAAAATTCCATTATGTAACTAATGAAACTTATGATTTAGTGGGAAATAACTTGATAGTACCTTGTAGAATGATGTAGTAACATGAAATAAGTAAGAAATTAAAAAGAAAATACACATTTAAGTGGAGTTCTTGGGGTGGCCGAATTGGTGCCCTAAGGAATGTAGTAAGGTATTAGGGTTATTTAAAGAATTAGACATGATTTGGCCAATATATTGACAATTAAAAATGTTATGATTGATTTGAGCTTAATTTAAAGTGTATATATAGTGGTTGTAATGGGAACATAATGATAATTATATATGTAACATAGTGATACTAAGGTAATATGTGTATTAATTAACATGTTTAAGTATATTTTAACTTTAAAAACATAAATGGCATAAAATGGAATGAGAAATTACATGATATGTTGAAGAACCATAAGAGGCCGAATGGTAAACCTAGTATAAATGCCATGAATTCATCAAGTTTAGTTATGGTTTTTCATCTACATTATAAATTTATACATGGTATTCATGTTTATAAGAAAATGATAAGGTATATGATGTTACATAATGAACACATGTTGAAGAATATAATAAAAACATAACATAAAGATTAAAAATAAAGTTGCCCTTAGTGTATAGTGGTTGGTTCATGACCCTAGGATATAATGGCTAGCCATAGGGATCTGTATACCACGGTAAAATCATCCAGTAAAATTTTGACGAGGCATGACTACGATTTTGTGGTCACCTAACTCATATAGTTATACAGTAATTTCATACAGTCATACAGTTCTCGTCCCATATATCTGGTTTGAGGATTTCCACTGATGACAACTAAGGACAAAAATGGTAATTATGCACAGAAACAGGGGTTAAACGGTAAATTTGGCATAAAAAAGGTCATAAATGGAAAGAAATAGAAAATAAAATGAAAAATGAGATTAATGTGTTCAAAAAGGGCAAAATAGTAATTACGAGATAAACTAAGGGTAAAATGGTAATTTGACATGAAAAAGGATAGTTAGGAGAAGTAAAAAGGCTAATTTAAGTAAAAAGGGCAAAATCACAATTAATGAAAAGTTTGAGGACCAAAATATAATTTTTCACTTAATGAGCACCATAAAGACTACAAAAAAAGAAGAAAAATTTCATTTATGATACATTAAAAGCCAAAGGTGAGTCAAACAGGTCGAAATGGAGGTCAAACGAGGACAAATTAGACAAAATAAAAGTTCAGGGACCTAATTGAAATTTTACAATTAGGTAAGAAAATTATGGGAACTAATAAGAGAATTTAGGTATAATAAGATTTAGGCGTTAATTTATAACTAAGTAAATTAATGAGAGCTAAATTAATGTAAGTAACAAAAAGAGGCAATTTGGTAATTTAAATAAAAATTTATTTTCATAAATGAAATTTTGTGTAGTTGTATCCACCATTAGGCAACATGATTGCTTAGCGCGTGGTTTTGTGACTGTGCGCTGGGACAGGTACGAGATAGAAGTAGATGAGGTCAAGGTCGAAGGCGTGTACGTGTGATGATATATTTAACATCGACTTTATTTCACTTTTGACATAACTTTTGTTGTTTTAAAGTATCAAAAATTTGGATGACTGTATCATTGTAAATATATCTATGTATATGTGATGAGGATTTGTGAAAAATTTTAGTGTATGGTGTTGCGAATTGTTGAACAATTATAGAAGTGCCTTGGTTGAAATTGGAGTATTGGAGGTGGAGACAGGATCTTGGGAGTGTAAATTTTCAATTTCGCAGGTTTGGGTAGTAAAAATTTTAAGCCGATATGTTGCCAGAATTTCAACCTAAGGAATAGTAGTATAGCGATACCCAATATAAAATGACAAAAGTTGTGACCTAAATTCTTGATTCGATCGCCTAATTATGATCTTTAATTACAATGTCGGTATACAATGTATGCAAAGTCTTTTGTTAATAGGGTGTTACATTTAGTGGTATTAAAGCAGGTTTAGGCGATCCTAAGATCGGAATATGCATATCTAAGGGTGAATGAAAGTAATTCATTACATGTACATGCCAAAAAAGAATGAGTGGATTGTTATTAAATCTTACCTGTTCCTTTTGTCCATTTCAGTTAGAAGATGTCTTCGGGGTCGTAACGAGCCTTAGAGCTTGAGAGTGATGCGGAGAGTGGGGCCCCTGCTCCAGCCATATCTGCAGCTAGTACAGCTACTCCATCTGCTCAATCTCAGCTGCCTAGCTATCCGGTGTCGCTACCAGTTCCTCAACCAGGTGCACATGCACCCCCAGACTTTGCTTAAATGGTGGCTGATCTTTTATACTAGCGGCTCCAGGCCCCCGCTCCTCCATCACAGCAGCCGGCTCCCCAGTTATCCAATAGACCTTTTTTGGAGCGATTGAAGAGGTTAGGTGCTGAAAATTTTCATGGTCGAGAACAGATAGCAGTGACACAAGCTGAAGAATGGGTAGATTAGCTCAAGAGATTTTTTAAAATTACCCACAACTCACCTGAGGAGAAACTAAAAGGTGCAGTAGCTTTGCTATAGGGTCCCGCTTACATCTAGTGGAATTTAGTTAGGCGACATCGACCTGCTAAATAGGTGACTTGGGATTTCTTTCTCGATCAATTCAGGGATAAATATGTGGGGAAAGAACATATGAGAAACATGGAAGAGGCATTTTGGTGACTCCGCCAGGGGACCCGTTCAGTGCAAAAGTATGACCGAGAGTTCGAGAGACTCAGTGCTTATATGGATGAGTACAAGTTTCCTCCAGCCAAGATGTGTCAATTGTTTGAGAGGGGACTTCATAATGATATCAGGAAGGCCTTGGCATCTCGCACCTACACTGACATGAGGGAATTGGTTGATGCAGCCATCAGAGTTGAGACTATTAATGCAGAAGAAGCAAATAGGAAGGCCCGATTTCAACAAAGAAGACGGCCATCTATAGGAGCACGTAATGGATCTAGTAAAAAGCCTAGGGGTACAGTTGCTCCTTCATCAGGCACTCCAGTAAATTCGACAGCCAATCAAAAGTCTACTGCTCGAGCTGCTCCTTCTGCGATATCCATGGCTAGTACACCCCGAAAACAAGGAGGATTTAGGAACCCAATTTGTAATCATTGTAGGAGAAGACATCCTGGAGAATGTTGGGGATTAACAGAAGCTTGTTTGCATTGTGGATCAAAAGAACATCTGAAGAAAGACTGTCCTCGAGCCCAGACAACTACCTCATCCACCCCAGCAGACAGATCTGGTGCTGGAGCATCCAGAGGTCGTGGCATAGGTGGACCTGTGGGAGCTACATCAGCTAGAGGGAGCGCACAGACACCATCAGCATCAGGCAGGCGTGCTTCCAACTAGACTTATGCAGTCAGAGCCAGGGAGGATCAGGATGTTCCCGATGTTATAGCAGGTAAATTTTATCTGTTGGATGCTCCAGTTTATGCTTTGATTGATCCCGGGTCCACACACTCCTATCTTAGCACCAGGGTTGCTCAGGGAAAGGGGTTAGCTAGAGCACAATTATATCAGGACATTTTAGTCAGTAATCCTTTAGGGCACAACATGGTTGTGAACAAAGTATTCAGGGACTGCCCCATCCAGACACATGAAACTACTTTCCTTGTGAATCTAATAGAGCTTCCCTTCCATGAATTTGATGTTATATTGGGGATGGATTGGCTTCATAAACATCAAGTGATAGTGGATTGCCGATTAAAAAGAATTTCATTAAAGACCCCTGATGCACAGGAAATTATAGTTGTAGGCGAAAGATCTAATCCTTTGTCAACTATCATCTCAGCTACTGCAGCACATAGGTGTATTTGTAAGGGATGTTCAGCCTACCTAGCTTATGTATCAGAAGTCAAAGAGAAAAAGCTCAAAGTCAATGATGTGCCTACAGTTCGTGACTTCCCTGACGTCTTCCCCGATGAATTATCGGGGTTGCCACCAGAACTGGAAGTAGAATTCAGCATTGATGTGGTACCTGGCACAACTCCCATTTCCATGGCGCCTTATCGTATGACACCCAGTGAATTAAAAGAACTGAAGGTTCAGCTGCAAGAACTACTTGATAAAGGATTCATCCGACCTAGTGTATCACCGTGGGGACCACCGGTTTTGTTTGTGAAAAAGAAAGATGGATCATTACAGCTTTGTATTGACTACAGACAACTAAACAAGGTCACAATAAAGAACAAGTACCCATTACCCAAGATTGATGACTTATTTGATTAATTAAAGGGAGCAGGTGTATTTTCCAAGATTGATTTGAGATCAGGATACCATCAGCTTCGGGTTAGAGCAGCAGATGTACCGAAGATTGCTTTTCACACCCGGTATGGTCACTAAGAGTTTTTAGTCATGCTATTTGGTCTCACCAATGCACCTACAGCGTTCATGGACCTGATGAATTGCATCTTCCACCCGTATTTAGATCAGTTCATGGTGGTTTTTATTGATGACATATTGGTGTACTCTCAAACCCCAGAAGAGCATGACAGACACTTGAGGATGGTTTTACAAACTCTGAGAGAGAAGAAGCTGTATGCTAAATTCAGCAAGTGTGAATTTTGGCTGGATAAAGTTACATTCTTGGGACATGTGCTTTTAGCAGAAGGAATCAAGGTTGATCCAAAGAAGATTGAAGCCATCTTAGAATGGAAGCCACCCAAAAATATTCCTGAAGTGAGAAGCTTTCTTTGGTTGGCAGGCTACTACAGGCGATTTGTTAAGGGATTTTCTATGGTAGCTTCTCCACTCATCAAGCTGCTACAAAAGAATGTCAGGTTCGAATGGACAGACAAATGCTAGGAAAGTTTTGAAAGACTAAAAAGCATGCTGACGGAAGCTCCAGTTCTCACTCAACCCACATCAGGTAAATCTTATGTAATCTACAGTGATGCTTCTAGGAATGGGTTAGGATGTGTCTTGATGCAGGAAGGCAAGGTGGTGGCTTTTGCTTCTAGACAGCTTAAACCACATGAGAAGAACTATCCTACCCATGACTTAGAATTGGTAGCCATTGTGTTCGCATTGAAGATTTGGATACACTACCTGTATGGTGAGAAATGCTACATCTACA
This sequence comes from Excoecaria agallocha, assembly GCA_037975025.1. Classification (NCBI taxonomy): domain Eukaryota; kingdom Viridiplantae; phylum Streptophyta; class Magnoliopsida; order Malpighiales; family Euphorbiaceae; genus Excoecaria; species Excoecaria agallocha. Next base: position 30,993,317 of record CM075821.1, on the reverse strand, counting down.
CAGATTATAAAAGCTTAAAATATCTACCCATACAGAAAGAACTCAATTTAAGGCAAAGGCGATGGTTGGAGCTTATCAAGGACTATGATTGCTTAATTGATTACCACCCAAGCAAGGTGCATGTTGTAGCGGATGCCCTTAGCAGGAAGCATTTGATGGCTTTAAAGGCTATGAATGTTAGATTATTCACAGCACAAGATGGAGCATTAGTAGCGGAGATGCAAATTAAACCCGATTGGCTACAGCAGGTGAAAAATATTCAAAGGCAAGATGAACGGCTGGCCTCCATTATTACTCAAGTACAATCGGGAAAAGATAATGAGTTTTCCATTGGTACAGATGATTGCCTATATTATAAAGAGAGAATGTGTGCCAGATGATATGGAGTTAAAGAAGGACATTTTGGCAGAAGCCCACAGTAGCAGTTACGCCATGCATCCAGGGAGTAATAAAATGTATCAAGATTTAAAAACAGCCTACTGGTGACCAGGAATGAAGAAAGAAATAGCATATTATGTAGCAAAGTGCTTAATATGTCGGCAAGTCAAAGTCGAACACCAGGTTCCCTCGGGCTTACTACAACAGATCACTGTACCCCAATGGAAATGGGATCGCATCACCATAGACTTTGTATCTGGACTGCCACTTACTAGGAAGAAACATGACTCCATTTGGGTAATCGTAGACATATTGACTAAATCAGCACACTTCATACCTGCAAGATCTGATTTCTCATTATTCAGGCTAGCAGAAATTTATATTAGCGAGATTGTGAGATTGCATGGTATACCTAGCTCCATTATTTTCAATAGAGACCCTCGATTTACTTCAAGATTTTGGAAAAAGCTTCAGGAAGTATTGGGAGGAACTCGCTTAGACTACAACACTGCTTTTTATCCACAAATCGATAGACAGTCTGAGCGGGTAATACAAATATTAGAAGATATGCTGAGGTACTGTATTTTGGAATTTGGCAGCAGTTGGGAGAATTGTCTTCCACTAGTAGAATTTACGTACAACAACAGCTACCAATCCAGCATCAAAATGGCACCATTTCTAGCTTTGTATGAAAGAAAATGCCGGACTCCCTTGTGTTGGACTGAGCTTGGTGAGAACAAGTTGGTGGGACCTGATTTGATAAAAGAAACTGAAGAAAAAGTAAGATTGATCAAGGATAATTTGGAAGCTACATCAGACAGACAAAAATCTTATGCAGATTTGAAGAGGAAGGACATCGAATTCAACGTTGGGGACAAAGTGTTTCTAAAGGTTTTACCATGGAAGAAAGTTCTGAGATTTGGTAAAAAGGGCAAACTCAGTCCCAGGTTTATTGGTCCATATGAAGTGTTACAACGGGTTGGGCCGGTTGCTTACAGATTGAAGTTACCACAAGAATTAGAGAAAATTCATGATTTATTACACGTATCCATGTTAAGGAGATATCGATCAGATCCCTCACATGTGATAACATCCGAAGAAGTCCGACTTCGATCAGACTTATCATATGATGAAGAGCCAGTACAAATTTTAGCTCGAGAAATCAAGCAGCTGCGGAATAAACAAATACCACTGGTCAAGGTACTTTGGACTTTCCATAATATGGAGGAAGCAACCTGGAAATCGGAGGATACCATGAGACAACAGTACCCACAGCTTTTCCCTTCAGGTAAATTTCGAGGACGAAATTTTTATTAATGGGGGAGTATTGTAACACCCCAAAAGTTTCACCTGACATGCATGACATGTTCTAAGGAATGAATAGTAGTCTTAGGACAGTTATCGGGGTAATCAGGGTAAAATTAGACTGTGAAAAATTGAATATATGTAAAGTTAAATGTGCTCGAGCCAAGAAACCCGAGGATGAATGACCTGATGGGCAATTTGAAATAATACTAGAATGTGAGAATAGGTGTTAAATGGAGCGTGATGGTATGATTTGAGGGAAAATTGAGTTTAAAAAGACCCCCAAATTAGACAAAGAATTTTTACCTAATACCGTAGGCTTGATTGACCAAAAGTTTGACCAAGCCGTAAAATACTCTAAAAAACTCCAAATTTTTTCTTAAACATATAGACATGTTTTATATGACCAAAAATACCCCTTAGAATTGAAAAATAAAATTTCTAAAGGTTTCAGAATTTTGGGTCCCGGACTGGCTGATTTTGCCTCTGAAGTCAGAAATATAATGAAACAATATTGAAATGACCTAAAATTTTAACCACATGCTAATATATATGTAGGTGCACGCAGGAAAAAAATTCATGTTATTCTGATAAGTGGAACATTGATTTCCAATAAAACGACCAAAAATCGAGGTTAAGTTAGTTGGAGGGCTTAAAGGCCATAAATAATTAATCCAAGGACATGAAGGTTATTAGGAAGGAATTATTAATCACATACATTCAGTGTATGATATAAATCAACTCAAAAATTAAGGAACTCATGACATATGTCTTAAAAATAAGCCATTGGATGGAATAGTATTTGAGTGAATTTGGGCCTTAGATTTGGTGGACTTAAAGGTCATAAGAGGAGTCTAGAACCCTCTCAATTTCACTCTAGAAGTCGTTCATCTTCCTCTCTTTTTCCCTTAAAATTAGAAACAACCCCTAATCACCATTTTCACCATTTTCTCTTCATATCTCTCTCCTCCCACCAAATATCAAGCTCTAATTTCACTCAAAGACACTACAAGACATCCTCTTCAACCTAGAAGCTTTATTGAATCAAGAAGAAGCTTGGAACATCAAGATATTTAGTGAGAGAAAATAAGCTTTTGTGGGTAAGTTATGGTGTTTTGATGGGTTTTGATTAGGGGTTTTTACATGGGAATTTAGAGCATCCCTAGGGTGACTAGATGGTTGTGTTTAATTGCTGTAATTGGAAGATTAAACTTATGATTTCTTCCCTCTAAAATTTGTCCAATAGGTGGAAGTCAAGAAGATAAAGGAAACAAAGATGGAGAGGAGCAAAGAAGGCAAGGTTAGGTGATATTTAGCACCATAAAGGTTAGTGGATACTTGTCCTGCACTTAATTTCATTAAATTTTGAGTTTTCTCTTAAAAATTCCATTATGTAACTAATGAAACTTATGAATTAGTGGGAAATAACTTGATAGTACCTTGTAGAATGATGTAGTAACATGAAATAAGTAGGAAATTAAAAAGAAAACACATATTTAAGTGGAGTTCTTCGGGTGGCCGAATTGGTGCCCTAAGGAATGTAGTAAGGTATTAGGGTTATTTAAAGAATTAGACATGATTTGGCCAATATATTGACAATTAAAAATGTTATGATTGATTTGAGCTTAATTTAAAGTGTATACATAGTGGTTGTAATGGGAACATTATGATAATTATATATGTAACATAGTGATACTAAGGTAATATGTGTATTAATTAACATGTTTAAGTATATTTTAACTTTAAAAACATAAATGGCATAAAATGGAATGAGAAATTACATGATATGTTGAAGAACCATAAGAGGCCGAATGGTAAACCTAGTATAAATGCCATGAATTCATCAAGTTTAGTTATGGTTTTTCATCTACATTATAAATTTATACATGGTATTCATGTTTATAAGAAAATGATAAGGTATATGATGTTACATAATGAACACATGTTGAAGAATATAATAAAAACATAACATAAAGATTAAAAATAAAGTTGCCCTTAGTGTATAGTGGTTGGTTCATGACCCTAGGATATAATGGCTAGCCATAGGGATCTGTATACCACGGTAAAATCATCCAGTAAAATTTTGACGAGGCATGACTATGATTTTGTGGTCACCTCACTCATACAGTCATACAGTAATTTCATATAGTCATACAGTTCTCGTCCCACATATCCAGTTTAAGGATTTCCACTGATGACAACTACGGGCAAAAATGGTAATTATGCACAGAAATAGGGGTTAAACGGTAAATTTGGCATTAGAAAGGTCATAAATGGAAAGAAATAGAAAATAAAATGTAAAATGAGAATAATGTGTTTAAAAAGGGCAAAATAGTAATTACGTAATAAACTAAGGGTAAAATGGTAATTTGACATGAAAAAGGGTAGTTAGGAGATGTAAAAAGGCTAATTTAAGTAAAAAGGGAAAAATTGCAATTAATGAAAAGTTTGAAGATCAAAATGTAATTTTCCACTTAATGAGAATAATTGCACCAAAGGTGAGTCAAACAGGTCGAAACGAAGGTCAAACGAGGATAAATTGGACAAAATAAAAGTTCAGGGATCTAATTGAAATTTTACAATTAGGTAAGAAAATTATGGGAACTAATAAGAGAGTTTAGGTATAATAAGATTTAGGCGTTAATTTATAACTAAGTAAATTAATGAGAGCTAAATTAATGTAAATAACAAAAAAGGGCAATTTGGTAATTTAAATAAAAATTTATGTTCATAAATAAAATTTTGTGTAGTTGTATCCACCACTAGGCAATATGATTGTTTGGCGCGTGGTTTTGTGACTGCTCGCTGAGACAGGTACGAGATAGAAGTAGATAAGGTCAAGGTCGAAGGCGTGTACGTGTGATGATATATTTAGCATCAACTTTGTATCACTTTTGACATAACTTTTGTTGTATTAAAGTATCAAAAATTTGGATGACTGTATCATTGTAAATATATCTATGTATATGTGATGAGGATTTGTGAAAAATTTTAGTGTATGGTGTTGTGAATTGTTGAACAATTATAGAAGTGCCTTGGTTGAAATTGGAGTATTGGAGGTGGAGACAGGATATTGGAAGTGTAAATTTTCAATTTCGCAGGTTTGGGTAGTAAGAATTTTAAGCCGATATGCTGTCGGAATTTCAACCTAAGGAATAGTAGTATAACGATACCCAATATAAAATGACAAAAGTTGTGACCTAAATTCTTGATTCGATCGCCTAATTGTGATCTTTAATTACAACGTCGGTATACCATGTATGCAAAGTCTTTTGTTAATAGGGTGTTACACAAACATTCCAACCATGGCTCAAATAAAAAACCACAAAGAAAAACCATAAAGTCTAAAGCAAAAACATGTCTACTTGCTGCCATTTCAACAATAATTTTTACCATAATTATGTCCCTTAAATCATTAAAAAAGTATAGGATTATCTTAAGGAAGAGTATGCTGGAGATGAAAGGATAAAAGGAATGCAAGCACTAAATTTGATAAGGGAATTCGAGCTACAAAGGATGAAAGATTCAGAAACTAATAAGGAGTATGCCAAAAAACTACTTAATATAGTCAATAAGGTAGGGTTACTTGGCATTACATTTTCTAATTCTAGAATTATAGAAAAAATTATTGTAACTGTCCCTAAAGATATGAAGCAACAATAACTTTATTGGAGAATATGAAAGATTCGTCCAAAATTACTTTGGTATAGTTGTTAAATAATTTGCAGGCTCAAGATCAAATAAGATTTATGAGGCAAGATTGTCATGTTGAAGGTGCTATGTTAGCTAAGCACCAAGATGCTGAAAATCAAGCATCAAACAATGAAAATATATAGCCTATAATAAGTTTTAGAATAAAAGAAGAAATTCAAAGAAAACTTATTCGCCTTGCCATCATTTTGTGGTACAAAAGGTCATTCGCCATTCAAATATTGGAAAAGGCTAGATGCAAAGTGCAACAAGTGTAATCAAGTTGGATGTGAAGATATGATTTACAACAACAAACTTCAAGAACAAGAGGTAAATGCTCAAATTTATTGGTCAAGATGAAGAAGACCATCTTTTTATACATGTTTTTTTTAACGAAAATCTTCTTTGAAAGCTGGCTAATTGATAATTGTTGCACTAATCACATGAGAAATGATATAAAAGCATTTTTATGGAGCTTGATAAATCTTCAACCTCAAAAGTAAGAATCGAGAATGGTGATTTTATTGTTGTAAAAGGAAAAGGAACAATAGCTTTTGAAAGCTATTTAGTTACTAAAACCATTTTTAATGTGCTTTATATGCCTGAAATTGATCAAAATCTGTTGAGTTTTGGACAACTATTGCAAAAGGACTTTAAGATTATATTTGAAAATCAAGAGTGTCTTATTAAATATGCTAAAGATAATAAATTGTGTAGAGTCAAGATGAAGGGTAAGAGTTTTGTATTAGAGCCTATAGAACATGCAACCTATTCCCTAAAAGCTAGCCTAAAAATTTAACAGAATTTGGAGTTTGCAATTCTCAAACCAAAATTAGTGTTAGAATTATACTTCCAGAACTACACATGTTTTTAGCTTTTTCATTTATTTTATTAGCAAGTTAAATTAGTTGTTCCTATTTCTTTGCAATTCATGTGTTAGTGGGTCACTATTTATGATTGTGGATCATTAAAGAAGGAGTTAATGAACCTCCTACTAATAATGAAACCCTTTTACCTTCGAGCTTCTATAATAAGTGATGAAAATTTTCCAATAAGAGGTGGATAAGAGGATGGAAAAAGATGCCAAGAAGTACTATAGAAAGGCATCCCAAAGATGCTTAAAACACTAGTTAGAATTTTGTGATAATGAAACTAGTGAAGGAACTCCCACTCAAAGCGCCTGTAAAGCCACTTCATTCTTGGATGTTGATTTATCAAAAAAAATAAAAAGCTTGGGCATTTTAATGTTCTTATGTATAATCTTCCACAGGGACGACCAACTTTTGGTTTAAGGAAAATATTCTCTTAGTATGGCACTGTTGAAAAAGTTTTTATTGTTAAATTGCCTAGCAATGATATAAAAACTTGGCAAAACCTTCAGAGATTTCGTCTAAAGGTTTTATAGGAGGTAGCTTGAGATATCCCAAGGTTGCATTGAAAAATAGCCATTGTACCAACAATAAAAAATGTGAGAGATGCAAAGTATCACAAAAGGCTAGATGTTGGGAGACTTGGGACTGATCCATTTTTGGATGTTGATTTATAAAAAAAAGGCCTGGGCATTATAACGTTTTTATGGATAATCTTCCACAGGGACAACCAGCTATTAGTTTAAGGAAAATATTCTCTTAACATGGCTCTGTTGAAAAAGTTTTGTTCCTAGAAAGCCTAGCAAGAGGGTAACTATCTTTAGGTTCATTAAGATTTATAGGGTATGGAATATTTCTAGTCTTATCAAGGACCTAAATGGTGCATGGTTAAGTAATAAAAAAATTTATGCTGGCCAAATATGGAGATCAGTTAGGCAGTACTCTGACCACTCACTCGCTTATATATAATGTGAACCTCGCTCCTACTAATCTTAGAGACAAGAGAACATGCTGAAGTGGTAAGTGTTTGTAAAATAAATTTGGATAGAGTGAGAAATGATATTATAATTAATAAGAAAGCTAGCTTTGCTAATTTTCAATACGAAACTAGCAAAGAAAACATAAAATGGCTCAACATGAGTCTTATTGGCTAGTTACACCATCCTCAAAATAGTCTGACTATATAGGAAAGCCTCGTCAGTTTAGATTATTTCAATTGTTTTTGTCATCCTATGGGAGGTAATCTAGTTCTCCTTACTTTTTCAACTTTGGAAGATAAGTTAAAGATGTTAGAGGTAGGCTATCTTGGCTGTCTAAATGGTTTGAACTTATTAAATCTTGGGAACTAAAAGCAATTTATACGAAAAGATTCGTATGGATAAGATGTGCAAGAGTACCTCTTCATACCTGAAATATAGATTTTTCAACACTCTAGTTATTATCAATGGGGTTTACATAAGCTTAAATGAAAGAACTAGAAGCAAGAAAAGGTTTGATGTTGTAAGAGCGCTTATTACTACATCTTTGCCATATAACATTAATTCTATTGTCAAGGTTCACATCAATGGAGAAATTTTCCTAGTTTGGTTGATGGAGGAGCCTTATTTAGTTTTTACCAAATTTGACCATGAAAATCTAAATACATCTACAAATTCATTGACTTTTGACTTTTCAAAGTCGGAATCATAATCGAAAGCACTATTAAAGTGACCCTTATATGGCTCAATTTCAAATATTGCTAGACAAACCACTGCTCTTAATAATTTTAAAAAAGATGGCATTCCTTATGTAGTTTTAGTGGCTTAAGAATGTTCATTTGTAGCTTTTAAGGATTATATCTATTCCTCGCCTTTACCTGGACAAGAAGGAGGTAATACTTTTTTGATGATTGTTAATGTCGGACCCCAAGACCATATGTCTCAGCTTGTTCTTTTGATAATGGGTTAGATTCTAAGTTTAATTCTTTTAATGGGCTTTCTCATTCTCCTCTCCTAAAAACTACCCATGACTTATCTCTTATGGATCCAAACTGCAATCATGTCGACTTAGGCACAAATAAGAAGCCTTGTGGGCCTAAGACTCTTAGAAAAAAAAGTAAAAAAAAGTTAGAGTCGTATATGCTATTGATCCTAAAAAATCATTATTGCAACCTTATCCTTTATCTAACAACAGGGGAAAAAATTGAAAAAAAATTATGGTAATTCCACCTCTAATGTCGTCGCCGAGTTCTTTAGTCAACTCTCTTCAAGGAAAATATGTAGATGAATCCTTAATTGATGGGTCTATTCAAAATCACAATTTCTGCCTCTCTTTCCTTACAGAGATAGATCCCTTCAAAGCTGCTATTGCCGAAGTTAATAAAGTTTTTGAAGTTGCTTCTATTTTAGGGATTGGCTTTCCAGAGGGAAAATATGCTTTTCTTAAATTAGTTACAGATGTGGCAATTATTGATTAAAAAACATGGGCAACGGTTTATTCAGCTTATGCGCAAGGATTGTAAGTGATCTATTTTTGTTCTCTTATGGTTTTTTTTATTGTTACAAATCTAGGAATTTTTTTTATTTTAGAATATTAGAGGTTTAAATTCTAAAGTTAGAAGGAAAGTAGTATTTTATTGGATTGAAAGGAAAAGGATTGATATAGTTTTTCTCTAACAAACAAAAGTGAAAGAGATGAATGATAGATTGGTGAAGATATTTTAGGGTAAACTGGCTTTAGATGAACATTAGTGGAATTAAATGGTAATAGTGGCACTATTCTTGTGTCATGGAAAATAATTTTTTTTACTGATTCAGCTTTTAAAAAAGTGGACAATTGGCCATTGCTAAAGGGAGTTCTAAATCAACCAAAAATAGAATGCGTTATTATCTATGCCTTTTGTAGAGAAGATATTCAAATAGAGGTATGGAATCTAATTCTAAACTCCATTGATGCTACATTACCAGTTTTAATTGAAGGCGATTTCAATGTTATTCTTAATGTAGAAGATAGGTGGATATCTGATCTAAATAGAAAGGATTTATCCTCTCAGGATTTTGTGAATTCTGCAAACCTCATCGATCTTCCTCCAGTAGGAAAAAGGTTTACTTGGTGTCATTTGATTAGCAGGAGAAAGATTGATCATTTTTTAGTTAATGATATTTGGCTTTTAAAGTTTAATAATCCTTGCCAATTGAATATGCGAAAAGGTATCTCAAATCATTTTCCCATCCTCCTAGCTTTGGAATCATTTAATTGGGGTAAAAAAAACCTTTTAGGTTCATAGACTGTTGGCTTTAAGAGCCAATTTTTTTTAAATAAAATTGACTTGTGGTGGTTTGATTTCGACTTTAAGGGTGTAGTAAACCTTTCTACAAAATTTAAAATTTTGAGGAATCGGTTGTCAAGCTAGAATAAAACAAAGTTTGGTGATTTAAACTTGGCTATTGAAAAGCTAAAGTGAGATATTGGAGCCATCAACTGTGACCTTGAGTGTTCTGACATTTATGATATCATCAAGAAATTTATGGCTGATAGATATTGTACTCTTTTGAGGAGTCTTTAGGGCAAGCTTAAAGCAAAATAATCTCTCAGGCATAAAAATTCTAGAGTTAAATGGGTCAAGAAAGGTGATAAAAATATGAGGTTCTTTCACTTTTTTGGCAAAATTCAGGCAATCTTCTAATTATATTAGCGGCATTCAATCTAGTTTGAGTTTGCTTATTGATTTGGCATCGATTAAAAAAGAATTCCTTTATTTTTATAAATATCTATTTCAGGAAAAATGCCATTCTAGACCAGTTTTTAGTCCTAACTTATTTAAAAAATTATCTCCTGATTTAGTATCTTCATTGGAAATGCCTTTCTCACATGAAGAGATTAAGTCTGTGGTATGGAATTGTGACAATTCTAAGTCACCGAGGCCAGATGGGTTTAATTTTGAATTCATTAAAGCAACATGGAGTTTTATTAGCATTAACATCTTCAATATGGTTTAAGGCTGCTATAATTCAAGGAAGTTACTGAAGGGAATTAATTCTTTTTTTGTTACTTTAGATCCTAAAGTTAGTGGAGCAAATAATATCAAAGACTTCAAGCCAATTAGCCTAATTGGTTACTTGTATAAGTTAATTGCAAAGCTGTTAGCAAATAGGCTAAAGGCAGTCATGGGTGAGATCATTGAAAAAGAACATAGTGCTTTTGTTAAAGAAAGATATATACTAAATAGGGGTAATGGTGGCTAATAAAGTAATTCATCCATTACGAAGTACTAAGTGTGTGTGTGTGTGTGTGTGGGGAGGGGGGGGTTATGATGAAAATTGATTTTGAAGATTTTTGTGTAACGAGATCTTTCTAATTATCTCAATCACATTAAAAATAACAATACAAATAGGTTTTTATATTGATAACCTATACAACTAGTATACGTTGGAAAATACTATTCTACCTTAAATTACAAAACTAATTAAAGAAATAGAATAACCAAAACTCCTTCTCAAGTTGGTGCAAAAATAATTCACATGCCCAACTTGTAGACTATAGTATGGAAGGTTCGACTACTGAGTCCTTTTGTAAAAACATCAGCCAACTGTTTATCTAACGTTACATGAAGTAAGCTCAAGACACTATTAGATAATTTTTCTTTGATGAAAGATCAATTTTAATGTGCTTTGTCCTATGATGTTGAACAGAATTATGAGCAATACTGATTGTAGCTTTGTTATCACAATACAAAAATAGCCTATGTTTTTCAGCCAACTTCAAATTTGTTAACAACTTCTGTAGCCATAAGAACTCACAAATACCTTGAGCTATAGCTCTATGTTCTGCTTCTGCACTATATCTTGCAACTACACTTTATTTTTTGCTTTTTTAAGTGACTAAGTTACCTCCCACAAATGTACAATAACCAAAGGTGGATCTTCTATCATTTAGAGATCCAACCCAATCTGCATCTGTGAAGGCTTCAATTCAAAGATGACCATTTTTTAAAAAAAGAAGACATTTTTTTGGGGCTAACTTTAAATACCGCAAAATGCAAAAAATAGTCTACTGATGAGATTCTTTAGGATCATGCATAAACTGACTCACTAAGCTAACTACATAAGCAATATCTGGTCTGGTGTGAGATAGATAGTTAAGTCTTCCAACAAATCTCTAATATATGCCTTTATCAATCGATTCTTTGCTCCTGCTTGCAACTTATAGTTACTTTCAATGGGTGTGTCCACTAGTTTACATCCCATCATACCAATTTCAACCAAAAGATTTAGGATGTATTTTTTTTCTGAGAAATGAAGATTCCTTTGGTTGATCTGGCAACTTCAATTACCAAGACATATTGTAAATTTTTTAGATCCTTGATCTTAAACTCTAGAGCTAAGAGATTTTTCAAACCATTTCTTCCTCTGCCATTATTATGTCGTCAACATAAATAATGAGAAGAGTGATCTTACCTTTGGAGTGTCTTATAAAGAGGGTATAATTAGCATTACTTTATTGATATCCAAAAGAGATAATGACTTTTTTGAATATGTCAAACCAAGCTTTCAGAGATTGTTTCAACCAATACAAGGCTTTCTTCAGTTTGCACACCTTTCCTTTAGTTCTTTTATTATTGAACCTAGAAGGAATCTTTATATAAACCTCTGCTTCTAGGCCTCTATGTAGGAACGCAGTCTTCACATCAAATTACTACAAATTCCAATTCAAGTTAGCTGTACAGGATAATAAGATTTTGATTGTATTCATTTTGGCAATAGGTGTGATAAGTATGAATTATACTATATTATTAGTGTGTTTTTAATGTATTTATTATGTTAATTTAGGGGTAATTTTGTTAATTTAGTGTTTAATTTTTTCAGTAGCATTTTATGAGCTTAATTGGTTAATTTGGTTCTTTTAGGTGTGTAATTGAAGAAAAGGAGAAATTACAAGGGCAAAATTTCATGGATTACACACTTCATCGAGTCACTCTAAGGGCCAAAAGATGTGGAACCTCACTTAGTAGAGTGAAATATCACTCTATCGAGTCCAATTGTTGAATTTGAATATGACTCTGCCTTCTGCTGGTTTGGAAAGTTTTGGTAGTCAAAATTTCTTACATTCTTGAGCTATTTAAGCAGTAAAGAGCATCAGTTTAGAGGAGGGATCAATTTTCACCAATCAATAAGCTTTAATTTTTAGTTTTGTATTTAGGGTTTAGAAATTACAATTGAAGACTCTGCAAGGACTTCAAAAGCAGTGGAAAAACTCTAAGTTTTTGTATCGTTTTTGTTTATTTATGTTCCTCAATTTTAAGATGAACTGTGAGTAGTTCTTTTATGTTTGCTAAAGCATACTTGAAGCCTTAACTCTTATTGTAATGACTTAGTTTTGCCTACATTAAATACAAGCTTGATTGTTTCTTAGTTGTTGATCAATTTCTTATCTCTGGTTGTATTGAGTTAATGATTAACGTATTTGATAAATGGTTGATAATTGATTTCAATTATGATCTATGATATACATGTTCTTGGGTTAATTCATTGGTATTGATTTATGGTTATGTTCTAAAATAAGAGATAATTGTATGTTAGTAAAAGTGGATTACGATTAAGAAAAGTTGAACTAAGAATAGACTAAAATTAAATTTTCTTGAAAAAGAGTTTAATGGATGTTTAGGAGTTTAAAACTGAATCTTTATGCTAAGTGTTAAATTATTTTTAATAAAAAGTTTTAATGCTTAAAATGATAGTCTGATAAGCTATCTGGCTTTATATTACTGGTTTTCCATAATCAATCGTATTCCTTTAAGCTGAGTCAATGAAATATCAGTTGAGGTGGATAGTCCTTTAGCAGAAGTTATCTTTAATATTGATTTTTACCAATTTACATTATTTGCTTTGTTTAAGTTTAGAATTCTTTGTTTAAACTATACTTAATTATTTTGACTTTATTACATTAGTTGTTAAGTTACTGCTTTTAGTTCGTTAATTTTTTATCATCACAAAACTTGGGATTTCTTTTACTATTAGCATACAATGTTCATTCTAAAATTTGAAACAAGTTTGCATTTACACAGTTTCCCTAGGGTATGATATTCAAGGTCTTAATCTTATTTTCCTATATTACTAGCTGATCTAGTACACTTGCTAGATACCGATCAAGTTTTTGACACCGTTGTCGAGGAAATATTGGCATTTGATTTTAGATTTTAAATTGAACTTTGTGTGTTTTTCTTCTTTCTTCTTATTCTTCATTCTTTGTTAATTTTATTCTTTTATTCTTTATAGGTGTCAATAGTTTATGGTACGAGGCGATCAAATTTTGCCTATTGATTCTGCCTTTATCAATCGATTCTTTGTTCCTATGGATCCCATTAGACTTAAGTTATTCCTTTTTACTCTTATTGGTAAGGCAAGGGATTGGTTGCAAATGCTACCAAGTCAATCCATTCAATTATGGCAACAAATGCAAGATAAATTTTTATGTCGCTTCTTTCCTTTTACCAAAATAATTAGTATTAGGAACATCTATAATTTCCATAAGTTATATGAGGAACCATTCCATGAGTCTTAGGAAAGATTTAGGAGACTCTTAAAGAGTTGTCCATATCATAAAATTTTTGTGCATCAACTAATGTCTATTTTTTATGCAGGTGTGACTCAATCTATAAGGTCTTTCCTAAATGCAGCTTCAAATGGAAGTTTCATAAACAAGATCCCAAAAGAAGCTTTCCTACTCCTTGATGAGATGGCTACCAATGGTGCTTAATGGACAAGTACTAGGACCACATAAAAGAAGCAAATTGTACACAGTGTAGATGAGGTAGCCATGCTAAGGGCAAAAATACATTCATTAAAGAAGGAGGTAAGTGGTTTAAAAGTTCAAAGTGTGTCATCGTTATCTCAATCATGTAACACTTATACAGGGACACATGTAGCACCTAAAATTAAGATTGAAGAAAGTCTAGGTACATTAGTGGAAGAAGTAAATGCATTGCACCCTTATAGAAATACCTATAATCCTGGGTAGAGAAATCACCCTAATTTTTCATAGAGATAAGAGAACCATGCATCTACATCCAGTAATCAACCTAGGGCTCCCCTTAACAAAAATATAGCTTCCCATAGCAACAATCACCCACCTCCCTAAGCTCAAACCTAACCATACTACCTATCCACATATCAAGCTCTAGCATATCAACCCTTAGGTTTCCAAGCCAGAACTTAACCCACACAAGATAGGAAACCTAACTCAGAGGAAATATTTAATAGTTTTATGACCACCCAGTCCTCATTTATGGCAAATTAAAATTCTAGGTGGAAATCTCAGGATATTTGGATGAGAAATCAAGATGCCTCAATTAGGAACGCAGAAACTTAAGTAGGGCAACTTGCAAATTTTATCTCAAATAGGACATATGGCACTTTTCCATCTAACATGGACAAGAACCTAAAGGAAAAAGCAAAGGCAATTACCTTAAGAAGTGAAAAAGAGGTAAAAGAAGTTGAAAATGGTAAGAATTCTTCAAATTTGGTGGAACCAACAATAGAGGTAAGTATTACTAAACCCGATGTTAATCATGATATGTCTACTGTTATTAAGTAAAGTAAAGGTAAGGAAAAACTGGTCTCTACTATTCTTGATGAATTTAAATTACCTTATCCATCTCTAGCTAGGAAGGAAAAACACAATGAACAGTTAACTAGATTTTTAGATATATTTAAAAAGTTGCATGTAAATTTACCATTTGATGAAGCTTTATTGCACATGCCTAAATATGCTAAGTTCATGAAAGAGCTATATTTGAATAAGAAAAAGCTAGAGGGTGTAGGAATGGTCTAAGTATCTAAAAACTGTAGTGCAATTTTAATGAACAAAATTCCTGAAAAATTAGAGGATCCTGGTAGTTTTACTTTGCCTTGTGAGTTAGGAGAAAATTTTTTTGGTTATGCATTATATGATTTGGATGCTAGTATTAACTTGATGCCTTATTCAATTTGCAAGAAATTAAAATTGGGAGACATCAAGGAAAACTGAATAACACTATAGTTGGTGGATAGATCGGTAACAAGACCAAAGGGTATAATAGAGGACTTATGGGTAAAGGTTGGAAATTTTATATTTCTAGTTGATTTTATGGTGATGGATATAGAAAAGGACCGTAAGGTTCCATTGATAGTGGAAAGGCCATTTCTGAATACAACAAAGGCATTAATTGATGTACATGGACAAATAGTTACCTTGAGGTTTAATGAGGAAGAAATGGTCTTTAATTTGAATAAGTGATGAAACACCCGTTTTATGACTTTGAAGAGTCTATTTGCTTTATGGATAGTGTTCAGAAATGTGTGGAGGAGAAATAAGATAAAATTTTGTTAGATGATACACTGCAAGATTGCTTGATGCAGTCAAGGAACAGGGAGAAAGCTGAAAAGAAAGAAGAGGAGCTAGAAAAAAAGCATAATGAGGAAGGAACAAAGGAGGATAAGCCATCCCCTCCTAAGAGAGAAAATAAATTTGAACTTAAAACTCTTCTTACACATTTTAAAAATGTATTTTTAAAAGATAATACTAAACTAGTAATTATTTCTTCACTTTTGACAGGTTTGTAAGAAGAGATACTTATGAAATTGTTGAAGAAGCATAAAAGAGCAATCAGTTGGGAGACATTTGACTTGAAGAGAATTAGTCCTAGTTATTGTACACACCGGATACCTATGGAGAATGACTTCAAACCAGTTATGCAACCTCAAAGCAGACTCAATCCAGTTATGCAAAAAGTAGTGAAGAAAAAGGTACTTAAACTACTAGATGCAAGTATTGTTTATCCTATTTCTGCTAGTAGTTGGGTGAGTCCAATACAATGTGTGTCTAAAAAGAGGGGTATGGTTGTGATAACTAATGAAACAAATGAACTTATCCCAACAAGCATGGTGACAGGATGAAGGGTGTGTATAGATTATAGGAGGTTGAATAATGCCAATAGGAAAGATCATTTTCCTTTGCCTTTTATTGACCACATGCTAGAGAAGTTGGCTGAGAATAGATTTTACTATTTTTTAAATGGTTATTCGAGATACATGCAAATACTTATAGCACCGAAAGACCAAGAAAAGACTACATTCACATGTCCTTATGGCACATTTGCCTATAGGAGAATACCATTTGGTCTTTGTAATGCCCCAGGCACCTTTCAAAGGTGTATAATGGCCATATTTCATGATTTCATTAAAAAAAATTATGGAAGTGTTTATGGATAACTTTACCTTGTATGGTCATGATTTTGAGTCTTGCTTGAATAACCTTACTTTGGTCATAAAAAGGTTTAAAGAAACTAATCTTGTCCTTAATTGGAAAAAAATGTCACTTCATGGTAAGGAAAGGTATAGTTTTAGGGCATAAGATTTCTGAAAAAGGAATTGAAGCAGATAAGACTAAAATAGATGTGATTGCTAAATTGCCTTACTCTACTAGTGTTAAGGCATTAGGAGTTTCCTTGGTCATGCCGGCTTTTATTTTCGATTTATTAAGGATTCTTTCAAAATTGCAAAATTGCTTTCTAATTTACTACTTAAAGATGCTACATTTTAACTTTGATGCTGAGTGTTTGCATGCTTTCAATTTACTAAAGCAAAATTTAATTACAGCACCAGTAATAGCATCATTGGATTAGAACCTACCGTTTGAAATAATATGTGATGCTAGTGATTATACAGTAGGAGCAGTTTTAGGATAGAGGAGGGATAAGATTTTTCATACCATCTATTATGCTAGCCATACACTCATTGGAGCTCAAGTGAACTATACCACCATTGAGAAAGAATTTTCGGCAATTGTCTTTTCTTTTGAAAAATTTAGGCCCCATCTCTTAGGATTTAAAGTTACAATGTGGTCGGACCATGCGAATATTCGACACATTTTTGCTAAGAAGGATTCCAAACCAAGGCTTATTATATGGGTTTTGCTACTGCAGTAATTTGATGTAGAAATCGAGGATAAAAAGAGAGTTGAAAATTTTGTAGCTGACCATTTACCCAGATTGGATCATGCTCACATAGAAAAGGGAGAAAATTTTGATTTATTTCCTGATGAACATATTTGTGCTATTTATGTTTATGTAGGTTCCATTCCTTGGTACGCTAATATTGCTAATTATCTTGTAGGAGGTTATCTACCAAATGACTTCACTTGGAAATAGAAGAAGAAGCTAAAAGCAGATGCAAGGCATTATCTGTGAGATTATCCATATTTGATCAAGATATGTCCGCATCAAGTGCTTAGGAAATGTGTTCCAAAGGAGGATAAAGAATATATCATGAGACAATATCACGGAGGAGATGTTGGAGGTCACCATAGACCAAACCATACAGTGCAGAAAATTTTATAGTCAGGTTTCTTTTTGTATTCTCTTTTGACTGATGTTAAGTCTTTTATAGAATTATGTGATAGGTGTCAACGTGTAGAAAATATATTGAAGAGGGATGAAATGCCCATTAATAATGTGTTAGAAGTAGAGATTTTTGAGTTTAGGGTATTGATTTTATGGGGCCATTTCCAAATTTATATGGATTTGAGTATATCCTAGTTGCCATGGATTATGTGAGTAAATGGGTAGAAACAGTAGCCACTAGGACATATGATGCTAGAGTTGTGCTTGAATTCATTAGAAGGAATGTTTTCATTAGGTTCGAGGCACCAAGACCTATTATAAGTGATGAAGGCAAGCATTTTGTTAACCATTAATTCAGAACGTTACTTAAAAAATTCGGTGTCAAGCATAAAATAACAACCCCATATCACCCTTAAGAAAATGGGCAAGTGAAAGTGTCTAATAAGGAGATGAAATCAATCTTAGAGAAAATAGTAAATAGTGTTAGAAAAGATTGGTCTCAAAAGTTAGATGAGGCTCTCTGGACTTATAGAATTGCATATAAGACCCTTATAGACATGTCTCGTTTAGGTTGATTTTTGGAAAAACGTGTCATTTTTCGGTCGAATTAGAGCATAAGGCATATTAGGTAACAAAACTGCTTAACTTTAATTTGAGATGTGCAGGAGAAAAAAGAAGTTTATAGCTCAATGAACTTGATGAGTTTTGACAGTGGTCTTACGACAATAAGTCTCTTTAAAAGAAGAAAACGAAGCAGTGGCATGACAAGAAATTAAATCCGAAGGAATTTGCTGTTGGGATGTTGGTTTTACTATACAATAGCCATCTGAAGTTATTTCTAGGTAAGCTAAAATCCAGATGGTTGGGTCCATATCAACTGTTATCTAGTAAAGAGTTTGGAGTAGTGACCATCAAGAGCATGAAGGATGGGTGTGAATATAAAGTTAATGGTCACAGGTTAAAGCCTGATCGAATTAGGCAAGTAGAGATTGTTGAAGCAACCATGGTTTTGTGGGACTATTAATAGGGTTTTAAAAGTCTAGTTGAGGACTTGCTAAACTTAGAACTACACCCCTTCCTTTTATTTGTGTGTGTTACTTAGTTTTGTACTATTAGTTTTTTTTTCTATTCTAATAGTTTGTGTGATTTGGTTTGATTTTGTTAGTTTGTGTTTTGTGCTATTTTGTGCTACAATATAAGTCAGTTGTTTTTTTTGGTTTCGTGCTTAAGTGTTTCATGAAGTACAAAATGATAGATGTAAAGTAGAGTGGGGAGAATAGCTCATGTTGTTATATTAGTAGTCACTTTTATGCAGTAGTTTATGTGCAATCTAAGCATAGTCAATGTTAGAAGCATTTTAATTTGTTCGTGCACAGAAAATCAATTTTTGTTAAGAGCTTTTAATTCTGTGGTGGAATTATGATTTTGTTGAAGAGGAATTAATCAAAGCAATATAGCAATTTAGGTGAACATCAAGTCAAAAATTCATTTTGAGATTTATATTGCATGAAGAATAACTAGGCATTTTTTTAGACTTTGTTTATGAATCGAGACCCTTCACTCGGTAGAGTGAAAAGTCACTCCATCAAGTGTGTCATCCAAAGTGCGTAATCTATTTTTGCTTTATTAATCTAGTGGTTTATCACTTGGTAGAGTGAATTCCACTCCATCGGGTACTTTATCACTCAGTAGAGTGAGAATTCACTCCATTGAGTCCCTTTTAATGCTTGTGTGTGTCATTTTTTTTAATTCTCCATACAATAGCAAAGCACTCGGTAGAGTGAAAAGTCACTCCACCAAGTATCCCTTCACTCCACCGAGTTGGCCACTATAAAAACCCCTATAATTCTTATACTCCACCGTACACTCTTTCCTTTGCTCCAAGATTTTTCTCTCACTCTCTCACTCGCCCAACTCACTCCACCTAGCCAATTAGGTTTTTGTTTTTGATTGATCATCTTTGCATCCTAAATTCAATCAAGTAAGTTTTCTTCTTGCACTTTAATTCTTTCAATGAACATTGTTTTGACTATCTGCTTGGGGTTTTTGCTCTTCATTTTGTACAAATTGGCTCGCTTAAATTGACCTCTATTTGATAATATTTTTTACCACATTGATTATATCTACATTGAGTCTTGGAAATTGCTTTTAAAATTTTACATTTGGGTTTTAAATGGTTAAGATTACCTTTTAAAATTCCTCAAAGACTAAGATAATTCTTTGTGCTTAATTTTCTTTTTATTATCCATTTTAAATCACTCTCATATGTTGGAATTTTATTTTCACACTTGATTTAAACATGTTTTACACTTAAGTTCATGTATTGATATTTGAGGAAGTTGGGCTAATTGTTGAGTGTTTCTTCGTGAGTGAGTTGATTGATTCTTATATATTGTGGCATTGGTTTTGGCTATCATTACTTTGTGTAGTGGCACCCAAAAGATCAAAAAAGAGTGAAGTATCAAGCTCATCTAGTGATCATCTTCTCGCATACATTGATGAAGAAGATAGACAATTGTATGAATATTTTGTGGAGGACAATTTTGTCAAGCCGATTTATCTAAAGAAATTTAATCTGGATATTGCGGATCGCAATTTATGGAACGAGATTCTCCCTTTGATTAGAAATATTGGTTGGGAGAAGTTCATTAAAAAGCAACCAGAGGTGCACTCGTATTTAACACGTAATTTCTTTACATCATTTAAGCTTTCTTTTGAAGATGAATAGGAAGAAGGCACAGTCAGTTTTAAGCTTGGTAGGAAGACTCACCACATGCCTTTTCCAGAGTTTGCACAGAAATTGAATTTTTCCACAGTTGCTATAGGCGAATTACCTAATGCCACCCCATAGGAGAATTGGAAATTCATTCGAGATTCCATAAACCTAATGCCCTATCAATCTAGCAAGCTAAAGGCTTGTGCTTTGGGCAGTCATGCACTTCTGTCCTTTATCGATATTTATCCCTCACCTTCTTTAGTTGTCTTGACAACCCAGATGCAATTAATGCTAAGGAATGTATGCTTTTAAGATATAGGGTATTTTGATCAATGGTGCTGTCCTTTTGTGCCAAAAAATAGAAGAGTTGTAGAAAATGAGGAGCACTATTAAAGAGACATCACTGGATAGGTTGTACATTTAATGGAAAAAGCCATAGGTTATATATGGATATGAGGGAATCTCTTAAAGAGCCTGCATTCATAGACTATGAGATGTTGATGCAAATGAAGGTATTAGTCAAGAAGCCACATAGACATTGGTTCTATAAGGAGGAGTATTTGAGGCTAGTCACTATTGGTAGAAACAAAGAGGACGATGAAGATCCCACTGCTTATGCTCCAGCTGTATAGGAACCTGCACCAGAGGAACCCTCGCCCTAAATGCTTGCTTTTATGAATCAAGTGAATGGTCAGTTGGATAATATGTAGGATAGTATTAATAAAGTAAAGCAGACTCTTGAGCAGTTTGTTGCCAATTTTTGGGAACGATATCCACCACCACCACTCCCACAATCTAATTGAGCTGAATATCAGTTTACTGTGGATAACAAATTTTTGAGAGAGGGATAGAGCTTCTCTAAGCTCAATTTTGCTTATATTCCGAAAGTAGAATCTAATTCTCCCCTTCATGAAAACACTTATGTTTATTTTTTGTTTTTATTTTTTCTTTTGTAGTTTTATTTGCTTTGTCTGTAAGGTTAACTTTAGGAGCAACTTTGTTTTTTTTTTGTTTGCTTTAAGTAATAGTACTATTAAATGTTACTAGTCTTTGTTAGTAGTTTGTTTTCCTATTTTAGTTACTCTAGTCAAATAGTTAGTTCAGAACTATAACTTAGCTTACACTAGACTTAGTTTACCCTATTTTAATTCTCAAAAATTAAACTGGTCGAACTTGAACTTATATTGTGCAATGTTTAAAATATTTGTTTAGCATCCAGATAAGCATGTTGTTTAATGAGTTTTTAGCTAGTTTAACATTCAACTTGACTTATATTTGTTAGTTTCCACTTTGTGAGCACCAAAACTAGTTTTGAGATAAGAGAAAAACCAGTGCATTGTAGTAGTTGAGCAAGAAATTTTAGGACACTAGAATCTTCATCATTAACCTTCAAAGCATAAAAATAACTCAAGCAACTTAGAAAGTGATCTAGACATGAGCTTTTCTTGTTGAGCCATATTTAGACTTTTTATCTACCTTGTTTGTTTAATTATCCCTTGTTAGCCATTTTGATCTTAATGAGGTGTGCTTAATGCGTGCCATATTTTATCTTTCTTAATACACTCAATTATTAACCATATAGCCTAAAAATCCTTTATCTTTCCCTCTAGAATTAGGCACTCTAGAATTGGATAGGTTAACTTTTATTTGGTATTGTTGAAGAGTGTAGAGAGATAGTTTGGAATTATTGGAAAAGGATATAAATGAATCAAGAAATTAGTGAAAAGTTTTACCTTGTGACTACTCATTTGATCGTCATATTGCCAGTAAATGAAGTTAGTATCAAGAAAGAAAAAGAAAAAGGCATTGAAAATAAAGCTAGCATTTATAGAAAAATCTTATGTGTGAGGTAGTTACAAGGGAAAGAAATTGTGACTTAAAAAAGGGATGAATTGTGAATTTGTAAAAGTTACAACAATTTTGCTCTCAAAGGCATTGTGGGGTAAGCAAGTCTGGCTAAGTACTTAAATTGTTTTGTTAGTGGGTTAAAATTTTAGAAATGTTAATCTATCTTGTTATAGAGTGGCTATTCTTATTGATTATCGATTGTCCATTCTTTGATAACCAACACCTTAATCCCATTACAGCCTTTGAAGACCTAAGTGATTCTAAGTTTTGATTTAAGTTGATGACCTTAGGGTTTCGGTGCTAAAGGAGAGGCTTATGGTGCTTCTAGAGTTTCAAGTGTGAAACTGATGGTACATTTAGGTGTACATTCATTCTAAACTTGACTATGAATTTGCATTGGTGTTTTGGTTCTTGATAATGCTTGAATTATTGTGGTCTTGCACACATATATGAAAACTAGCTTATATTGTCTTGTTTGAATTTGTTCTACTTAGAATTTTATTAAGTGCTCTTGTTAATTGCTAAGCTTGGTTTTGAAATGCATAATTCTTGGTTGAAGTTTGATTATTTTAAGAAGTTAATTTATTCTAATTTGCTCGGAGGCGAGCAAAGACTAAGTGTGGGATATTTGATAAGTATGAATTGTACTATATTATTAGTGTGTTTTTAATGTATTTATTATGTTAATTTAGGGATAATTTGGTTAAATTAGTGTTAATTTTTTTAAGAAGCATTTTATGAGCTTAATTGGTTAATTTGGTGCTTTTAGGTGTGTAATTGAAGAAAAGGAGAAATTACAAGGGCAAAAGTGTAATTTTAGCACTTGAAGGATTTTAAAAAGCCAACTTTCATCGTGTTAGTCCAAAACCTAATCATTCAGTGGAGTGGATTACTCACTCTACCGAGTCACCTATAGAGGAAAAGGAGAAGTTTTGTTTATCAATCGAGAGAGTAACCACTCGATGGAGTGGCATACTCACTCTACTGAGTAGGATAAGAGGAATAGGGCTTGTAGAAATGCTCCACTGGGTGGAGTGGATTACACACTCTAACGAGTCACTTCAAGGATCAAGAAGTGTGGAACCTCACTCGGTGGAGTGAAATATCACTCTACCGAGTATAGTTGTTGAATGTCAATAGGGCTCTACCTTCTGTTGGTTTGGAAGTTTTGACAGTCAAAATTCTTCCATTCTTGAGCTATTTAAGCAGTAAAGAACATTAGTTTAGAGAAGGGATCAATTGTCACCAATCAAAAAGCTTTAATTTTTAGTTTTGCATTTAGGGTTTAGAAATTACAATTAAAGACTTTGCAAGGACTTTAAGAGTAGTGGAAAAACTCTAAGTGTTTGTATCGGTTTTGTTTATTTATGTTCTTTAATTTTAAGATGAAATGTAAGTAATTCTTTTCCTTTTGCTAGATGATACTTGAATCCTTAACTCTTATTATAATGACTTAGTTGTGCCTACATTAAATATAATCTTGATTATTTCTTAGTTCTTGATCAATTTCTTATCTCTGGTTGTATTGTATTAATGATTAACATATTTGATAAATGGTTGATGATTGATTTCAATTATGATCGATGATATGTATCACTACAAGAATTCCGTCGCTAATTAATGAATTTCCGTCTCTAATTCAATATAGCGACTAGAAGACTGTTCGTTGCTATTTGGCATATTTAGCGACTAAAATGAAAAACAATCGCTAATTTTAGCAACGAAAACTCCGTCGCTATAGTAAAAAATTCGTCGCTAATTAACCCCTAAAATCATTCTTCATTATATTAAGAAAATATTAGCGACCAATTATTTCGTCGCTATTTTTAGTCGCTAAAAAATAAATTATTTTTACGATAGTTTGGCGTAATTTACCGACGAACTATAGAGTCGTTGTTACCGTCACTAATTGTTTTTATTTACTGAATTAGCATATTTTTAGTGACTAATAAACTCGTTGCTATTTTCATTGCTATATTAAAAATTTTAATTTTTTTATATTTATGAATTTATTTTTTATATATCATTGAATAATACATTAATTCATTGTTTACCCAATATTTAATAGAGACCATACGTAAGTATATAAATGCAAATCCAAATGTAATTTATAAATTTATAATATAAAACATAGTATCAAGTTATAACTAATATACAATTACAAATTACTTGAAATACTAAATGACTTTGTCACCCCACAAAGTATCATCCTAAACAATAAACCATAATATTAAAAATAACATCGAAATTGACATTAACAATAATGTTCAAATAAAACAATCAGTAAGCAGTGGCGATGTCAATTTGAGGCAGAATCGCGCTTACCGGATGGAGAATCATCATGTGGATTATCTCCTTCTGCACCTGAAGGGGAAACATCATCATATGTAGGTGTTATAGTATTAGTATTAGGCTGAACAGGTGGTTGTTAAACCCCAAGTGAGGAAGCAATGATCGAATAGTCCATGCGACAATCTCCTCGACATCTTCCTTTGTCAATAATCTCACATTGAATGGAAGGCATTGCTTGTACCAGCACAACTTGATGTACCTGATGGAGAAACAATAGAAAGCACATATGAGCCAAGTTTATATACTTTTGTCCTTTTATTGCATCGTGTAGCCTTAAAAAACAACTCGAAATTATCCACATATGACTCATCTTGTGATCGCTCATATCAGAGTTGCTCATACCTCTCCTATAAAACCACAACAATTTTTAACAAGTCTAAATGATTTTGTATGTTCTATGCAATATGTGCAAGCATATTTCCCACATGTACTTCAACTAGACATCATGGAATATGTGGGAAAGTCATTGATTGTCCACATCAGCACAGCTCGCATATGAAAGTTTTGCTTCCTTGACACATCATATATTGACACTCCATTATCCCATAATTCATTCAACTCATGAATAAAAGGTTGTAGATAGACATCAATTTTTTTCTTTGGATTTTTAGGGCCAGGTACAATAATAGTTAGAAACATGTAAGCCTCCTTCATACACATCCAAGGTGGTAAGTTGTAGGACATAAGGATTACAGGCCATGAAGAGTATTTCTTACCATATTGACCAAACGGCTAAAAATCATCTGTGCACAACCCAACCTGACATTTCTAGCCTCAGCAGCAAATGAAGGATGAGTTTCATTGAAATGCTTCCAAGCTAAAGAATTTGAAGGATGCTGCATAACCCATTCATTTTGGATATGGTTATGATGCCATCTCATATTTGTTGCTGTCGTTTTTGATTGATATAATCGTTGCAACCGAGGTGTTAGTGGAAAGTGACACATCCTTTTATAAGCTTTGGCTCTGTGTTTGCGAGATTGTACACGCATTTTAAATCTAGGGTGGTTACAAAATCGGCAATGAGTTAAGTTCTCATATTCTAGCCAAAACAACATACATCCCTTATTGTAAAAATTAATTTTTTGGATAGGTAAGCCTAAGCTTCTAACAAGCTTTTTTGTTTGATAGAAATTGTCAAGCAATATGTTACCTCTAGGCAAAGCTTCTTTAATCAATTGGATATTTGCATAAAAAACCTCTCCGATAGATTAAACTCAGATTTGGCATACAACATTCTTACAACCATAGAAAGCTGAGAATAGTTCTCACAATCGGGATACAACTTCACATTACTAGATTCAAGAAGATCATAAAATTGCTGACATTATGGATTAGGAGTCTTATCTATAGAATTTACATTAACATTGGATGGATCGTCTTGGTCAAAATTGTAAGTAGTTTAGTCTTCTGAATTAAAAGGTTGCCAATGGGTGTCGGTATGAAAATTAAGTCCAACTACATCCATAACTATTTGCTGATATAGATTTCTTACCTCGAAACATGGTATTATTTCATTAATTATTTCGTATGGATTGTCATCGTAACTCATCATGTTCATCTCCCCATGGCAATTCCAAATTAAATAATCCAAAACAATCCCTTGTTGAAGAGGTGATTCATAACAGTGTCCACATCATGGAACTTTCAGTTCTTACATGTCATGCATGGGCACCTTATATGATCCCCACTCATTTCTTCAGGATGAGAAGTGGCAAATTTAATAAAATTATCCAATCCATATATGAATGAGGAATTAATCCTTCCTTCTCGATCCCATCGATTATACATCCAACTACGATCTAAAGATTCCATTTAGTCTACATTTATTAGTTTTAACAAAGTCAGAAAAAAAAACAAGAAGTTTGCTAAATGTATAAAGTATTGGAAGAAGTGACCATAAAAGTACAATACTTGTAACACCTACATTCATTATACATTGCAAATTATTTCATTTTAATGTCAAGTTATTCTATTTAATAGCTACTGATTATTCTGTTTTGCTTAATCCCATACACAACAGCCAAATTGATCAAATGTTTTTATAGATTAATTAGAAAGAGCAAATGTTATAGCAAGATGCAATAATTAAATGGTGATAATGAACCTAACCAACAACACTCCTTTTTTTTTCTTGGGTTACAATTGAATCTTCAAAATTTAAGTACTATGACCACCAAATAGATACTGCAAGTACATCAATTGAAACAAAGACAAAACATAACAAAGTCAGAAAAATTTTGGTAACTATGAGCACCAAACACAAATTGCATGCACAGTAATAGTAACAAAGTCAAAACAAAATAGAATCTTCAAAATTATGTTGACTATCAGCACCAAAGAAACAAAAACAAAACATAACAAAGTCATAAAAATTTTAGTAAAACAAAAACTGCATGTACATCATGAGAAATAAAGACAAGACATTTACAGAATCTTTAATATTTTATTAACTATGATCACTTTAAAAAATTGCAAGTACAGCATGGAAACAAACATAAAACATAACAAAGTTGGAAATATTTTAGTAAACCAGAAACATGCATGTCCAACAGTAGAAACAAAGAACAAAGTGTAAAAACAAAATCTCTACCTAAGAAACACATTTTTTAAATTCAAATAACAGAGTGCAGAGCCTTCCTTTTCTATCTCTATATTGAATCACATATTTTTTATAAGCTGCAAAAATTTAATTAAAATTATAGAAAGCTAAACAGCAGCTCAAATAACAAATACAGAGCGACAAACCTAAGAACATAGTGCAGAAATAAAATCTCTAACTAAGAAACAAAACAATAACAACAAAAATCGAGAAAATAACCTATAAAAGCCCCTAAACTATAAGAGAAAACCAGCCAAAGCTAGAGATTCATCACAAATATCTGGGATCAGTCAAGTAAATTCAATATATTACTTACAAATACTTAATAATCTATAAGTTGAGTACAAATTCTGCATCAAAGTCTAGAAAATTGAAATTGAAGTCTAAGCTTTGGAGATCTGCAAGAATATCATAAACAAGTCTAGAAAAATGAAATTGAAGTTGGAAAGCACCAATAAGCACCAAGATATAGCTATGACCGAATCAACTAACAGAATAAAAAAAACAAAAACAAGTCGGGCATCTAAGATTGGAAAAGTAAATGGAATAATGTTAAGAAATCAACTTAGCAAATTCATTATTATTCAATAAAAAGGTTTTTTTTAAAAAAAAGAAACATAGATAGTTAGAAACACAACAAAGCTATATAAGACATAGGATTACTAGAATTTCATTATTCCTGCATGAGCTATTCTTCTAAATTAACAAAAGGGTAATAATCACTCTTTATATGATTCTTCGATCTTTTTGAACATATTTATCAGTCTCAATTATGTCTTCCAAATATTCAAGAAAACTTTCATCAGGGGGCCCTTGAGCTTTTTACATATATATGTTGTAAATAACTATAAAAATATATAATAAATTGCAGGTGGCTTTTGCAAGGTCATGTTTATGAGAGAATCCCAATAATCATTTCATATACATGTGGCTATTCCAATATAATAAGTTTGAATTTTTTACACTCCATTCAGCTATATAAAGGGCATAAAACTTTATATCTTCTTAAGACATGACCAGAAAAAAACAATATTGCAGTCTTTAGTTAAGGCCTCTTACAAGTATATGGCACCTAATAATACACTATTGGATTGAATCTTTTAAATTAATATAAGAAAGAACTACACTTTTTAGTGACTCTACCACAAAAAGAGAAGAAAATGAATTATTATAATGTGCTATCATCAATTATAAATGCCTTCAACCTAGCCTGAAATGTATCGTTTAATCTCCATCATTAGATTTAGTACAACTGCATGTTCTTCCATAAGAGATGGTTTAAATCTTTTTATGATCAAGGAGAGTAATCATGTCAAAAGTTACCCTCTTTAGAAAGTCCCTCCCATTAGAATCAGTGTAAAACGCCTTGTTTGTCACCAAATTTGATATCATTCATATGATTACCTCTTTCCCTACAGTATCTTCTATGGGGACTGGACCAATCTTCAGAACAAAAGATTGTCATAAATCATAATAGCCAAACAAATTTGGGTTACACTTTGTAGCTATGGAAAAAAAGAGCACTAAGGTGATCATGTTTGGCAGAGTTAACCTATTTCAAAGTAGATATCAGTCTAGAGGAAAGAAAACATAATGAGACTCACAGTGAATTCAATTTCAGCATGCTTTTTTGTCTTTGTGAAGTAAAATTTACATGCCATTTAGAAGTAACATCTAGCATTGAATGATCTTAAGGTTGCAGAACAACAATATAATTAATTTTAACTTAGTCCATAAATAGTCCTAATTTGCATACAAAGTATTAATATTGTTTATTTTAGATTAAGAAAATTACTGGATAACATGAATGAACTCCAAATTTAGTAAAAGCTCTGCATCAAGCACTGACTTGACATTCCACATTCAGTTGTATATTAACAATGGATATTTCTATGACTTCCTATATGTCTTGTTATGATGCATTATCAGCTGTAAAAGCATGAAAAGGTACTGAAGGGTTAAAAATCAATTCAGACATGAATTAGCTATCTAAGGCTGCATAATTACAACTTTATTTGGACTGGGAATAGGGCCACAATTTTATTCCAAGACATTAGCATATGAATCCATTAAAGTAGCCTTAGCTAAAAAAATATTACATTAGAACACCAATCAAAAAGATGCCCAAGACATCTACCTAATCTTTACAAGATTAGTTTACAAAATTTATGTTTCATTTCTAATAAAAAAATTACTTTTCATCCAATGTCAATCGAGTATAATATATTTTATTTTTGCATTTCATAAACTTAGTGAGTGATTATATTTTTAAATCTTCAATCTTTTCAAGCTATGCTATTTTCAGTTCCTAATTTAACAAAATGGAAAATTAAGGATTAAGGATTTATTATTGACAAACAAAGGATTTCAACCTTTTCCCATTTTGTTCTTAATTACATCACAAAAGCTTCTTCCACTGAAGTAAGTAATTTTACACACAAATTGAGGAAAGAAAATGAAAATGAAAATAAACCCATAACTAAAATAGTAAAAACTAGATGATAGCCTATATTCTATCGTCTACTAAAAGCAGCAACAAAAGTTGAAACCAAATAAATAAATAAATAATGGCTAGTTAATATTTGACCAGAAATTGCCTATGTAAGCCAAAAAACAATAAATCATAGATAATTACTGGTCAAAATATGTTTATAAATTATTGGATTGCTTCCACTTGGAAAGGCCTTTGGATTTTTTGCTAGCGTTAATAAGGCAGTATTCCCAGCAAAGCCTTTTACAAACTATTAATATTGCTAATTTTATATTTTACAAACTATTAATATAGCTAATGGTGTGGCTCTACTTGGTTGAGTGCAAGATTTGCCATCCAACTCAGCAAATTCATTATTATTCAATAAAAAGGTTTTTTTAAACATACATAGATAATTAGACACACAACAGACCCATCTAAGAAATAAGATTACTCAAATTTCATTTTTTCTGCATGAGTTATTCTTCTAAATTAACAAAAGGGCAATACTCACTCTTTATATGATTCTTCCATCTTTTGAACATATTTATCAGTCCCAATTATGTCTTCCAAATATTTAAGAAAACCTTCATTGGGGGGGGGGCCTTGAGCTTTGGGTTAACTCAATGAAATCTACTCAACTTTTGGACCTTGTAACTTATGGTGATGAAATAAGGAAAATTGAATGGAAATATATACAAATAGTAAGAAATCCATTTATCCTTTATATATGTGTGAACTCATTTTTATCTTTATTATATTTTATATATAAAAAGAAAGGCCATACATATGCCAACTTAATTTCCAATTTAAGTGTTTACTATAATATTTTTTCCAACGTAGACAACACAAAGATTTTCAAGATTCTGAAATTTCAACTCCCCTAAAAATCTAAGTACTAGAAACATTAACAACCCATTAAGTATTTTATTTATAATCTAGGAAGAAATCCATTTAATTTGACCAATTTCATCCTATTTTATAGACATTAGTCTTATTTTCTCAAATTCCTCACATTGCCAATATCACTACATCAACCAAATGTGAGGAAAGTAATGCAAACAGTAGCAAATTGTACATAACAGTGAACCCAAAGGGATTGTGAGTGCTTTCATCTCTACAAATTCTGAACAAGTAAAAAAAATGTGTAACTTGATCTCTATTTTTATATAATACAATTTGTAGGTTGGAACCTTCCTCCCAATGCTTTAGGATTATAACCATGAGCTTTCATCAGTGCATAGACATTAATGGAGTTAGTTGGAAGGAGGTTTCAAGAGAAACCAATTAGTTTTACTAGAAAGAATTCAAGGTATATGTATATATTTTTTTCATAAAGAATTCTGCATTTAAGTTATATTACGTATAATTATAACTAATAATAAACTAATGCTAATATAATTTCAGAAAAAGTGCCATTGGGATGCTGAAATCAATAGTCTCATTAGGATAAATTGGGAGATAAAGGCCACTTAGAGGTATAAGGATTACGTTTACAATGTAAAGGTGTCCAAAGAAAAGCCAAAAGACTTCCCAGAACCAGTATAGATTAGGTGGAATCAAATTTTCAATCTCCCTAAGTGCATTCAAGTGTCAAAGACAAAAAAGTTCAATTGTTATAGAGGAAATGAAAAAAAAGCTCCTGGATCGTATACTAGAGGAACGATTTCTATTGCTGAGCATATCTCGCGATTGGTAAGTATATTAATTACAATGTAAATTCATACTTTAATATTAGTGACAATGTCATTTTGCATAATATTTTGTAATTGATATCGGGATTTGAGTAAGCTAAAATTATATTTATTAGGATGGATATTCATTATCAAATGATTGATCGAAAGTGACTCTCTTCATATAGAGGATGATTATGAGAAATTATACTGTAAATTCTTTTGTCATTAACAGATGATGGATGTTTGCACTTGAAGTTTGATGTGTCTGTATTTTGAATTTACATGATTAAAGTGCAGTGATTTTGAGAATCATGCAAGTGTATGTATTTTGGATTTCCATGATGGATGTTTGCACTTGAAGTTTGATGTGTATGTATTTTTGGTTTCCATGATTTAAGTGCAGTGATTTTGAGTAGCAGCTACTTGCATGGCATTTTTTGTCTTTATATCAGGAGACATGTTTAGTGATGATGGTGGTAGTACTGTTAAAATAAGAGAGTATTGTGTGAGTGCAAAAATTAACTTACATATATTATTCTAATAGTTTTTCTTATGTTGCAAATGATATAGAAGGAGTATGGCCTGCCACCTACAGTTCCCGAGGCCTACCTACACACACTATAAATAATGATGGGAAGATATATGTGGCCGATCATAGCGGGAAAGTGTATGTAAGTAACATGGAATATAGTTGTTTTAGTTTTCACAGTTATTTAAATGGCAAATGATTGTCAATAATGAGTTGTTCTCATATTTATGCTTGTTAAAAATTGTTGTGGTTTTATAAGAGAGAGATATACACTACAAAAAAACTGCTGATTAGCGATGAAAAATTCCGTCGCTAATTAGCTATTTTTCGTCGCTAATTAAAATTAGCGACGCCGCGACGAACAGTCGCTAATAGGCCAGTTGCGAATATATTAGCGACAGATTTCAAATTCAGTCGCTAATTATATTTCGTCGCAAATTTTTTTTCGTCGCTAATTTATATTCCTAATAGTCGTCGAATTATAATAATAATATTTAGCGACTAAATTTTCCGTCGCTAAATAAAAATTTAGTGTAAAATTTAGCGACGAAAAATTTGTCGCTAATTTGGTCGCTAATTATTTCTGAAACTATATCTATTACATATTAGCGACAGAATTTCTGTCGCATATCCGTCGCTAAATTATTGCATAATTTAATTTTTTCTTTTGTTGTATTTGAAAATTTTGATCCTGTATACAATAATGGTTATTTATTTTTTTTAACCTGTACATAACAATAATCTCACACATACAAATATTTATTTATTCCAAATTAGAATATGTTCCAAAATACACACGCACATATATATATATATATATAGAATAGTAATTGAAAACGTACATAATATCAAACAATCTATGCTAAAACAATAAATAGTAATAATACCATACTAATTAGCATGAACAGTGTTATTTTCCAAAATTAAAAGGTCCACATCCTATCAAAACTCCTAAAAATCTGCCAGAATGAATGAAAATCTCTACAAAATTGGTCTTCCCAAGCCATCTTTGTTCACGATTTTCCATGAAATCCTGTCGTGAAAGGAACATAATTATGGGAATTTCTTATCTACATGTAATAGTCAATGATTTATTTTTGGAGAGTTTATATGAAAAATAACGAGGTTGTACCTTACTCGAACTGTAAATGGGGTTTTATAAACAGGAAGCTTGGCTTTACTGGAGCCATTAGCGGATAAAAGACACAGATCAGTGGGCTTCAAAGAAGAGCCTAGCAATTGAATATTTAGCAATAATTAGAAAAACCACCAATCACATTCATCACATTAAGAAAGCCATAAACAGAATATGGTAGCAAATAACATCACAAATTATAATCAATCATAAAGCAGCAAGACAAAGTTTAACAGTAAATTCCTAAGAAAAAGCATGAAATGCATTTCCATCTTAGGGGAAAAAAATCAGAATCACCGGACTTTCCACTTCCCAATTCAAACCCAGGTCTCAAAATCAACAACTGGATTCGAAAATATCAAAATTTACTGATATGATTGACAATCTTAGAATTGGAAAGAAATGAGAAAATTAAAATTTTTGAAGTTGAAGTTATCGGGGGCGAAAAATTGAAAAGGTGGAGGTGCGAATGAAATGAAGGAGGTGGAAAGAGCAGTCATGGCTTTAACAGAAGTGTTTAGTGAGAATTTCACAACACAGTTTCTGAAGCAGAAACCAGCAAATCAAAAAAACCAATAGAACCAATAGCTTAAATGGATAGCCATTTTCATGAAAGGCTACCAGCCATGCATGTCATTGAAAACTGATCAAAATTTAGTTATATGGATTACTTTATAAACTAGAATGGCATCTAATACCAAGAAACTCCAGGGACAATCACTTGAACAATTCACCCAACATCTTCAAAAAATAGATGTTAAATCTAGCAAATACAGTAGCAAATAAATCTTTCAATCAAGGAAGATGTTAAATCTAGCAAATACTTAAGCTACTGAAATGTCCTTCCTACTTATTTTAACTAGTTATTAACATTGGTATTAAGGAGGAGAAAGGAAAGAAGTGGACAGCGTACTAAAACATGAATAAATTGCTCTACTTTTGAACTTATTTTGAAATCCAATGAAAAAAATTTTCCAGGGAAATCCCAAAGTTGACACCATCCAATTAATCAGGGTTGTCATAAAATGAAGGAAGTACTTGTATATTTTTATACAAAAGAAACACTGAACAATTATAGAACCCTGCTTAATAATTGTAGTAGTAAGAAACAATTG
This sequence comes from Excoecaria agallocha, assembly GCA_037975025.1. Lineage (NCBI taxonomy): Eukaryota > Viridiplantae > Streptophyta > Magnoliopsida > Malpighiales > Euphorbiaceae > Excoecaria > Excoecaria agallocha. The sequence continues at coordinate 30,959,276 of CM075821.1, read as the reverse complement.
TAGTTTAGAGCTAGAATATAACATTATTAGATAAGGTAAAGAAAAACAACGTGGAGGGAAGTGAAGAGAAAGAAGAAGAAAGGGAACTAAATGGACCAACCTTTTAATTTATTGAATATCCATTTGGCTCTTCCTTTAATACTGCTTTGCAATGACTGTTGAACATAACAAAACAAAAATGTCAGCATAAAAAACTGCAGTGGAAACTTATTCATAAAAAGCTAGGCACTTGAGTGTAAGCCAACTTACAAAAGGAAAAATATTCATAAGCATAAGTATATGTGCTATCAAGAACAAAAGTTACTAAACACTCTCTACTTTAGGAAAGGAAAGAGAAAAATCAGGTGGATTTACAACATTTCAAGTTAAACTTGTAAGGTTCCCAAAACCCTGGGTCCTCCAGGCCAAATATACTCTTATATCCTCAAGGTATATATGGCACTTGTGACTCCCAATTTATTATCATTTAATATGAAACTTAATATAAAATTATTCTCTAAATAATTTAGTCAAATTCTATTTAATTAAAATTAATTTTGGGACCCTTTTTATTAATGAAATTAACACCTCTAGTTTAACATCCAAATGAATTGGTGCAGAGTATTTGAAGACATTCTTATAAAATTCATTTCAAATTTAGTAAATTTATCTTCTGTGTATATAATATATATCTAAGTAATTTGGTGTTTATTTTAGGCTAAATTGACCACAAATTATAGGATACTACAAATGACAAGTCCAAAGGCAAACAAACAATTATGTCATTCATGATACATAAGCAAGTAGGTAAAGTAAATTAGTTCCTCCTGCCAATGACAGAAAACGAAGAAACAATTAGGACCCAAAAATTAAATTTGGAAAAATCGAGTCATTGGACTCACAAGCCAATAATCATAAAGAGACAAACTCTTCAAGCTGATGGCTGAGCTCCTCTACCCTATCTCTCAACCTAGATGCCCTCATATCAGCCAACCTCAAGGACTTCTCTGTAGCCAACCTCAAGGACTTCTATAGTGATATCAATAATTATACTTAATAATGGATGCAATGTTCATTGCAATCAAGATATATCATTATTCTCAATTTCTTCTTCAAATTTCTAATCATAATTTATCAGTCAACATTACAATGACTCAGTAGTCGTGCATTTGTCAAGTATACCCTGGGTTCTCAAAGCTTTTATAGAAAGATCTTCAACTCTAACTTATTGTCACCATTCAAGAAGCTATAATCTTTTTTCTGAGTCACTCCCATGAAAACTTTTGCTGTTTCAATGCAAAATGACTAAAAAAATAAATATTAAAAATATAGAAAATGAATCCATGTGGGAGAAAGATGTTGCTCAAAAAACAATGAAGCATCACATGAACAGAGTGGTATAATTTAATGGCCAAATCAGTGAGCATGGGCATACCTGAGCATTGAATTCTTGCTCAACAGCTCGGCCAATAGCAGCCTCTTGCTCTGCTGCTACTTTCCATCTCGTGATTTCCTCTTCAGCAGCAACAATGTCCATCATAAGCACTTCAACCTAAAATATCCAATAGGAAAAGTTCAAAATATATTCAATAGAGGCAAGTGAAAAGAGGACATGGATTTTTCTCAAACTAGTTCAACAGTGAAGTTCACTACCTAATAGCCACACAAGCTCCAAGCATCCAAAGATAAAGCAGTACTAAATAATCAAAGTAATTTTTAGCAAATGTTTTATGACTTACACTTTCATTTGCCACCCTCTCCTTCTCCTCAAGTTCCTCTATTCTACGCATTCTATTGCCCAGTTCCTTTGCTTGGACCTCAACACGCTCTTTCAGTAAACTCTCCTTCTGCCCTTAAACATAGTAAGATAGCAAATAAAACAGAGAAATAATTAGTAAATACAAGCATGTAATACAGCTTTTGTTGTCAATATAGAGGCTTGCGAGTTTCAGTTACCTTAATTCCTCCACAGTATGCCGCAGCTCAACTATCTCAAGCTGAGATGTTTTAACAATATTCTCCAAAGCCCGTTTCAGGCTTGTATCCTTCCTCCTTAAGAAAATATATATATATATATATATATATATATATATATATATATATATATATATATATATATATATATATATATATATATATATATATATATATATGGATAATTAATATATAATCAAATACTCGTTTCATCAAACACCTGTGACCTATCAAGCATGTAACAAATCACTTCACTAATTTTGCTAGAAACACCTTAATCTGTCTCTTTTGACAAATTTAAGTAACGTAAAGCTGCTCAAATTCACATATGTGCAGGTTTAAGAAAAAGAAATGTGAACATAGCTCTAAATATAGCTGCTCACAAATTATGGAGCAGCAAACTTTTGTAAGAAATCTTTCTTAATACAAATGACTGTCTTCTGAAAAAAATAAATTAAAAACTTTAATTAAGATCCATCACTAACACTGCCATTGGTAGTTATCTTCAACCTTGTACACCGTTCTTCAAACAAAGAAATAAAAAGAAAAAGAAAGTAATATTAGACCTCTGTGATATTTCGGCGACTAGATTAGGAATAGAGATATACCACCGATTCCTTCACCTGAAATTTTAAGTTCCAACAGTGAGAGAGAGATAGAGAGAGAGACGGGGAGTGACAGTGAGGAGCGAGGGTGGGATATAAAGAGAACATAGTGCCATACTTTATTCACCGGAGCTTTGTCGGATCCTCGTCGGAGCTCCGTCGGTGTACACCGATACTATCATCGTGAAGATCGGAGTCTCAAGATGTTGCTTCCAGTGGTCACGCGCCTACCTAGGCTGTCGTTTCGTCGAAAATCCAGCAAAATGATCGACGACTTCTCCTCGCCGATATCCCTGCTGTCGGCGAGTGAGGGGTCATGGAGGGCGTCGGAGGATTCGTCTTGCCCTTAGGAGTCTTCCGGCGGTGGTCGTCTCATCGTTCACCGCTGACAGTCACCGAAAAAAGGAGGAACCGCTTGATGGAGCTAGAAGAAACAGAGCAGCTGCGTTTTCCCCCTTTTTTTAATTCTTTTCTTTTTCTTTCTCAATTTGTGGCCACTCACACAAATGTCCCGAAATATAGGACTTCACTTCACTTTTTTTTAATTTTTTTTGCCTTAAAATGCCACTGTCAATAAAATGGCCACCACTTTACTAGGCTTTTACGTTTCTTTATTATTATTATTATTATTATTATTATTATTATTATTATTATTATTATATACTTAATTTAAATTAATTATGGTTTTGTAAATTAAAATGTATTTTAATTTAACAACACTAAATTCAAAAATTTACAAATAATTACTTAGTCGACCTAAACTCTTGATAAAATTATACTCTTGCTCACCTAAATTAAATATTATTCATAAGTTATAAATATTTTCGGTCGACTCAGAATCAGGATGTTACACGATGGCGACCGGCGTCTCTTCTTATTCGTCTCTACCAATCTCCCCCACGATATGTTCTCCATTTTTTTGTAGCCTCAAAATACCACTATCAATTAATGGCCACCACTTTTTCTAGATCCCGAATGTTCTAAGCTTTTATGTTTTATTATTATTATTATTATTATTATTATTATTATTATTATTATTATATACTTTACTTAAGTTAATTGTGGTTTTGTAAATTAAAATGTATTTTAATTTAACAATACTAAATTCCAAAATTCACAAATAATTTCTTAGTTAACCTAAACTCTCGATCAAATCATACTCCTACTCACCTAAATCAAATATTACTCATAAGTTAGAAATATTTTCAGTCGACTCAGAGTCGGGGCGTTACATGTTCAGCTGAAGGTGTCTTCACCTAAATCCAAAAAATAGCCTATTTTTTGCAACAAAAACTAAACTTACAGATTCTAAAAACTAATCTTCACCGTTCAAAATAAACAAAAACGAGTTTCGAAAGTACTAACCAAATATAAGGCCAATCTAACGGCAAATGATTTTTCGATCATTTTCGTATACAAAACTGGTCATTACGTCAAAAATTCAGAAAACAGCCCCTATTTTGCAACAAAAACTAAACTTACATATCTTAAAAACTAATCTTCACCGTCCAAAATAAACAAAAACGAGTTTTAAACGTACTAACAAAAAATAAGGCCAATCTAACGGCAAATAATTTTCCGACCATTTTCGTATACAAAACTAATCATTAAGTCAAAAATCCAGAAAACAGCCTCTTTTTTACAACAAAAACTAAACTTACAGATCTTAAAAACTAATCTTTACCGTCCAAAATAAAAAACAACAAGTTTTGAACGTACTAACAAAAAATAAGGCCAATCTAACGGCAAATAATTTTTTGATTATTTTCGTATAGAAAACTGATCATTACGTCAAAAATCTAGAAAACAACATTTTTTTGCAACAAAAATTAAAATTACAGACCTTAAAAACTAATTTTTACCGTTCAAAATTAACAAAAAGGTATTTCAAACGTACTCACCAAAATTTATGCCAATCTAACAGCAAATAATTTTTTGATCGTCTTCACATTCAAAATTGGTCATTATGTAAAAAAATCCAGAAAACAACCTATTTCTTGCAACAAAAACTGAACTTACAGATCTTCAAAATTAATCTTCACCGTCCAAAATTAAAAACAAGGAGTTTCAAACGTACTCACCAAAAATCAGGCCAATCTAACGGCAAATAATTTTTCAATCATTTTCGTATACAAAACTGGTCATTAAGTAAAAAATTCAGAGAACAACCTCTTTTTTGCAATAAAAATTGAACTTACAGACCTTAAAAACTAATCTTTACCGTTCAAAATTAACAACAAGGAATTTTGAACGTACTCACCAAAAATTAGGCCGATCTAACGGCAAATGATTTTTCGATTCTCTTTACATACAAAATTGGTCATTATATAAAAAATTCAGAAAACAGCTTCTTTTTTGCAACAAAAACTGAACTTACAGATCTTAAAAACTAATCTTCACCGTTCAAAATAGCCTATACATTTATCTTTTTATCATCACCTTTTCTATTTATATTTTTATTCGACAAACAAAATATTTTAATCCTCTTAACTTATCAAAATTTTTCAATTCAGTCACTTAATTGAATTTATGTTCAATTGGGATCTTAAATCTCTAATTAAATGAAATAATTAACTGTTGAATCTTTACTTACATTATTTCGTATAAAAGCTGTTCAATTTGTATGAAACGGTGGAAAGATGTGAGGGAAGAGAAAATATTATTTTTATATGTAGGGTTAATTCCTAAAATTACTAAAATACCCCTACCAAATTTCATCATTTTATCCTTGTATTCAAGGATAATTTTGTAAATATATATAACTAAAATTTTTAATAATTTAAAATTTGCTCAAAATTTGAACAAAATAAAAATAAATTTTTAATTTTTTATAATCATTTTAAATGAAATAATAAACTTTATATTATTATTATATAAATATTTATATTTATTATTTTTCATAATATGACTATATAATACTTATAACAATTACTTTATTATTATTATTATTAAAATGTAATTTTTTTAAATAAATAAGTTTATATTTGGGGATAATTGATAAAGAAATCAATAAAATTCATAATAATTTAATATTTGATTTAAATTTTATAAATCAAAAATTAATTACAAATTTTTTTATTATTATTTTGAATGAAATAATAAATATTATATTATTATTTTATAAATATTTATTTTTTTAATCTTGAACATGCAAATATATAATAATCGTAACAATTAGTTTATTATTATTATTAAAAATATAAATTTTCTAAATAAATAACTTTAGATTTTGGTATAATTGATAAAAAAAATATTATCAACTTATAAAATAATTTCTAATTTTCTGTTACAAAATAAAATATTCATTTCATATGGTCTATATTAAAATTACTTAAAACTATACATAAATCATGTGAGTGAAATTTAAAAAAATTATTTCTTAATTTATTTGCGACGGATTAGCGACTAAATATGTCCATCACTAATTGTATTACTGTAACAAATTACTATTAGCGACAGAAACTTTCTGTCGCTAAACCGTCGCAAAAAAGGCGCTATATTTTCCCTCGAAAATTAGCGACTAAAATGTTCGTCGCTAAATTTTGTGGAACTAATTTCATGAATAAAAAATTATAAAATTTAGCGACGGAAATATTCGTCGCTAATTCCATCGCAAAACATGGCGCGTATACTTCCCGCCAATAATTAGCGACTGTTTATCCATTCTGTCGCTATTTCGTCGCAAAAAATTAAAAAATATCCTCCCCACGAACAAATTGTAAAACAATCGTGAATCCGTCGCTAAATTAACGACGAAATAATGCCATCGCTAAATTTAGTCGCTAATTGACAGTTTTTTGTAGTGATATGAGTAACTCTAATTTGAGCGATCGCAAGATGAGTCATCTGTGGATGAGTCAAGTTGTTTTTTTAAGGCTGCACGATGCAATAAAAGGAAAAAAAGTATACGGACTTGGCTCATATGAGCCGCCCGTTATTTCTCCATCAAGTAAATTAAGTTATGCTGGTACAAGCAATGCCTCCCATTCAAATGTGACATTATTGACAAAGGAAGATGTCGAGGAGATTGTCGCATGGGTTATTCGATCATTGCTTCCTCACTTAGGGGTTCAGCAACCACCTATTCAGCCTAATACTAATACTACAGGACCTGCACATGATGATGTTTCCCCTTCAGGTGCACAAAGAGATAATCCACATGATGATTCTCCATCAGGTAATTGCAATTCTACCCCAAATTGACATCGCCATTGCTTGCTGATTGTTTTATTTGAACATTATTGTTAATGTTAATTTGGATGTTATTTTTAATACTGTGATTTATTGTTTAGGATGATACTTTGTGGGGTGACAAAGTCATTTAGTATTTCAAGTAATTTGTAATTGTATATTAGTTATGACTTGATACTATGTTTTATATTACAAATTTATAAATTACATTTGAATTTGCATTTATATACTTATGTATGGTGTTTATTAAATATTGGGTAAACAATGAACTAATATATTATTCAATGATATATAAAAAATGAATTCATAAATATAAACAAATTAAATTTTTTACTATAGCGATGAGTCTATTCGTCACTAAAAATATGCTAATTTAGTAAATAGAAAAAAATTAGCGACGGTAATAGCAACTTTATAGTTCATCGGTAATTTTAGCGACGAAAATAAATTACGCCAAACTATCGCAAAAATAATCTAATTTTTAGCAACTAAAAATAGCAACAAAATAATTGGTCGCTAATATTTTCTCATTATAATGACGACTGATTTTAGGGGTTAATTAGCGATAGATTTTTTTACTGTAGCGATTGATTTTTCGTTGCTAAAATTAGCGACTAGTTTTCAATTTAGTCGCTAAATATGTCAGCGACGGCCAAATAGTAACGAACAGTCGTCTAGTCGCTATATCGAATCATCGATGGAAATTCATTAATTAGCGACAGAATTTGCCATAGCTATTTCACTGTTTTTTTTGTAGTGATAATACATAATTTTAGAGAAAAAATATATTTGCTTGAACACATATCGAATTTGCTGTCAATTTCCTCAATTACACTTTCTAAAACTTTAATTCATGCTTACTTTTCCATCTCCTTTTTCTTCATATATCCATAAAATTGACATAAATTCTTGAATTAAAAATATGTAAATTCAAAAATTAATGTAATTTTTGTTGGTTAATTACACTAATTCTTAATTAACCCAAAGAATAATTAAACCCCCAAATTTTTTTCCAATCCCGAAGTCTTTAGGCTTTGTTTTTCTCCATTTTCTTCAAATTTCTACCATAATCTATCAAATAAAAAGAAAGAATAAAACTTACCTCTTGATTAATGGAGACAAACGATAGTAAAAGGATGGAATTAGTGGAGGACCAAAGTAAGAAAGGAAGAAGAGGTTAGGTTGCTGCTATTACGCAACGGAAATGAGAAGAGGAAGAAAGAAGAAGATGCCGAAGGGGCTGCCGTTAAAGGAAAGGAAAAAAAAACCCCAACTCCCAAAATGACATAGTTTGGGTGAATTTTTAATTTAATCCCTCTAAATACCATTTGGGCCCTCAAACTAATTTATTTTAATATTTAAATCCCCATTCAGATATAAATTAAAATATTAAATTTTTCTTTCCTCTGTTATTATTATTTTTTAACACTCATTTACTTTTATTTTATTTTTTTTCATCGAGTCATGCCTAAGGTCGGATTTGACTAACGACACTATTCAAGTAACTAGGGTTTGGGGCATTACAGGATCCCTATAGAGGTTTGTCAAAAAAAACTTAGGAGAAAGAAGACTATCGAGGAAGTGATAAGTTTGATTCAGATCAAGATGAAATGAAATGAAAGGTATTGGTGCAATTCAACATAGGGGTGTTCAAATGTGGGTTGAATGGGTTATAATTGGTTTTCTCTTCAATCCATCTAAATTGTTAAATGTGTTGAACCCAACCCAAATTAGGTGGGTTATGAACTAATTTTTTTTTTATGTTGGGTTGGTTGGTTTATGTAGGTTATATGGGTTATGTTAATTTTTTATGTTATATTATAAACATATGAATTATTCATATTTATATATTTTTAAATATAAATAATTAATTTTATTTTTTTAAATACCACAAGCTTATAAATTCATAGTGCCATAAAATTTAAAATTACATATAAATTTCATAAAAAAAATTAAAAATGTCTTAAAATTTAAAATTACTTTTAAATTGGTTGCATATGCCGATTTTTTCAGTGCACATTTATTAGTTGTATATGCCAATCTTTGGAAATAATTGTTTGTTGTGGAGTTAATATATATGGGAATATAATATATTATAAATCTACCATAAAATTTAATTTTCAAATTGTATCATTGTTGTTGGGAATGTAAAAAAATCGTGTAATATATTATCCACATTAAAAGTTCAATGAATACAAAAGTGAAATCATACTACAAGAATCTTCCTAGTGATTAATTTACTTATTTTATTAATTTACTATGGGTAATTTTTCTATATTATAGCTATACTCAAATAAAGAAGATTAAATAGGATCCCATGTAAAATTTCAGATTCGATTTTTTTAATGATAATTTTGTAATTAGTGATTGTATTCTTCTTTTTTATAATTAAAACAAAAAAAAATTAAATAAGATATTATTTTTCATAATTTTATTTTTATAAATATTTTTTTAAATACTGCATACATATAAATTAATAGTGTTATAAAATTTAAAATTATATATAAATTTCATTAAAAAATTAATATTGTCCTAAAATTTAAAATTACTTATCATCAATTGGATATGTGGCATGTGATTTAGTGCCACTTGCATTAGACAAAATTGCTTTCGATTTTTAAAATTTAATTAGTTAAATAAGCTAACTAACAGTAGTTTCAGATCCATCAACTTTCAATTAGCTAGAAAATAATGCATTATTTCGGATGCAGTAGTGGCATTGCTCATGTTACTATCTGCTGCAAGTGATAGGAACATTATGCTGTAAGAAGTCTGCAAGTGATTGGATCCACACCACCACTACCCCGGCTCCCACAACCACACCACCGCCGCCGCCATCCCATGCCACACCGCCACCACTATCGTAGCCCCATCACCACTGCCACTACAAAACTACAGCCACCGTTGTCATTGCCACAACCGCCATCATCGAAATTATTATTATAATATAAATGAATAATTAAAAGAATATAATACAGTTTTAAATATATAAAACAGTTTTGTAAAAAATAAATAATAAAAATTGAGAATAGATGAGTAAAAGAAAAATGTGTGAGTGAGAGTGTATTTAAAGAAGAGTGTAATGTGGATTAATTGGTTGGGTTATATAATAACCCATAACCCACATGTATATTTTTAAAATATTAGAATGAGTTATATGGTTTGTAATAATCCACTATAATTAGGGATGAGTATGATTAACCGAAAAATCGATCCGAAATCGAATCGATTTTTAGGTTAACCGAACCAAAATTTTAGGTTTATAGTTTTTACTTTAAAAATCGGTGGTTAACCGATCCAAAACTGAAATCGAATATATATATATATTTTAAATTTTACACTTATATTTTTCAATTTTTGTATAATTTATAAATATTATGATATATAATTTTGTAAAATACATATTTTTAGTAAATAAATATTAAAATTATGTGCATAATTAGCATTCTATTGTTAATTTTTTATTGAATATTTTTAATTTTTATAATTAATTATGAAAATTTTATTTTTATTTTAATTATTTTAATAGATATTATATTTAATTAGTATTTTTTTCATTTTTAAAGCATTTTTAACTATTAAAAATAATATTATAAATTGTATAATTTATTAAATTTATATATTAAAAATTTTTAATGGTTAACCAATAAACTAATCCGACAAATCGAATTAAAAATCGAAACCGATATAGCGGTTAACCGATAATAATGAACTGATTTAAAAAAATTGTTAATGAACTGGCATGCTCATCCCTAACTATAATTATAAAAAAAAAATGAATTAAGTAGGTTGAGTTAGATAAGTTAAATGAGTTACACCAAATTTGAACACTCATATTAGCAAAAAGCTGGAGATATCAACATTGTCATAACGACAATAGAAATAAGATTTGTATACATTATTAAATTAAAGTGATTAGAATATAATGATATTTAAAAAAAATAAAAAAGTATTATAAAATTTAAATTTAAAAATTTTTCATGTTGTATAAAACAATTATGGACTTAATTCGATAATTTATACGATCTTGTTTGATCTGACGTGAACCTACCTGAATCTGCCGATCATGGCCCAATTGTGCTAATATTTTCCTGTTCAACTTTTTCCACTGGATAAAATGTGTATAGTCTACGAATTCATACATTGTTTATTAATATAACATTATATAATATCTTATGATATTATATTATTATTATAAAGGTGAATGTGCATATTAGTTAAATTTTTTTTTAATATAGATGAAATAGAGTAGTTCCTATAACTTGGTCCTTATTTAATTAGTGTAATAAATTCAATAAAATGTTTTTGCATTATTGATTTTATTTTGAAAATTTTAAAATTTTTTCGGTCATAAAAAATAAATATTATTCTTTATCAATTTCATATTGGATTTATAAAAATATAGGTTAAAATGTCCAATTAAGAGAAGGAAATTGTTTAAAAAAAAGAAATAAATAAATAGAAATAAAACTGCAAATTTATTTATATTGAATTTTATTAGAGAATACTAAATTGAGCAGACTCAAAATTTAATATATTAACTGTAATATTTTACAATCACAATTCAACTATTCACTTTACACAAACACACACTTCATGACACCATATAATTTTCTCTCATCTCCATATACTTTTTTCCCATATTCTAAGGTACACTAAAATGAAGCCAATTGCTCCTTATATATTTGTTAAAGTCGGTACCGACTTTGTATTTCCTATGTATTTTAAAACAATTAGATTTATAAAGTTATATAGAAAGTTTACAATTAATTGGTGAACATTTTAGAGAGAAATAGTTAACTAAATGATAATTTTTCTAGAACTGTATACAAGTCTGTGATGCCTTATTCAACAATTAAAGAGAACATTTTAATTTTTGTTCTAATACTTTTAAAAGTTCCAACTCTTGAATCAATAAAACACGACGCATTTTGTTTAGATTTGGAGAAACTCATAATTTTTGGAGAAACTCATAATTTTTTAAAGAATTGCTTATTCGTTTTTTACATGACATATTTCTATTTTATCTATTATGATATCACATGTCTCACTAATTAATTATATGCCTAAAAAATCTCAACAATACCAGATTTGAAGATATAAAAATAGATATATCTTTTGAGTTGTTACGGTTGTGGAATAGAAAAAGAAAACAACAAGATTAATGTTTCAATAAATAATTTCTATTTTCTGCTAATTTATGTTTTTTTTTTATTATCTGCTACTATCAAATAAAATTGCTCATTAAAATTTGAGGAATACACCTTTTCTTTATTTTTGTTTTTATTGGGAACGCTTTATCTTGAAATACGATATTCATACACGTTTCAAACTTTTTTTAAAAACCCGAATTTCGATTTAGTAAATATATTTACGTTGATACAATCAGAAAGGGGAAACATTTTGGAATTCATTTTTTTATCGTGCATTCTTTTTACGAAACCACGTAAAATTTCATTTTTACAAAATGATAAGTCATCCCTAAAAGTATTACTAAAGGAATTAATATTGTAGTGTGATTCTCCACTCTATATATAACCATCAGTATTTTGAAACTCGGCTCAGATATCGATTCAGCCTATCAACTGGATCATGGGTTAATTGGTTCGATCGGATAGACTCAAAGTTTTTGTTATTTTTTTAAATATAATTATTTACAAAAAATTTAAAATATGATATGTAAAAATATATTTAAAAACCTATTAATTACCAAATATCAATATAAAAATATTAATTTTAAGTTCAACAAAAGTTGAAAATATAAAAATCAAATAAATTATCTTAAATAGTAAATATCTAAATAAATCCACATAATATAAAAAAACAAACATTCAAATAAGTTCATTTAATATGATGAACAAATATCATTAATAATCAATCTTCATCTTTAATTCCATCTCTGATAACATATAAAAAAAATAAAATATAAGATGAGGGCTAAGGCCAACCCATTAAAGACCTGCTAAAAAAGCTCAATATTGAAAGACTAGAAGCCCACTATCAAAAGTTACAGCTGGACTACAATTGGACCACCTTTCAAGGTCAAAAGCTCTATAAATGGGGTAACTTCCCTCATAAGTCACAAATTGGTCTCTCTCTAAGACCCTCTCTCTCATTTTCCCTACATATTACGATAACTAACTTGAGCATCGGAGCACTAACACCCGGTAGGATCAAGCTAGTCTCCTTTTTGCAGGCCATTCAAGCCTTTTCTTCGATCAAGCATCATATCCCTAATTCAGGTATTGATCTCTCTCTATTCTATGAAATTTTGTGATTTATTATTTGGTATTTTCGTTGAGAGACGACGCCAGTACTCAGCCTGAAACCGAAGAAAAGGGATGTCCATTCCATGGCTGCTCCTTGTAAAAGTTTTGACTCCTTGTAGAAGTTTTCAACTTCAAGCTCCTTGTGAAAATCACGCTCCTATTCAGTCCATCGCAAGGATCCAGTGACAGGCAAGACCTGAAGCTTGAAAATGGAGTGAAGAAACCATCTTAGCTAAAACAAAAAGCAAAAAAAAAAAACTTAGATCTAAAAATCCCGAGCTTGATTTAGCGAAGAAAGCTTAGATCTAAAAGTATTGAGCTAGATCTCATGAGAAAAGCTTAGATCTAAAAAATCTTGGGTTTGATTCTTAAAAAAGAGAGAGAGAGAGAGAGAGTAGAGGGCGGAGATCTGAGATCGAAAAAGAGAGAGAGAGCAGGGAAACAAAGCTTTTAGCCATGTTGGCGTTGAAAGGCATTTCAAGAGCTCATTCTTCAATAGTTGACTAGAGTTGACCTTACAAGGAGTTCATCGGTAACTAGTATAGCTGCCCAAGAGAAGCAGTCATTTCGAGTCTCAAGACCCTTATGAGTCGTGCTGAAGCAAGATTTATTTAAAGGGGGTTGATGCTACACTTTGTCGTACGTCCCCTGTTTCCCTTCAAAGGGAAGCCACATCCACCGATCCGATCGGCAGTTTGCCACCACCGATTGAAAGTTCACCATCACTGATCGAAAGTTCGTCATCATCGATTGAGATAGCCCTGCCTCTGATCGGAGTTGCCCCCTTTCACCTTTATTTTGTGCTTAAAAAAAGAGCAAGACAGCGACCAGTGGGGCTTAGGAGCAGGGTTTCCTTGGGACGATCAAGAGTTGCGACCACAATGACTGCTAAGAGAAGAAATCTAAAGCAAGATCTTAGTTGGGTACAAAAAAGAGCAAGATCTCAATAGCAGAGAGGGGTTTTCCAGCGAAGGCATGACTATAGTAGCTACTCAAAGCCATACTCACCTAATCTGTAAATTTGGCTCATGCCAAGTACATCCTTCTTGATAACTACGAAAAAAACATCTCCAAGGCCCAGTCAGGTCAGCCCAACAACACTCAACAATGTCCAAAGCCCATCAACAAAAAGGACAAAGCATGAGCTGGAAGATAAGACATAAAGGTGTGGTTTTCGATTGGACTGATGGGACGTCCTATCTTGTCTAGTCCACTGACACAAGCAAATGCCCATACCTTCCACCTGCTCTGTGTCATATTGCCGCACACCTACTCTAATGTCAGTTATCATGCCCCAAAGTACTTAAGTATCCCTCCCAAAGAACTCTTATAAATAGCCTAAAACACAATGGCTCCAGGTATTGAATATTTAAGACTCTCTCTCTCTCTCTAAATACTCTCTCTCTAAAAGCTACTAATTTAAGTTTCGGAATGCTAACGCCCGAGTTTGATCGGACACTCCATCTTGCAGGTCCTATCATCCGATCAGATCTTCCAGCCACTAGCTCTCTTTATCTCAGATAAAGACAAATCATGCTTTATCATTTTGGTGCTTTCATTGAGAGAAAATGACAGGTTTGAGATTCAATGAACATGCAGCTTCTGGAGAGTATAATCACAACAGCCAGGATAGATTTAGGCCCTTAGAAAGAAGAGAAAGGTATCCTAGATCCCCTATTAGGAGTAACCTCATCCCATATGTCAATGACGTAGCCATGCGGCAATCGAAAGATACCCCTATTACTATCAGGGACATGCGCGCCATTCTTAGTGACTTCACTAAGAGCATAATTCAAACTTTAAAAAAGGGGAAAATGACCAGGACTTCTAAAAAAGGCCATGAAATGGACTTCATGGCCGAAGACTTTGGAAGAAGAAGGAATAAGGGGATTTCCATCAATGAGCCAAGAGCTCATGATAATAGAAGGGTAGGGGTCAGAACCCCAGGTAGACACGACAAGGGGAAGGGGACACTGTCCTCAACCAGAGATTCTCCATACATCCCAAGTAGATCTTCCACCTCGTCCATTGGGGACAATTTGTCTTTCATGTGCATGCCAAATTGCAGCCGCATGAAGGGGCAGAGAGATGAATTCACCTCAATAGACATGAGCAAGGAGGACAAATGGTTCAAACAAAAGCTCAAGCAGTTTGACTTGACAGGTTTCAAAAAAGGCGTGTTCGAGGGAAACACCTGCGGCAACACAGCCTCCCCATTTTGCAGGGAAATCACAGAGTCAGAGTTACCTCCTAGGTGGAGAGATGTGATAATGGATAGGTATATAGGTGAGACTGACCCTGCCACTCATCTTGCAGAATATCTAACGAAAGTGCAGGTGTACACCTACGATGAAAGAATTGCCTCCAGGATATTCCCTACCATCTTTGGAGGAGATGCCCTCATGTGGTTCCACGAGCTTCCGTAAGGGTCAATCACCTTTTTTCGACAACTAAAGGAGCTCTTCATTACACGGTTCATCGTACAGATGCGAATGCCAAAATCTGTGAGCGATATGTGCAACCTTTATTAGAGGACCGATGAAAGTCTTCGAGACTACATTGACAGATTTCAAGTCACAATGTTGAAGGTGAGGAATATAAGCATGGAGATGGAATCCACCACTTTCGCCGGCAGTATTGTTGATATTTGAGTCAATTACAACAAGGCCGCCAACTAGCTTTTTCGATCTAATGGAAAGAGCTAGGCAACACATTCAGCTAGATGACGCTTTGAGGTCCAGCCGAGGCAGAAAAAGCAACGTTATTGAAAGGCTCTAGCACCCAGATGGACGGTCATTCAATCACGCTCCAATATCTGAATGAATTACAAGGAGTCCTGAGAGAGCCTCCACTTTGAGAAATTTGGGAAAAAAAAGGAGGCAGAATGATTCAGGTTCGATTGGGGTATTGGTCAGCAGGCTCGAACTTTCACTCCGCTCAATACCAATCCCACACAAGTGTTGATGCGGATCAAGAAAATTTACCAAAAGGTAGAAGGACCCGAAACCATAATAAGTACTGCAAGTTTCACAAGGATGTCAGTCACACAACCGATGAATGTCACCAGCTGAAAGAAGAAATTGAGCGACTCTTACAAAGAGGGTACCTCAAGAGGTTTGTAGGTTCAACCAGAGGGGCAAGTCCTTGTAGATAGTAGGACCTTAAGAAAGATGATTCTGACAACGATGATGACGACGAGTGGAGAAAACCAAAGAATACAAATCCACACCAACCGTACGCCGGTGTCATAAATATGATCACTGGTGGGTCATCCTATGGACAAAATCTCTCTAAAAAAAGAAAAGGGAAAGGTGTCTATGTCTCCCAGACATCTGAACGGCCAGCTTTAGTCACCATATCCAATGAGGATGCACGAGATGTAATGTTCCCTCACGAAGACACCCTTGTTATCAGGGCACGAATCAATAATTTTGATGTAAAGAGGATACTGGTTGACAATGGAAGTGCCTTGAATGTGCTCACTCTACAAGCCTACAGAGCAATGGGGTTGCCGATCGAAGAGCTCAAGCTGAAAACCACACCACTGATCAGACTAGGCAATGCCACAGTGCCGGTGGTAGGATCGGTTGAGTTATTTATCGAGCTCGGCCAGGAACCCCTTGCCCACATCTGCAAGGTAACATTCATGGTTATTGATATAGTTTTTGCTTATAACGCCATTTTGGCAGGCCTCTAATCTTTCAAACTGGATCTGTCACCAGCATTTGTTACATGGTAATGAAAATTTTGACCAGGGGAGGCATCGCCATCCTAAGAGGTGACCAAAAGGCATCGAGAGAGGCCTATATTGCCATGATCAAATACCATAGAGAAGCCATGATGGTAGAACTAGGGCTAGAATGATTTGAGCAGGCGGAGGATCAAAGAATGGATCCTGCAAAGGAAGTCAAGACAAGGACACTTGCTAAAGGCAAGGCCGTTCAAATTGGCACCAACATGAATACGGAGGTACGAACTTAGAAAAGTAATCAAGGCTCAAGCTTTGGCAGACTTTATCGCTAAATTTGCTGGTGAAGAAGTAACAGTCAGTCCCAACCTGCAAAATGGGAAATGATCGTGGATAGAGCTACAAATGACAACCAAGGAGGCACAGGCAACGTAATAATGGGCCCTTTGGGCATTGTCATAAGGTACGCAATAAAATTCAGCTTTAAAATTTTAAATAATATGGTAGAGTATGAAGCACTTTTGTAAGGGCTGAGACTACTCCATGCCATCTGACCGAAGTCAGTCATCATCAAAAGTGACTCCTAGCTTATGACGAGCCAAGTCTTAGGCACATTCGAGGCCAGAGAAGCCAACATAATACAATATCTGGCAAAGGTCAAGGTAGCACTCAAGATGCTAGAAGAATTTTGATCCGAATGGATCTTACAGAAGGTGGCAAGAGATCAAACTTTAGTTGCCGATCGGCTCGCCAAAATGTCTACTTCCAAACAAGGAATGGTGGAAGAAAATATAACCATCGTTGAGCAACCGACCACCTACTTAGATGAACCAGAAATAATGGAAATTGAGCCAGCTTAAGAAACGTTGATGAGCTCCATTAAGCAATACCCGCAAACAGGGCAATTACCTAAAGATAAAGCGAAAGTCTGAAAGGTATCTCAAAAATTCCTAAATCATTCTGTTATTAATGGTGAATTATTCAAAAAAGCTTTCAGTCACCGCTGGCTCAAATGCATGATGGAGGAGAAAAGAGACTACATCCTAAGGGAAATTCATAAAGGCATTTGCGGAGCACACAAGGCTAGTAGGGCCATGGCAAGGAAAGTACTCCAAACTGGATATTTTTGGCCAAGAAACTTCAAAGAAGCTCAAGAAAAAGTAAGAAGGTGCCAGCAATGCCAAATCCATGGGAGAGTCATCAAACAATCGACAGTAGACCAGCAGCTGATCGAAGTTTCTTGGTCGTTCGATCAATGGGGCCTGGACATCCTAGGACCTTTTTCCCAAGAAAAAAGGCAAATAAAGTTCCTCCTTGTCGCCGTCGATCACTTTTCCAAATAGATCAAGGCAGAGCCTCTAGCTACAATCATAGCGGAAAGGGTCAAAAATTTTGCATGGAAGGATATCATTTGCAGGTATGGCTTACCCAATATTTTTATTACAGATAATTGGCAAGCAGTTTGACAGCTCGGTCTTTAGAAACTTTTGCCAAAACCTCAATATTAGCCTTAAGTTCATCTTCGTCACCCATCCCCAGAGCAATGGAATGATCGAGGTCTCCAATCGAACACTCTTGGAAGGCATAAAGAAACGACTAGACAAGGCAAAAGGGCAACTGAACCAAAGAACTGTAAAGCATCTTATGGTCTTATAGGACCTTTCCAAGAGCTGGCACTCATCAAATGCCATTCTCTCTTGTCTACGGCTCTGAGGCAATATACAAGTAAAAATTGATCTCTCATCCTATCGGTCAGCATTCTATTCCGATCGAATGAACATCTTGGATAGATGCCAAGATTTGGACTTGGTTGAGGAAAGGAGAGAAAATGCCTAGACCGAAATCGCTGCCTACAAATAAAGAATCGCTAGATACCACAACATGAAAGTAAGGGAAAAAACCTTCAACGTGGGTGATCTGGTGCTCAAAAAGGAAGATATAAGCTCGAAAAATGCCGGAGTTGGGAAGCTAATGCCAAATTGGAAAGATTCCTATGAAATCTTCAAGGTTCTAAGCTCTACTACTTATAGTCTCAGAACCCTCGAAGGGTCGGATATTCCCAAAAGCTGGAATATTGAAGTACTCAAGAAGTACCATGTATAATCATGTATCAAATTCACATTCAATAAAGAAATTTTTCTCCATTTTTCTTCATCTTTGAAAAAAGGTATGTTTTTATTTATTTGTTTGTTAGTTTTGATGTTTGTTTACAGGTCATTTATTTTACTCCATTCTACAAAAATCCTAATTGTCGGTCATAGTTCATCCGATTAGAATTGAGGGATGATTATTCGCTAGGCCCGATGCTCATTCCCAAGCCCAAAATGTGAAAGCTTTTCTCCATTATAATTCCAGCTCCCTCACTAGTCTCGATGCTTATCCCGAGCCTAAAATGCAAAATCTTTTCTCTATCATAAGTTAGTCTGCTAGGTTCGACGTTATTCTCGAACCAAAGATGCGAGACGCCTCCATTTAATCTCACTAACTCATTCGCTAGGTTCGATGTCTATCCTGAACCCAAAATGTGAAGGACGATGATTGAGTCAGTTATATCTTCTCAGTACTTAATGTACGAAATTGCCAAATCCTCAAAATAATGTATGATTCTCCAATGAATAGCCGATCTTTATATCTGATCGGATCAAGTGATCGTTGATCCTAAAGAGTTGTATACTTTACAATGCTTGAAAAGCATCTTATAATTCAGGAAGTATTCTACTTAGTCAAATTTTCATATTCTCCATGTTTGATTTTATATACTCTCCTTAGCTGATTTTGTGCATTCTCACTGAAGATTTCTATTCATTCCACTTAGTTAATTTTATAACAAATCTTACTCAAAATGAGAATTGCAGTACGAAGGTACAATTGGAAGGCAAACTAAATTTTATATATATGAGGAATCTTTACAAGTTACAAAGAAAGGAGAAAAACTATTACAAAGAAAAAATTTCAAAGAAATAAAAAGCCTAAGCCTCTATATCTACAATCTCTACTGTTGCAGCGTTTAGCTCGACAGCAGGCTCTACAGCAATCTTAGCAGAAAGTTGGGCATTTTCAAGATCCATTGGTAGAGAGATGATAGCTTCAAGCTTCGCTGGCAAAAGGGCAACGACTTCAGGCTCTGTTGCCAGAGGAGGAACGACTTCAGACTCAGTTGGAAAATTGATGCCTGCCTGTGATGCTAAAGGTACTTCCTTTGCCATTCCTTCAGTCTCTAAAATTGGAGGGGCCTCCTCTTCATCATAGTTAGAGGGAGGATTAGGAAGAACCTCTGGATCCTCCATCCAGTCAATATCAACTTCAGGGAAGCGCTACCTGGCTGCATGAATCAACCGAGTTAGCAGCCTTCCTTGGGCATCGCCTAACAGATCAAGGACCTCCTCCTTCTAAGCATCCAGCTCTTTCACTAATTTCTCATGCCAAGATGCCTCCTTTTTCGAAAGAGCTATCTCCAGAGAATTCTTTTTTGCCCGGAGGAGGTCGCATTCGGACAGAGCCTTATCCTTATCTACATTGGCTTTGTCTCTATCTGTATTAGCTTTAAGGTAGTCAGTTGTAAGTTGTAAGCATTCGCCCCTCAGCCTGCCCACCTCCTCCTCATACTTCTTGCACAAAGCACTATTAGCAGCAAGGTGTGCCACATCTCCATTCAAGTGGTCTACTTCGCTCTGCCAAGCCTTGAGATCTTGGGCTAATCGGGCTCTTTCCCTCTTCAGCTCCTCTACCTCAGACCTTAAGAGCGCAACATAATTTTTCATTGCATCATTGGTGACTTCAGCTTCCTTCCTCTGCCAAATGACATCTTCCCACTTTGCTCGGGCATAGGCTGCCATACCGTGCGTGCAAAGCCCTTTTTTGATTAGCTATGAAAAGGGAAAATATCGTTAAAACAAAAAAAAGAGAAGGAGAAGGCAAGTATTACCTCCAGACTTTGCTGTTGAAATAACCCGAACCCTCGAGAGAGAAGGTTGAGCTTCGCCATTGCTTTGAAGTCACTCTCTTGAGCAAGGCCCTGGCAAATGAAGGACGGTACACCCCTGTTGATTACCGACCAATCTTCACCAAACTGCTTCTTCAGAATGACATCGAGGGAAGGGCTTCGCTTTTTCTTGAGCTCTCCTTGGAGGCCTGATAAGTGTGAATTATATATAGTTTTGATATATTTTTAGTTGTGTTATTTAGTTTTTTTGGTTTTATTTAGGTTAATTTAGAGTTAATTTGTTAATATTTATGTTTTTGAAGTTAATTTTATGTTTTGTTTGATTTTTAGGTTTAAATTGTTAATAAAGGGCTTAAAGTGCAAAAAAGACAAAGTTTAGGGCTAAAAGTGCAAATATGAGAGATTTAGGCGAGAAAACGAGCGTCCAGTCCAGAGCCTTAAGATGTGACCACGTGAAAACATTGAAGCATAAGACACGTGGCCACGTGAAGAAGTATACATGAAGAGCCGTGGCCATGTGAAGAAGTAGACATGAAAAGCCATGGCCATGTGAAAAGAATTGAAGAGATGAAGTAAAGACACGTGACCATATGGATTCTTAGTGAAGGACCACATGTGGACACATGTGAGGAAGAACATAAATACACGTGACCATGTATTCAATATCAAAGAGTAAGGCGTGGCCACGTGATCCAGTTTTCCCACTTCGTGAAGGATTATCGAGCTTCCTGTTTTAGCAGAATTTGATTCCTATTCTGTGACTGGGGTTTAACAAGGAGTCTACTACAATTTTGCCTATAAATAGCAGTCTAAAATACAGAAGAAAGAGGGATCGAATCCTGAGAATTAAGCTTTGTTTTCTTAGTTTGTTTTTACGTTCTTTATTTTTACTGTTTTCTCCAAAACGTTTTTTTAATTTTAAGAATGGTTTGTGAGTAGTTTTCTTTAACTTTTGCTGAAAGATACTTGAATCCTTAACTTGTATTGTTATGACTTGAGTTTGTTCTTCAATTTTTAATACAAGTTGATTATTTCTTGCTTCTTAAACATAGTCTTGTCTTTTCTCAATTTTAAGTTGATTATTAACTTGATTAAGCGTTGGTTAATTAATTGGTTTAAGTTGAATAATGACTTGCATGCTCTTAGGTTAATTTAGTTGGATTAATGCATGATTATAATCTGAATAAGCTATAATTGTGTGTTGATTTGAGTAAGTTGAGATTAAGAAAAGGGTAACCAAGAATAGGTGAAAGTTAAATCTCTTGAGAAAGGCTTTAATAGACATCTAGGAGACTTAATTCAGTTCTTTATGCTAAGTGTTAAGTTTATCTGAATAAGAAAATTTGATGCTTGGAATGATAATCTTGAAAAAAGGTTATCTGGTTTGATTAAACTAAATTCTCCATAATCACTTGTATGTTTTCTTTTATTTAAGTCATAAGCAATACTTGTTAAGGTGGATAGTCCTTTAGTAAAAGTTGTTTTTAATATTGATTTTCACCTCATTCAAATTACTTGCTTTCAATAGATTTCTTCTTTACTTTAGCTTTTTCAATTGTTTTATTTTGGTTTTAAATTATTGTTTTTAGTTTTAATTCTTCAATCATCATAAATTTGGGATTTCTCTTCTCTCTTTTCACACAAAATTGGTTTTGAAATTGAAATAGCACATACAAGCACAAGTTTCCCTTGGGTTCGATATTTTGGGTCATAATCTTATTTTCCTATATTACCAGCCGATCTAGTACACTTGCTAGATACCGATCAAGTTTTTGGTGCCGTTTCCCGGGATACATTGGCGTTTGTTTATTTATTTTGATTTTAAAGTGATTTTTGTGTGTTTTCTTTTCTTCTTCATCTAATTTCTTATTTTCTTTTTGGGTGACTAGTGGTTTATGGTGAGAGACAACTCCATCCTACCATTAGACCCTAAAATTGAAAGGGACATTCCATATGATTAGAAGGTTAAGAGGCAACATGAATGACCTAGAAATAGACCAACCTATGAATGATCCATCACCTAGGATTGAAGAGCAACACATACCCCACCAAGCTCTCGGGAATGGGTATAGACCTAAAACTATTAGGAATTATGCTATCCCTAGGTGGAATGAAGAACATAGAACTATTAGGATTCCTCACCACCAACCCTTTGAGATTAAACCCGCTACCATCACTATGGTACAAAGAAATAAATTTTCGGGTTCGAACATAGAGGATCCTGCACAACATTTAGATATGTTCTTAGAAGTGAGTGACACTGTGCAAATTCCTAATGTATCGACTGATGCAATTAGGTTGAAACTTTTTCTATTTACCATCTTAGGAAAAGCTAGGGATTGGCTACAAATGCTACCAAATCAATCCATCCATTCTTGGCAATAAATGCAAGAAAAATTTCTTTGTAAGTTCTTTCCACCTACTAAGACCGTCCTCATTAGGAAACAAATTAGTGACTTCTAGCAATTTTATGAGGAGCCATTCCATGAAGCATGGGAAAAATTTAGGAGACTTTTAAAAAGTTATCCACATCATAAAGTTCCTATTTTTCAACTAATGCATATCTTCTATGCATGTGCCCATCCATCAACAAGATCTTTGCTAGATGCAGCCTCAAATGGTAGTTTCATGAATCAAATTCTCGAGGATGCATTTTTACTCCTTGATGAGATGGCCACCAATGATGCTCAATAGGCAACCTCTAGAGCAACTCAAAAGAAACAGGGAGTTCATAATATTGATGAAATAGCCATGCTAAAAGCTCAATTAGAATTAATGGAAAAAAGACATTTAAAAGAAATAAATGAGCTTAAAGCTAAAAATGTTTCTATGTTATCTAATGAAGTTGATTCTTATGCAGGAATTCTAGGACCTTTGGGAATGAAGAATGTTAAAAGTATGGTAGAAGAAGTCAATGTCTTGAATCCGTATAACAATACTTACAATGCGGGATGGAGAAGCCATCCAAATTTTTCATGGAGGGAAGTTAATCAAGGTTCTTCTTCTAACCCCAATCCTAGACCCCAATTTAACCACAATCAAACTCACAATAATCAACTTCCATACCAAAACCAAGCCCCACCTCATTACCTAAATCAATACCCATCACAAGCATACAACCAACCACTCGGTTTTCAAAAACCTCAACCTCCCCCTCCTCAAGAAAAGAAATCTAATATTGAAGAAATGATTGCAAATTTCATGGCTTCCCAAAACTCAATTTTAGCTAGTCAAGATGCTAGATGAAAATCGCAAGATATTTGGATGAGAAACCAAGAGGCATCCATTAGGAACCTAAAAAACCAAATGGGACAACTTGCTAGTTTTTTTATCACACCGTGCTCAAGGGACATTTCCATCCAATGTAGACCGAAATCCAAAAGAGGAAGCCAAAGCAATCACTTTAAGGAGTGGAAAAGAGTTAAAAAAGACTGAACTTGGTAAGAATTCTTCTAAAAAGGTGGAACCGACAACAGAGGTAAGTGTTTCTAACTCTGAAAATAATGAAAAAGTGCCTCCTACGATTGAGAAGGGTAAAGGTAAAGAAAAACTTATTTCTACTGTTCTTGATGAATCTCAATTACCATTTCCTGTTCTAGCTAGAAAAGAGAAACAAAATGAACAATTGAGTAGATTTTTGGACATGTTTAAGAAGCTACATATAAACTTACAATTTGCTGAAGCTTTATTACACATGCCTAAATATGCTAAATTTATGAAAGAATTGTGCTCTAATAAGAAAAAGCTAGAAGGCATAGGAACGATTCAATTATCCGGTAATTGTAGTGCTATATTAACCAATAAAATTCCTGAAAAATTAGAAGATCCAGGTAGTTTTACATTACCTTGTGAATTAGGAGGTAATTTTGTTGGAAATGCTTTATGTGATTTGGGTGCTAGTATTAATTTGATGCCTTATTCAATTTGCAGGAAATTGAATCTAGGTGATTTAAAGGAAACCCGAATGACGCTTCAATTGGCGGATAGGTCGGTGAAGAGGCCAAAAGGAATCATCGAGGACCTATTGGTAAAAGTAGGAAATTTCATATTTTCATTTGATTTTGTGGTGATGGACATGGAAGAAAATAGAAAAGTGCCATTAATTGTGGGGAGGTCATTCTTGAACACAGCAAGAGCCTTAATTAATGTTCATGGACAAACGGTTACTTTAAGATTTAACGAGGAGGAAATGGTTTTTAATGTTAATAAATTTTAAAAACACCCCTCATATGATTTTGAAGAATCCATTTACTTTGTTGATGAGGTTCAAGAATGTGCCAACACAAAGCAAGAGGAAATCATTCTCAAAGATGAGCTTCAAAGTTGCTTAATGCATCCAAAGAAAATGAAAGAGTTGGATACAAAGGAGAAAAAGTTGATACAAATTATGGAACAAGAGCATAGTGAAGATAATGAAATGGAGGATGAACCATCCCTTCCTAAGGGAGATTCTAAACTTAAAACACTTCCATCTCATTTGAAATATGTATTTTTAAGTGATAATGTTGATTCGGTAATTATTTCATCTTTGTTGATAGATTTGGAAGAAGAAATGCTCATTGGAGTACTAAAAAAGCATAAAGGAGCAATTGGTTGGGCAACATCCGACTTAAAAGGGATTAGCCCAAGCTATTATACACATCGTATACCCATGGAGGACAACTTTAAACCAATGGTGCAACCTTAACGAAGGCTCAACCCAACTATGCAAAAGGTAGTGAAAAAGGAGGTATTGAAACTA
The DNA here is from genome assembly GCA_037975025.1 of Excoecaria agallocha. NCBI lineage: Eukaryota > Viridiplantae > Streptophyta > Magnoliopsida > Malpighiales > Euphorbiaceae > Excoecaria > Excoecaria agallocha. Next base: position 30,933,886 of record CM075821.1, on the reverse strand, counting down.
CTTGATGCAGGTATTATCTATTCTATCTCTGATAGTAATTGGGTAAGTCCTGTTCAATGTGTACCTAAAAAAGGGGGAATGACTGTAGTGATAAATGAAAATAATGAATTAATTCCTACACGCACGGTAACGGAATGGAGGGTACGTATTGACTATAGAAGGTTAAACAATGCCACTAGAAAAGACCACTTTTCATTGCCTTTTATTGACCAAATGTTAGAAAGATTAGCAGGAAATAAATTTTATTGTTTCTTAGATGGCTATTCGGGGTATATGCAAATACCTATAGCCTCGGAAGACCAAGAAAAGACCACATTCACATGTCCATATGGAACATTTACATATAGGAGAATGCCTTTTGGTCTTTGTAATGCACCTGCCACATTTCAACGATGCATGATGGCCATATTTCATGACTTTATTGAAAAATTTATGGAAGTTTTCATGGATGATTTCACTATTTATGGTCATGATTTTGAATCTTGTTTGCATAATCTAGCATTGGTTTTGAAAAGGTGTCAAGAAACAAATTTGGTGCTAAATAGGGAAAAATATCATTTCATGGTTAGAGAAGGCATTGTTTTAGGGCATAAAATTTCTGAAAAAGGCATTGAGGTTGACAAAACAAAAATTGATGTGATAGAGAAATTACCTCCACCAACTAGTATATAGGGCATTAGGAGTTTTCTTGGTAATACCGGGTTTTATCGTCGGTTTATTAAGGATTTTTCTAAAATTACCAAACCACTTTCTAATTTATTGCTTAAAGATGCTGCATTTGATTTTAATGCTGAGTATTTACAGGCTTTTAACCTATTGAAGCAAAAACTAGTTAGTGCACCGGTCATTGCATCACCCGATTGGAGCTTACCATTTGAAATTATGTGTGATGCAAGTGATTATGCAGTTGGAGCAGTCTTAGGACAACGGAAGGAGAAGATTTTCTACACCATCTATTAAGCAAGCCATACACTCACCGGAGCCCAAGTAAATTACACCACTACGGAGAAGGAACTCTTGGAAATAGTCTTTTCATTTGAGAAATTTAGGTCTTACCTCTTAGGATCCAAAGTTACGGTGTGGTCGGACCATGCCACATTGAGACATCTTTTTGCAAAGAAGGATTCTAAACCAAGACTTATTCGATGGGTGTTACTACTTCAAGAATTTGATGTTGAAATCAAAGATAAGAAAGGCACAAAAAATTTTTTGGTTGACCATCTATCTAGATTGGATCATGCTAGTATCGAAAAGGGAGAAATTTTTGACTTATTTCCCAATGAACATATTTGTGCTTGTTACACTTATGAGAATTCAGTTTCATGGTACGCTAATATAGCTAATTTTCTTGCAGGTGGCTATCTTCCTAAGGAATTTACTTGGCAACAAAAGAAAAAGCTCATACCGGATGCCAAGCATTACCTTTGGGACAATCCATACCTTATCAAGATATGCCCGGATCAAATACTAAGAAGATGTGTACTGGAATCAGAGCAAGAAGCTATCATGAACCAATGTCATGGAGGTGAAGTTGGAGGTCATCACGGACCAAATAGGACAGTTCAAAAGATACTCCAATCAGGTTTTTTCTGGCCTACTTTATTTAAGGATGTAAGATCTTTTATAGCTATTTGTGATAGATGCCAACAAGTAGGGAATATATCCAAAAGAGAAGAGATGCCTATGAACAATGTGTTAGAAGTGAAAATCTTTGATGTTTGGGGCATTGATTTTATGGGACCTTTTCCAAATTCATTTGGGTTTGAGTATATTTTGGTAGCTGTGGATTATGTGAGTAAATGGGTAGAGGAAATAGCTACTAGGACATGTGATGAAAAAATTGTGTTGGAATTCATTAGGAAGAATATTTTCACTAGATTCGGAGCACCTAGAGCTATTATAAGTGATGGAGGCAAACATTTTTTCACCATCAATTTAAGACCTTAATTAAGAAATTTGGTGTTAAGCACGAAATCACAACCCCATACCACCCTCAAGCCAATTGACAAGTGAAAGTATCTAACAGGGAGTTGAAGTCAATTTTAGAGAAAACAGTAAATAACTCTAGAAAAGATTGGTCTCTTAGGTTAGATGAGGCTTTATGGGCTTATCGAACTGCATTCAAAATTCCTATAGGTATGTCTCCCTTTAGAATTGTTTTTGGAAAAGCATGTCACCTTCCAGTCGAATTAGAACATAAAGCATATTGGGCTACAAAATTGGTTAACTTTGATTTGAGAAATGCAGGAGAAAGGAGGAAATTGCAGCTCAATGAACTTGATGAAATTCGACAATGGTCATATAACAATGCTACACTTTATAAAGAAAAGACCAAACGATGGCATGACAAGCATCTAAGGGTAAAAGATTTTGTTCCGGAAATGTTAGTGCTTCTTTTATAATAGTCGTCTTCGTTTGTTTTCAGGAAAGCTGAAATCGAAGTGGCTTGGACCATATCAAGTGATGTCAAGCAGTAATCTTGGTGTAGTGACGATCAAAAGCTAAAAAAATGAATGTGAATTTACAGTCAATGGTCATCGACTCAAACCATACCAAATCGGACAACAAGAGGTTGTTGAAGCAACCATGGTTCTTCAAGATACTTAAAAAATGGTTTAGAGAGTCTAGCTGGAGACTCTAAAAACTCAGAACTCCAACTTTCTATCTCTTTTATGTTTTCAGTCAAAATTTGTGTTTTCTGCATGTTTGTGTGTTTTGATTCATGGAAGAAGTACATTAACAAGGTTTTAAAATGAAGACATGTTTTTCCTGGAAAAGATTTGATGTTTTCAAAATGGAAAAATTGCATTTAAGGAAGTTTAATTGTACGGGTATGTTTCAAAGAAGAAAGGCAGAAAAATACATGAACACGTGACCACGTGTGGCTTTCCCTTTGCCATCACGTGGCCACGGGTTAATACATTGCCCAAGTCCCCTATAATACACGTGACCACGTGTTTTACAAAGGAAAAATCACGTGGCCACGGCTGAAGATTCTGGCCTTTCATTGTTAATTCATGTGACCACGTGAAGTTCAAAGGAGAACCATCACGTGGCCACGCATACCCAAAGAACAAAGGCACACGTGATCACGTGTGGTTCTTCCCATGAACCTCACTTGGCCACGCCTCTTATCCCTGCCTATATACACATTTTCACACCATTTTATTTGCTTATTCTTCATTTTAATTTGCTCTCTCCCGTGCCCACGCCTCACCACCACGAAATTAACCCGTAACCATAGAATTCTCACTCACCTCCGATCATCACCATCCCCATTTGCTTTCTCTTTACTTTTTCTCTCTCTCCTACCCATAATCTCTTCCTTCTCCACATTTTCTTCATTATTTTAGGTTTTTCACAACTCACACACCACCACCTCAACTTTGTGCTGCAATTTTGGTGTGATTCTCACTTTTAAGTAAGTATTTACTCTCATTACTCCTTAATTATTGTTTGCTTATCATCCATTGTTGTGTTTTGTGCTATTTTTGTTCATGAATGTTTGGTTTTTAGGTTACTTTGCACTTAACATTTTGGTTGCATGTTAATTCTTTTTGCTTCTTTGGATGATTATGAGTATTATATGCATGTTATAGATGCTTGGTATGTAATTGGGTAGTGAACAATCTTTGTTATGCTCTTTAAATTAATGCTCAAATTTGTGCTCATAACATGCTTGATAAAATGCCTCAATGAGTTTTTCTTTAGAAACATTGAACTTTCACTCTTGGATAGCATATTTATGATTTGCAGGGATGCATTATGACTTAATTCACCTCTTTAAAGAGTGGTTTATAGGATTATTCATGCATGATAGGCATTATGTTTAACATAGTCTTTGTGCTCAACCTTTGAATGTCTTTTATGCCTATCATTTTGATCTCCACATATGCTATCCACATTTCTCATTGCACCCAAGAGTATTTCAATTCATTCAATACATGCTTCCTGTGCTTACACCTTAGTCTATTTTGGGTTATGAGTGGATACTTACATTGTGTTTTTCTTTCTTTATAGTGGCACCTCGAAGGACCAAATATCCTGATGTAGCAAGTTCTTCCGGGGTACGCATTCCGTCATATGTGGACAGGGCCAAGATTAATAAATTTGACTACTTTACCAAATGCACCTATGTCCAGCCCACCTATTTAAGCCATTTGTTTCTCAATATCCCAACTGGAAATTTGTGGGATCATGAGATAGAACCATTGATCCAAAATATTGGCTGGGGGAAGTTCATTGACAAGAAACCGAAAGTATATCCAGATATGGTACGGGATTTCTTGTATTCTTTTGAATGCTATTTTAAGAGAGATGTGGAGGACGGCACAGTGGGTTTTAAGTTGGGTAAGAAAGGATATTCCTTACCTTTTAGTCAGTTCTCTGAAATTCTTGGATTTGTGCCAAATGCCCCTACTGAACGGGAAGATGCTTCGCCTATGGAGAATTGGGAACAAATCAAGGATCTTGAATTAGATGAGCCATGGGTAGGGGGACAATGCAAGGTCCATGCTTTAAGGACTCATGCATTAAGAATCATTCATCATTTTCTTGCAAAGAGTATGTACAACAATTTGAAGAATGCAAGCACTATTAGTGTATCTCAAGCCATGGTTCTCCGATGCATGATGGATGGAATAATACTAAATGGAGCGGGCATTATAGATACTCGAATTAAGGACTTGCAGAAAATGTCAGAGCACATTGATAATATTTTTATAGGGTGGATAGCTACGATTTTAGTTTCTGCAGTTGAGCATACGGTTTATGGAGAACCACTTAAAGGAGATTTGCCTTGTATTGATAATAAAATGTTGAAAAGGATGAAAATTCTAATCCCTAAGCCTCGTGGTCATTGGGCAACTCGGGAGGAGTATTTAAGAGAGAACAATATTCAGTTTGAGGAGCAGCAAGAGGAGCAGTAAGAGGAACCAAATGAGGAGTATATTGCCACAGCTGTGCCTTCCCCCATCAATGAGCCTACAACACCAGAATGGGAAGCACCATTTAATCAATTAAGTGGTCGGATGGATGCTCAACAAATTAGACTCGATCAAATGCAAGGAAGATTGGATATGCTTCGTGATACGGTCATGGAAGGAAATAGGAGAGTTGAGCATTTTATCCATCACTTTTGGCAGCGGTTTCCTCCACCACCACCTCCACCGGAATAGATCATCATTTGCTATGGACAGCAAAATTTTGAGGAGGGGGTTAGCCTCCTTTCAGGGAGTTTGTCTTCAACTTTTCTTTTCTTTTTCATGAATCAAACTTTGTTATTTTGTGTTTTGTGTTTTATTTTATTTTCTTTTATTGTGTTTATGTTTTGTTTGTTTTCTAAAGTTTGTAAAACATATTAAAGACTTATATAGTTCATCTTTTCATTTAATTTACATGAAAACTTAGTTTGCCCTAGTTGACTTCAAAACTTGGAACACTTTGAACTTGGATATGAAATATGCATGTTTTGGACCTTTGCTTAGCAAGAGAACATTTATGTTGTTTAACATGCCTTTGGATGGGTTAATTTTCAACTTGATAAATGTTTGTTAGTTTCCAAATTCTTAAAAGCACTTAGACCAGTTTTTAACTTAGTGAAAAATCAATGCAATGAAGTAGTGAAGTAAGAAAATTTAGAGCACTAGAACCTTCCTCATCACCCTTCAAAGCATATGAACAACTCAAGCATCTTAGAAAATGATGTAGGCAATAATTTTCTTGATAAACTTTCTTAAAAACTTGTGTCCTACCTTGATGAAATTATCCTTTGTTAAGCCATTTTGAGCCTATAAGGGTATGCTTAATGCATACCATTAATATTTTCTTGTTACACCTAATGTTTTAACCATATAACCTAAAAAGCTTTTATCACACCCTATGGAATTGGCCACTTTAGGATTAAATGGATACGTGAAAAGAGTAAAGTTTTATTGGGTGTAGTAAGAAAGTCTTAGCAAAGTTATTGATGAAGTCAATTGAAAATATACCTTGTATTACCTTAAGGCTAGCTTGTGAATGCTAGCTTCAATAAAAAAAAATAAGAACATTTGAAGTTTGAGAAAAGGAAAAAGAAAGAAAAAAGAGAACTAGCAAATATGAAAAAAATATAAGTGTGGGGTAGTACAAGGAAAAATGGAAAAATAATGACTTTTTAGTGAAAGGATATATTATCTTTTAAAAGAAAGTTTGGAATCAAGGCAAGGATGAGCAAAATTTGTATTGTTTAAGTTATTGGTGTTTTTTGTAATCTATTTTGTCTTAGAGTGGCTATATTCATTTTGATTATCTTTTATCCATTTTTTAATAAACATACCCTTAGCCCCATTACAACCTTTGAAAGACCTATGTGATTTTAAGTTTGTTTTGAGTTGTTTAGCGGAGATGACCTACGGGTTTCGGTGCTAAAGGAGAGGCCTATTGTGTTTCTAGAGTTTCAAGCATGAAATCGATTGTATGCTTATGCATTCATATATTATATACTTCATTACCTAGTTGTGTTGATATTTTGATTTTAAAAATTGCTTAAAATGATTTGGTCTTGCACACACTCAAGGAAACTAGCTTATATTCTCTTGTTGAAGTTAATCTATTTAGAGTTATATTAAGTGCTTGTGTTAAAATGCTAAGTTTGGTTTTGAAATTGCATATCGTTATACAAGTTTGATGGTTTTGAAGGAGGATTTGTTCTAATTTGCTTGAGGGCAAGTAAAGTTTAAGTGTGGGGTATTTGATAAGTGTGAATTATATATAGTTTTTGATATGTTTTTAGTTGTGTTATTTAGTTGTTTTGGTTTTATTTAGGTTAATTTAGAGTTAATTTGTTAATATTTATGTTTTTGAAGTTAATTTTATGTTTTCTTTGATTTTCAGGTTTAAATTGTTAATAAAGGGCTTAAAGTGCAAAAAGGACAAAGTTTAGGGCTAAAAGTGCAAATATGAGAGATTTAGGCGAGAAAACGAGCGTCTAGTCCAGAGCCTTGAGACGTGACCACGTGAAAACATTGAAGCATAAGACACGTAGCCAAGTGAAGAAGTATACATAAAGAGCCATGGCCACGTGAAGAAGTAGACATGAAAAGCCGTGGCCATGTGAAGAGAATTTAAGAGATGAAGTGAAGACACATGACCACGTGGATTCTTAGTGAAGGACCACACGTGGCCACGTGTGAGGAAGAACACAAATATACATGACCACGTATTCAATATCAAAGAGTGAGGCGTGGCCACGTGATCCAGTTTTTCCACTTCGCGAAGGATTATCGAGCTTCCTGTTTTAGCAGAATTTGATTCTTATTCTGTGACTGGAGTTTAACAAGGAGTCTACTACAATTTTGCCTATAAATAGGAGTCCAAAATACAGAAGAAAGGGGGATCAAATCCTTAGAATTAAGCTTTGTTTTCTTAGTTTGTTTTTACTGTTTTCTCCAAAACGTTGTTTTAATTTTAAGAATGGTTTGTGAGTAGTTTTCTTTAACTTTTGCTGAAGGATACTTGAATCCTTAACTTGTATTATTATGACTTGAGTTTGTTCTTCAATTTTTAATGCAAGTTGATTATTTCTTGCTTCTTAAACATAGTCTTGTCTTTTCTCAATTTTAAGTTGATTATTAACTTGATTAAGCGTTGGTTAATTAATTGGTTTAAGTTGAATAATGACTTACATGCTCTTAGGTTAATTTAGTTGGATTAATGCATGATTATAATCTGAATAAGCTATAATTGTGTGTTGATTTGAGTAAGTTGAGATTAAGAAAAGGGTAACCAAGAATAGGTAAAAGTTAAATCTCTTGAGAAATGCTTTAATAGACATCTAGGAGACTTAATTCAGTCCTTTATGCTAAGTGTTAAGTTTATCTGAATAAGAAAATTTGATGCTTGGAATGATAATCTTGAAAAAAAGTTATTTGGTTTGATTAAACTAAATTCTCCATAATCACTTGTATGTTTTCTTTTATTTAAGTCATAAGCAATACTTGTTAAGGTGGATAGTGCTTTAGTGAAAGTTGTTTTTAATATTGATTTTCACCTCATTCAAATTACTTGCTTTTAATAGATTTCTTCTTTACTTTAGCTTTTTCAATTGTTTTATTTTGGTTTTAAATTATTGTTTTTAGTTTTAATTCTTCAATCATCATAAATTTGGGATTTCTCTTCTCTCTTTTCACATAAAATTGGTTTTGAAATTGAAATAGCACATACAAGCACAAGTTTCCCTTGGGTTCGATATTTTGGGTCATAATCTTATTTTTCTATATTACTAGCCGATCTAGTACACTTGCTAGATACCGGTCAAGGCCGCTGGGTCGGTCCACCTTAAGCTATCTCTTTGCCTTTTATTGCGATCCGAGCATCCACAACAAATATAGTTTCAGTAGCCCGTTTCTTGGCTGCCTCTTCGATCTTCCTCTGCATTGCTTCATCTATTGATACCTCCCTTTGTTTAGTAGATGAGCGAGGGATTAGGGATGGTTATAGCCCTTCCTCATCAGATTCATCCCTCGGTTGCAGTCACCCCAGTGTACGCTATCCCACCACGATCGGAGGGGGCAATGCCAGTCCTGAAATGGTTAAGAGAGGATGGGTCGTGGTGATAACCACAGTAGCAGGAGATGAAGTCGCAGCAGCAGCAGCAGGAGTAAGAGCACTTCCTGCACTCTTGGAAGCCTGAACCTCGAAGGCAGGCAAGATCTTCCTTTTTTTAGATCTTCTTTCCTCCTTTGACAAATAGTTGGCCTCCCTTTTGGCTTTGGCTCGATTGGCTAGTTGCTTTACAGCCTCTTCTCCTCTCGCCATTTTGTTTGCAGCTACATTACAAAACCAAAAAAGATAAGTACTCTGTTCAAAATTTGATACATGCAATAAATGCACATGCAATATATGAATTGGCAAAATATATGTCCTTCTCCCTTACTCCAACTATAGTGCTCACGTTCTGTACTTTCACTAGCTTCGAAGCTAGAAGACCCATACAGTGTAATGAGGAGATAGTTAGAGTCGTTGGGCCTTCCATGCCTCGCCACCACGGCCATCAGTTTTTTAATGTCATTTTCATAAAAGGACTGACCGATAGTATAATCCCTCAAGATGGTTGCTCTTTCTAACCGGCTCAGCGATACTCCAAATCCACCAGCCATCCCCAATAAAAAGTACCTCTCCTTGAAGCCCTTCATTGAGGAAAGAACTGTGAAGAGCTTTTGATGTTGTCGGCTGGTGAGAAAGTACTCTAACCCATCACTCCGATTGAATATATAAAAGAAATGAGTGAATAGATCTAGAGTTAGAGCCACCGCTTCTATCTTACATAAAATTTTAAAGTAGGCCACGGTCCTCTACCCGTTCGAATGCAACTGATTAGGGGCAATTCCATAACCCCTAAGAATTGCCACTTCAAATGCACCAAAGGAAAGCCTCATTCCTACATCCAAACTTCATAAATGGTAGATGAACCACTCATTCTTTTCATGGCCAAAAGGCCCCTCTGTCACTACCATGGAATTCAAACAATCCATCACTGATACTTCTGCAGTAAAATGGTACTGAGAAGGAATTCTAGCCACTTTCTCTTTTGTCAATCACGAAGGATGAGCAAGAGGCTCCTGATTCTTGTAATCCTCAAGGAAACTTTTATCTATTGGCTGACTACTGCTTAAAGCCATTTTTTGTGGAGGGGGAGAAGTAAAGAATATATGCGATGAATGAAAAAGAAAATCAAAGGCAGGGATTGTTTACTTACTTGGGTAATCTTGCAGATACTCTAAGAATCTCTAAAATTTGAAGGGTTTTCCTCAGGAAGTTTTTGGCAAGGGTTTCCAAATAGCAAGTTCACAAAGAAAGTTTAGCAGAGTTTTGCTAAGGATCGCTGAAAAGTGAAGAAAAATTGCCTCAAACTTGCCTATTTATAGTTAAAAAGCTTCTAGAATACTCCAAATGCCTACCTGTTGGATGGACGTCACGTGTTCTCGATCTGTTACTATGGTTACGAAGAGCGAAGTGCCATTCTAGAAACACGCGCAACGTTAAATGCAAAACAGCTGTATGAAATGAACGGATGTCTCTCTTCAAATGGATGCCTTTCGAAAATTTAAAAATCATGCCAAAAGAGTTAAATCACCCGATCAAACTTTTTGGAGGGGGGACAAGTGATAACTATGAAAAAACATCTCCAAGGCCCAGTCAGATCTACCCAACAATGCTCAGCAGGGCCCAAAGCCCATCAACAAAAAGGACAAAACATGAGCTAGAAGAAAAGACATAAAGGCATGATGTCTGATCGGACTGATGGGATGCCCTGTCCTGTCTAGTCCATTGACACAAGCAAACGCCCATACCTTCCACATATTCCCTGTCACATCTCTGCACACCTAATCTAATGTCAGTTATCACGCCCCAAGGTACTTAAGTACCCCTCCCAAAGAACTCCTATAAATAGCCTAAAACACAATGGCTCCAGGTATTGAATATCTGAGACTCTCTATCTAAAAGCTACTAACTTAAGCTTTAGAGTGCTAATGCCCGAGTCTGATTGGGCACTTCATCTTGCAGGTCCTGTCATCCGATCAAATCTTCCAGCCACCAGCTCTTTTATCTCAGATAAAGATAAATCGTGCTTTATCACTTTTAATCTCTAAAATCCTTTTTGAGTGCTTTTGATTTTAAACTACAATGTGATACATCCATGCTGTTAATATGAACTGAGCACCTAACTCTGAGTCCTTCTCTAATTCTTGATAATTTTTCCGAATCAAGATCTACTCATCTGATCTATAAAAAGCCATGAGGGCCTTCCTAAATGACTATTTTCTATGTATTGCTGGTTGCTCATGCCTTCTTGTGGTACCATGTTTGGTGAAATTCAGCTAAAAATGTGTAATTTAATACTTGCAATCAAGACAAGCCTAATCTCCTAGAATTGATCTTATGGGAAAAGCTTTCCCTTTAAAGACAACTACTGGCTATGGCTTTACGACTAAGAAGCTAAAGAAGCAACCAACTTTATTTACTGTTAATGCTCAGTATAAAATAAATAAACACAACAATTTTCCAAACAATTATGGAAATAAAGGGATTATTAAAACTAATTACTGGTCCCACTTGAAAAGTGCTTGCAAGGCCAAAAGTTTTAGCCTAACTTCAATGCAGTGCATAGCTTGGTTTCAATACATCATTTTATGGTAAGACCATCCTCTTGTATCATTTACTTATCTAATTCAATTATTGGGACTTCTCACTCGTTAACCATTAAATTTGTTGGTAACTATTTCGTTATTTTCATAACCCATGAATACCAATGCATTTTTATTTTGATCGATGAAAATTCTGATTGATGAAAAATAAATTTCAATCGATAAAAATCTCAATTGATGATAAATTAATTCCAATCAATAAAAATCCCGATTGATGACAAATTAATTCCAATCGATAAAAATTTCGATTGTCAATTCATTATTTTCAATGGAGGAAAATCCCGATTGATAATTCATCCCAATTGATGTTTTTAATTCCACCACTAAGAGTGGATCGGGCCAAAAATACATATACACCACCACGAGCGGATCTGATCGAAAGATCGAGCACTACTACGAGCGGATCGGATCGAAAGATCGAGCACCTCCAAGAGTGGATCGGATCGAAACTACCAATCCATCGCCAAGAGCATATTGGATCGAAAATATCGCCAATGGTGGATCCAATAAAAAAACAAAAGCATGAAAATGCCTTAAAAATTCTCATCCACCATCAATGGCGGATTAGATGATCGACCACCGCCAACGGCAGATTGAATCGAAAAAGGCATGAAAATGCTTTAAAAAATTCTCATCCACAACCAATGATGGATTCGATGATTGAATGATCGAAAAATAATAATACCCTAAAAAATAAAATTACAAGGCTCAGAACATTTAAAAAGCCTAAATGAGGAAGGCTCAAAGAAGCCTCCTACAAGCCAACAGGCTAGACACGGGAAATAAAGCTGTCCTGATCGAACGAGACTCCTTTTGGAAAAATGAATGACCAAACACTAGAAGCCTAAGTTTGGAGAGAAAAGGAATACGACTTTGAAAAATTTATCGAATAAGAAAAGCAACTGAAATACAGGTTAGTAAAATAAAATAATTTATATTTATAAATTTATTTGCAAGACAACTATGTCAAAACTCTAGATCGATGTATATCCTGATTGAAGCAACGAAAATTTTCTCGATCAATGTACATCCCGATCGCAACAATTAAATTTCAGTCTCAATAAAATAAAGGACTCCACCAACGGTCGCAAAATGATCAAATGGCTGCCATAAACAGCAAACACCCCGACCTTCGATCTCTCTTGAGAAACAATCGAACTAGTTGGAGGGGGACAAGTGATAACACATAAAAAAAATAAAATACAAGATGAGGGCTAAGGCCAACCCATTAAAGGCCCGTTAAAAAGGCCCAATATTGAAAGACTAGAAGCCCACTATCAAAAGTTACAGCTGGACTATAATTGAACCACCTTTCAAGGCCAAACGCTCTATAAATGGGGTAACTTCCCTTATAAGTAATAGATTGGTCTCTCTCTAAGACCCTCTCTCTCATTTTTCTTGCATATTTCAATAGCTAACTTGAGCGTTGATATACTAATGCCCAGCAGGACCGAGCTAATCTCATTTTTGTAGGTCATCCAAGCCTTTTCTTCGATCAAGCATTATGTCCCTAATTTGGGTGTTAATCTCTCTTTATTCTATGAAATTTTGTGATTTATCAATCTCCATCTCCTTCTCCTTCTACTCATTGATTAGATTCAATTAAATCTTACTCCATAACATCTAAAATTTTGAAAATAAAAATATAATTAAATATAACTACACATAATTTTCAATATTTTAAACTAAATTCATATTATATAAAATAAACAAACCTTGCACACTTGAATCTCCATCATCTTTTGGATGTTCTTCTCCAACCATTCTCTCAAATTAATCAATTATAAAAATGAGAATAACTTTTAATACGAAGGTTAATTGAACCAATTCAACTAAATAAGTTGTAATTGATAATTGTGGGAGATGGATCGGTAGCATAAAAAAGGGTTGATTTTTGCACTATTATAGCAAATAATGTCATATTCATGTTAATAATATTTACAGTTGGAAGAAATGGAAATTGCAAGAATATCAGCTTAGCCTACTATGATGCTGACAAGTTTGCCCCATTAATGACATTCTTCAACATCCTTAAGACCTTTTTAGAAGCTATTATTTTAGCAGCTTTATTGTCTTTAGCAGTGTTATTAAAACCAGACTGGGCGGTTGAACCGATTTAACTGCAAATTATCAGCTTATCTAGTTGGTTCAATGTATAAAAATTAGATTGGCTAAAAATCACAAGGAACCGGCCAAAAATTGGATAAACTTGTAAAAACCGGTCTGAAATAGGATAAAACTGGGTGAAATCATAAAAATCGATTAGAATAAAAAAAACCATTTTTTGTCCAAAATATCTATATTATATTGTTTTTTGCTGGAAAAAAATAAAATATAAATATAAATACAAAATAATTGAAATTTAAGTAATTTTAATGAATTTTTTATGAATAAAATAAAAATTATAATTTATAATTGATGAATATTTTTTAATATTTGCAATTTTTTACTATATCTATCTTAAATATTTGTTATAAATATTGAATAACTTGAAAATATTTCTTTATAATTAATGTTTGATGATAAATGTGTTTTTTAAAGTATTTTTTATTGTTTTATATAGTTATATTCTCATAATATTTATAGAAAATTTTAAAAATAATATTATTTTGAAAAAAGTAAAAAACCCGGTTGAACCCTATCGAATCAGTTGAACCATGAATCATTTGTTTCTCTGGTTCTTTATTCGATCCGATTTGAATAACATTGGTATTTAGTTGCATATGTATGTGAAAATATAACACCATTTGCTTCCACCTCTATAGTAACATAAGCATTGCCATTTTAAAGTTTGAAACGAAATATTATGACCGTCAAATCAGCTAATAATATAAGTTAATAATATGATTTAAAACATGATATAACGGTTAAAAAATGAAAATTACGGTTTACCAGAGAGTATACTAGCCAAAGCCAATTTATGTATATGCAAATGTACATACAGAAATGGAAAGTAATAATTATACCAGCGGTCATAATAGCAGATTTGATAGCGGCTGGAGTCCAATTAGGATGGATTGCTTTGAGAAGGGCAACAACAGCAGCAATATGGGGGCATGACATTGAAGTTCCGGACATTATGTTGAAAGGAACCCTACGTTTATCAGAATCCAATCCAGAGGGCGAAATTGATACAGGGTAACCAGCTATTATATTGATGCCCGGTGCGGTGATGTCAGGCTGTTTATATTAATATTACATTATCATTACGAATTTGTAATCTTCAACAAGGAAAAAAAAAAAAAAGAAAGGAGCTCTTAATTTAAATAGACCTTAAGAATTGATTCTTCAAATGGATTGGGTCCCCTAGAGGTGAATGATGCAATGACTGGAGTTGCCTCTCTTCTAAATTCTGTCTTTACCGGACTAATGGATGTTGTAGGATTTCTAATAGAATATATGCATAAGAATGATGCATGGATTAGTTAAACCAAAAGAAGGAAATCAATTAAAATTGGCAAAAACTACAAAAGGAAATCTATTGTAAGAAAGAAGGGTTAATTTTAACATGATCATTATACTTGTATCAAAATAACTTACTAATAATAATAATAAATTTTATAATGCAAAAATGCTTTAATTACATAAAATTATTATTCATTCTAGCCAGAATTAATCATAAAGCCATGGAAAATCGAAGTTAGCACTCCAAATTAATATGACATTTTGTAAGAGCTCACGTATCGACAGATACATCACCAAATCATATAGATTTGTGCCACATGTCAATCTAATTTGTCATTTCAGGATAGTTATTACGACACATGTCAGTTTACATAAGATTTGGTGATGTATGTGCTTACATGTGGGTTTCTATGCTAAGCTGGAGCGCCAATAAAGAATTTCGATAGTTTTTATAGTTGATTTCGATCATAATAACTTCTGAGTATAATTTTTTATAGATAAAATATTTTTCTACTATAATTTTTTTAATATTATTACCGGTATATTATTTTAATATAAGTATGATAACCATGAATTAAATTAATTTGAAAAAATCCGTACTTTGTTGAATTAATATATCGATAGAGAAGTTGACCATCAGCAAAATTAATATGGGAAACAGGAAGCATGTGAGGTTCAGCTAGAGTTTGATTTCCACTTTCTTCATTGTTGGCCCAAGACTACATCTAAATTTTGATAATAGATGAATTTTTGGAGAAAATTTGATAATTAAAAATGGAAAAAAATATAACATGATTTCCTTGTTGATGAAAAATTATTT
Organism: Excoecaria agallocha; assembly: GCA_037975025.1. Taxonomy (NCBI): domain Eukaryota; kingdom Viridiplantae; phylum Streptophyta; class Magnoliopsida; order Malpighiales; family Euphorbiaceae; genus Excoecaria; species Excoecaria agallocha. Next base: position 30,918,475 of record CM075821.1, on the reverse strand, counting down.
ATTATTGGAAATTTAATACGCTGATGCATTAATGCTATATTTGATTCATTATAATGCATGATTTCTTTAAAAATATCTCTTGTAAAAAATCAAGTTAAATTTTTACAGAATTCATTGACATACTTATATTTTGATAAAATCTGAAGTTCTACTGGAATTTATACTTACTTTACATATTTTATTTTTTGTAAATAACTCGTGCATATATTCAGGAGGAGTTTTTTAGACTAATCTAGATAGACTTCTAAGTGGAGTTTATTAAGGTTTTGTCATCATAAAAAAGGAGGAGATTGTTGGCCCAAGGTTACATCTAAATTTTGATGATAATCAAACCTTAAATAAACTCTATTGAAAAATTTTTTCTAAGCAATATTTTGCAGGCATTTCTATTTATCCTTCTGATGAACTTGTTCAAAATGAAGATTGTGGAATGAATCCTTGAAGATCAAGTTGAAGCATATCTTAGTCTAAGGAAAATTAAGTTATTAAATTGTAAGATCAATTTGAGGATCAAATTGTCATTCATACATACATATTCTAAGTTTTAAAATTGCATAAAAATGTTTTTAAGTTATAAATTTCGTTTTTAGTTAAAACTGGTTTCTTTCAGAAAATGCTTTAGAAATTGGTCCGTCAGAATTTACATTAGAAATTGGATTAGAAATCTGACAAACTTTCTGATCGAAAATCTGCTTTGCTCTAAAAGACAAAATAACGGCTAGTTAGAGACAGAACTGTCTATCCTGTTTTCTAACGATCATAAACGGCTAGTTTTGTGTTTTCTCTCTTCAAATCATGTTTTTGGGTATAAATATGTGTTGTTAGATCATTTGGAAGGTAGAAGAGAAAATATTGGAAAGATTTTCTAACTCTTAAGAGAAAGCTTACTTGTTTTAAATCTCACTTTCCATCTTGCACTTCATCTTTATATATCATCCTCAATTGATTATAGCTTTTGTTGTAATTATTTGTGAGGAATCTTTATTGTGAAAGATTGTGAGTTTGGGTTGGCTAGAACCTAAGAAAAATTCTAGTAAGTGTTTTAATCTTTTACTTGGGAAAAAGATTGTGGGTAGATATACATAGGATTGTATATTGGCTTGAACTCTTGCCCTTAAAAGAGTTAAAAGTGGAGAGAAAATCTCAAGAGTGATTCTTGAGGAGTGGAGGTAGGTAGGTTGGCCGAACCACTATAAATTCTGATTGTGCTTTACTTTTCTGCTCTATTTTCTATCTTCTACAATTCTGTTTTACATTCTGGAAATTTGTATTTTCAAAATTCTATAAAATGAATTTCTGAGTCATTGCAAACAAATTTAATATTTTCTTTTAAAAATATATTTGGCCAGAAATCTCTTAAGACACCCAATTCACCCTCCCTCTTGAGTGTCTTTCGAGACCTACATTTGGTATCAAAGCGGTTCTTTATTCCCTAAGGCTTAACTGATGGAATATGACATGGTATGATAATCATGATAGCACAGCGAAAAAATAAAAATTTTATCATACATACCATACATATCCAAAGATAGAATCGAAACATGCAATGTTAGGGTTATCGAACTTACAACTTTTGATGCCTTTTAAAACTTTTATTCCGATGATGACCAGCAACAAAGATGGTTTTGTCCGCCTTAGATCTCAATCACCAATGCCAAGGAATAGCCTTTTGCGCCACTCCTTCTATTCTCACACACACAATTACACCGTCGGCTTAAAAACGAGATTGCTAGATCTCTTTTTCGGTATTGTGTAATGATTATAGTTTGAAGCTACAAAACTTGATTTTGTACTTCTTTAGATTGCTATTACTGCTCAATAACACAAGAGAATGAGGAACAATCCTTTCTCCTTGTGAAAAATTGAACAAAAGAATTAAGAGAAAGAGAGTCACTATTCACGAGTTACTATTCATGAGTTACTATTCATGCCACAAAAAAAAATTAGGTTTAGGGTTTTATTTCTTTTAATATATATGCTTATCCTTTGGCAAGTCATTAATCTGAATTCAACTATCCTAAGATAATTAATTCAAACTCTATCACATCCTAAAGATAAGTAACATATTTTGAATTAAACTCCTTTGAATTTAAATTCAAATTTGAAATAAAATATAAGACATTTAAATAAATGAAATCACTTAATTTAAATATATAGCATGTGCCGAAATTCCTTGATTTCCCTCTTGGAATTTCGGCCACATCATTAAATATATAAGTGATTTAATTTAATTTAAATTCCTTTAGGCTTTAATATTCAATTAACTTAATTAACACAAGATAATTAATTAATTAAAATTAAACCTTATGGGCTGAATTTCTCTCTCTCATGGACCAAAGCCCAATAGCAATATTATAACCCATTACATACATTAATTTGACTTTAATTAAAAGCCCAAATTAATGTCCAATGCTTAATTTAAATATTTTAAGCCCAATGCTTTGTGTGCGATCCTATAGGTCCATTTAATGTTGGCAATGAATTAATAAATTAATTCAAAGGCTATATATATTCTCTAGCAAGATATTATAGCATTCCAAATTAAATGAAAATGCATATGGCATTTGGTGACCTAATGCAATTTCGCATAGTCCCTTACCCATAAATATCAGAATTAATATAAGGCATGGAACTAGTCATCCTTATATACATTAATTCATTTCTTGATATTCCAATGACACTGAATTCTCAGATAAATAATGATTACTCATTATTTCATCTCGGTATGGCCATACACTTCTCAGTTCACTGATCAAGTGGCCGGTGATATTTTTCTCTCTTATCGAGAGGGGTAATCCCTTCACTTCTCTCATGCTCTCTAACATGAATCAGTGCATACCCAATCATACCCGTACTTGTCACTCTGTTACGAGCACGTTAGGTGTATGTCAAAGTACACAGTAATTCATAAAGAGTTTCATAGAGATTTCAGGTCTAAGAACTCCGATACAAAACTTGCATATGAGAAACACTTATGACTTGTACCATGTAGTGTTCTCATGAGCGGATCGAATCCAGATACCATGTTCTTTAACATGTATCTATGATCTCTGATTGACACTCTTATCCTAATGATCCGTAAGACAGAACTCATAAGATCAGAGAGAGCATACTAGTCTTAATTCATTTGTTACTCCCATAACAATGACTGACTAGGGATATTTAGAATGATGTCTCATTTGTTTCAAGGTTTTACAATCCATGTGCCTCACACATGATAACTTAAACCGAAACAACACTCTTGGATAGTTTTATCAATTGATATGCACAGGAATACAAAGGATAAAACAAATGTCTCATTTTATTAATTTCAAGTATTTCGTTACAATGTATTGGGGCTAGGGCTTACACTAACAATCTCCCACTAGCACTAGTCCCAATTGGGCATAGCCCTAAGACCGAACGCTCTCAAATGAGCTTCGTGCAGATTTGGACGTAATTGTTTCGTCAAAAGATCTGCTACATTGTCTTCACTTGATATCTTGCTAACCTTGACGTCCCCACGATCAATGATTTCTCTGATCAGGTGGTACCTTCTGAGTATGTGTTTGGATTTCTGGTGTGACCGGGGCTCCTTAGCCTGTGCGATGGCCCCGTTATTGTCACAGAAAATTTCTAATGGATCTAGGATGCTTGGGACCACTCCTAATCCATTGATGAAATTTTTAATCCAAACAGCCTCTTTTGCAGCCTCACTTGCTGCAATATACTCAGATTCTGTAGTTGAGTCGGCAACGGTTTCTTGCTTTAAGCTTCTCCAGCTGACAGCACCACCGTTCAAAACAAAAACAAACCCAGATTGCGATCTAAAATCCTGAGTGCTGGTCTGAAAAGTAGCATCAGCATAACCTTGTATGACGAGCTCTTCTTGACCACCATACACCAAGAAGTGATCCTTAGTCCTTCGCAGGTACTTAAGGATCCCTTTTACAGCAGACCAGTGCTTCTCACCAGGGTCTTGCTGAAACCTACTGGTTATACTCAGTGCATGAGCAACATCCAATCTAGTACATAACATAACGTACATGATAGATCCAATAGCAGATGCATATGGGATTCTACTCATGTTGTCCCTTTCCTCTTTGGTTTTAGGGCACTGTTCTTTAGTCAAAGGAACTCCCAAAGCCAAAGGTATGTACCCTTTCTTTGAGTCTCCCATACTAAAACGCTTTAGTACTTTGTCTATGTACTTTTCTTGACTTAGTCCCAAAAGCCGATTCGATCTATCTCTATAGATTCGAATACCAAATATTGTCTCAGCTTCACCTAAGTCTTTCATTGAGAAACATTTTCCCAACCATTGCTTAACCTTTTGCAATGTTGGAATATCATTCCCAATGAGAAGGATGTCGTCCACATATAGGACCAGAAACACTACTATGCTCCCACTAACCTTCTTGTACACACAAGGCTCATCTTCGTTCTTGATGAAGTCAAATTCTTTGACTGCCTCATCAAAGCGAAGATTCCAACTTCGGGATGCTTGCTTTAATCCATAAATGGATTTTTGAAGCTTGCATACCTTCTTAGGATGCTTGGGATTGACAAAACCTTCAGGTTGTGTCATATACACATCCTCAAGTAAATTTCCGTTAAGGAAAGCAGTTTTGACATCCATTTTCCATATCTCATAATCATGATATGCAGCTATGGCAAGTAAGATCCTAATGGACTTGAGCATGACTACAGGCGAAAAGGTCTCGTCATAGTCTATACCATGAGTTTGTCGAAAACCTTTTGCTACTAGTCTACCTTTGTAGGTCTTATCAGCTTTTAGTTTGAATAACCACTTGCATTCAATTACGTTAGCACCTTCTGGTGGATCAACCAAGGTCCAAACCTGGTTATCGTACATTGATTGCATCTCGGATTTCATGGCTTCTAGCCAATTATCCGAGTATGGGCTTTCAATAGCTTCTCGGTAGGTAGTAGGATCCTCACGATCTACTAACTCAATAGTGTCACTGTCAGTGATTAGAAATCCATATCTCTCAATCTCCTGACGTACCCTACCAGACCTTTTAGGTACTTGTGTAATGGGTTCTTGTTCCACAACTGGTTGTGAACTTGATCCCATTTCCAAACCATCCTCTATAGGAGCTTGTGGCACTTGAATTTCTCCAAGTTCTACTTTACTCCCACTATCTTTCTTGAGAAGGAACTCCTTTTCCAAGAAAACAGCCTTGCGAGTAACAAATACTTTGTTCTCGGCTTGTGAGTAAAAGTAGTATCCCTTTATTTCTTTGGGATAACCCACAAACAAGCAGACAGTCAATTTGGACTCTAGTTTGTCAGATGTTAATTTCTTAACATGTGTTTCACAGCCCCAAATCTTGAGAAAAGACATATTAGGTTCTTTCCCAGTCCATACCTCGTATGGTGTCTTCTCAACTGCTTTAGTTGGAGTACGGTTCAATAGAAACGAAGCAGTTTCTAATGCATAACCCCAAAAAGAGATAGGAAGATTAGCTTGACTCATCATAGATTGAACCATGTCCAACAGAGTTCGATTTCTCCTTTCGGACACACCATTCCATTGAGGTGTTCCAGGAGGAGTGAGCTGTGAAATAATACCACACTCCTTTAGATGACTGTCAAACTCTTGGCTTAAGTATTCGCCACCTCGATCTGATCGAATGGCTTTTATACTTTTTCCAAGTTGGTTTTCTACTTCGTACTTAAACTCTTTGAATTTCTCAAAAGTTTCAGACTTGTACTTCATTAGATAAACATAGCCATATCTACTGAAGTCATCTGTGAATGTCACGAAGTAGCTAAAACCACCTCTAGCATGTGTACTTAAAAGTCCACATACATCGGTATGTATTAGTTCCAATAAGCCATTAGTCCTTTCACCTTTTTTATTAAAAGGACTCTTTGTCATTTTTCCATGCAAACATGGCTCGCATGTGTCATAAGACTCTAAGTCAAATGACCCAAGCACTCCAGTTTTGTGGAGTCTTGAAATGCATTTTTCGTTTGCATGTCCTAAACGACAATGCCAAAAGTAAGTAGGGTTCAATTCGTTTGATTTAACCCTCTTTGTATTAATGTTGTATATCGACTCTTTGTTTTGTAAATCAAGGATATAAAGGCCATTTTGCAACATGGCATTGCCATAAGAAATGCCTTGGCGACGAATATGAGCATTGCCATTTTTAATAACAAAATCAAAGTCATCATTATCCAAACATGAAACTGAAATAATGTTTCTGCTCATAGCAGGCACATAATAACAATTATTCAAAACAATACAAAGTTCGGAAGGTAAAGTGAGGTGATAGTCGCCTATCTCCATGGCAGCAACTCGTGCTCCATTCCCCACACGGAGGTCCACTTCATTCTTCCCAAGTAACCTCTTATTTCTTAGCCCCTGCACATTTGAACAAATGTGAGAACCACAACCGGTATCCAATACCCAAGTGGTAGAAATAGAAAGGTTAATTTCAACAACAAAAATACCAGAACTGGACGCCTTGGCTCCATTCTTCTTTTGTTCTTCCTTGAAGAGAGCGCAATTCTTCCTCCAATGCCCTATCTTGTTGCAATGGAAGCAAGTGCTCTCACTCTCTTTGAGTTTTGGCGCCTTGGGCTTGGATTGGGCCTGAGGTGCACTCCCACTTGACTTGGGTTTTGCCTTTCCCTTTCCCTTTCCCTTAGCGGGTCCCTTCTTAATTCCCTTTTGAACCATTAGAACGGGATTGGTCTTTCGAATGTTCTCTTCAGCATTCTTAAGCATCCCATGAAGCTCAGTGACTGACTTGTTCATTGCATGCATGTTATAATTCATCACAAATGGATCATAAGCAGCAGGCAATGATCCTAAGATCAAGTCAGTGGCCAATTCCTTTGGCACTAGTACCTCAAGCTTCTCAAGAGTATCAAGATACCCTTTCATCTTGAGTACATGGGTACTAACAGGTGTACCCTCAGCCATCTTGCAAGAAATTAATGCCTTTGTTGTCACGAACCTCTCGTGATGAGCTTGCTCTTGGAACATCTCCTTGAGGTGCACCATGATCGCATAAGCCTCTTGGTCCATAAATTGCTTTTGCAAGTCAGGCACCATAGTGGCCAGCATCAGATAGGTCACATCGTTGGAGTCGCTCTTCTTGGTCTCAAAAGTTTCCTTTTGAGCCGCAGAGGCGTTCCTTTCTGGTTCTTCAGGCAAGGGTGCATCCAAAACATACTACTTTTTCTCTTGCTTAAGAACTATTCTTAAGTTTCGAGACCAGTCTATGAAATTGGTGCCATTTAATTTGTCCTTTTCAAGGACCGATCGCAATGAGAAATTGTTATTTGAAGATGCCATTTTCAATCTACAATAAAATTTAGCAAGATTAAATGAGGTCTTATTTATGATCCCACAAACCGAATTAATATCCCTTTAAATAATTCGCGTTAGTGATTTAATGTGGGCCAAGATCCACTTTTCACAACAACTTATTAGTCAAGCTGAGCTTGTACACCTAACAAGTTAAGTTACTTAGGTAGGAAAACTCCAATCATGTCTCGTACATGACTCTTGGATCAAATGGGCTAACATCTTAAGATGTTATAGCACAACCCATTTATTAGTTGCCTAGGTCCGGGCATCCCTTTTCATGATAAGTCCAACCTACATTCACAACCCATGCCTCACAAAGATAATCGGGCGCATCTAGGACTCCTAGTCTACGTGACCGATGATCGATGCCTTGACATGTTTCGAATTAGGAAGGCAACTTTGTGACTTACTATTTTTAGGGATTCATTTTATTACGGCTTACATGGCATACGCTTTGTCATCCATACATAGCATGCATATATATATAATTGCATAAAGTAAAGCGTGACAAACATGGGCCCAAAAACTTACAACTAAGATTCTATACTATTACATAAGAATCTTCGAGTTGGGCTTCTCCACTCCGGTGGGCTTCGTCTTGATTTACAAAGTCTTCAAATAAATTCTATTCTAAGAAATAAATGAAACTTTTACAATAAAATATAATGGCACGCAGGCCATATTTAATTACAAAAACCCAGGGCCCATGAATGCACCATGCATATCCATTCATCACACCAAACAAGCAAATAAATATACATAGCATTCATGGATCAGACAAAGTCCAATTTTAATCAATTTAGCCAAGCCCATTAATGGAAATTGTGTACTTGAACCTTTAAGAGAAGACCCCGTGATGGGTCTGGGCCGAAGCCCAATGGACTAAATCCTCTTATTGAATAAGTTCTCTTAAAAGCCCAAAACACAAACTAGTTAGATTTGTGCTATAAATCAACTCTAGTATAATTTCCAATTTTGCCATTTTTAATTTTATGTCATACAGCCCATAAACATTAAAAATACATATAATATGTGCTAACATGAATTAAAAATAAAATCATGAAGAACACATATAATAGAACACGGCATTCATGCAAAAACAAACAAACAACAAAACTAGTTGTTTAATGCTTATGTAATGCCATGAAATGCACAAATATTTAAATCAATTTTATGAGTCATTTAATAATCTAAATAAGTCCATAAATATTGATTTAATATTCTGTACCATTTTAATCTAAATGTGTTTTTACCATTTTAATCAAAACAAAGCAAACAATGTTGATTAAACATGTAACAAACACAAACTAGTCATTGTTTTAAGTGATTTTAAAATTAATCAATTAAATTATCATGGACCAGAATTAAAACCAAATTTAAAAAATGTCCAGACCTGATAATTAATCTTTAAATATCACTTACAAACATGCCAAAAACGTTTTTACATTTAATTTTGAAAACTAGTTGTTAAACTAGCAATTTACATACCAACTAGCACCTAGTTTCATAATTAACATGTACCATCAGGTATAAATAATTAAATCCGACCATTACCAGCCCTAATAACATCTTAGGATAGTATATTAACATGTCATATTAATTATAATACCTATCTAATCAATTAAAATCGTTTTTACACCAAAACAATGCAAAAAACTCAAAACAGAAAATTTCAGATTTGCATGTTTTCAAAATAACGATTTTTAATTAATTTTTTTCATGCATCTAAAGCACTAAAATAAGCATGTCTAGTCTCTGATACCACTGATGGAATATGACATGGTATGATAATCATGATAACACAGCGAAAAAACAAAAATTTTATCATACATACCATACATATCCAAAGATAGAATCGAAACATGCAATTTTAGGATTATCGAACTTACAACTTTTGATGCCTTTTAAAACTTTTATTCCGATGATGACCAGCAACAAAGATGGTTTTGTCCGCCTTAGATCTCGATCACCAATGCCAAGGAATAGCCTTTTGCGCCACTCCCTCTATTCTCACACACACAATTACACCGTCGGCTTAAAAACGAGATTGCTAGATCTCTTTTTCGGTATTGTGTAATGATTATAGTTTGAAGCTACAAAACTTGATTTTTTACTTCTTTAGATTGCTATTACTGCTCAATAACACAAGAGAATGAGGAACAATCCTTTCTCCTTGTGAAAAATTGAACAAAAGAATTAAGAGAGAGAGAGTCACTATTCACGAGTTACTATTCATGAGTTACTATTCATGCCACAAAAAAAATTAGGTTTAGGGTTTTATTTCTTTTAATATATATGCTTATCCTTTGGCAAGTCATTAATCTGAATTCAACTATCCTAAGATAATTAATTCAAACCCTATCACTTCCTAAAGATAAGTAACATATTTTGAATTAAACTCCTTTGAATTTAAATTCAAATTTGAAATAAAATATAAGACATTTAAATAAATGAAATCACTTAATTTAAATATATAGCATGTGCCGAAATTCCTTGATTTCCCTCTTGGAATTTCGGCCACATCATTAAATATATAAGTGATTTAATTTAATTTAAATTCCTTTAGGCTTTAATATTCAATTAACTTAATTAACACAAGATAATTAATTAATTGAAATTAAACCTTATGGGCTGAATTTCTCTCTCTCATGGACCAAAGCCCAATAGCAATATTATAACCCATTACATACATTAATTTGACTTTAATTAAAAGCCCAAATTAATGTCCAATGCTTAATTTAAATATTTTAAGCCCAATGCTTTGTGTGCGATCCTATAGGTCCATTTAATGTTGGCAATGAATTAATAAATTAATTCAAAGGCTATATATATTCTCTAGCAAGATATTATAGCATTCCAAATTAAATGAAAATGCATATGGCATTTGGTGACCTAATGCAATTTCGCATAGTCCCTTATCCATAAATATCAGAATTAATATAAGGCATGGAACTAGTCATCCTTATATACATTAATTCATTTCTTGATATTCCAATGACACTGAATTCTCAGATAAATAATGATTACTCATTATTTCATCTCGGTATGGCCATACACTTCTCAGTTCACTGATCAAGTGGCCGGTGATATTTTTCTCTCTTATCGAGAGGGGTAATCCCTTCACTTCTCTCATGCTCTCTAACATGAATCAGTGCATACCCAATCATACCCGTACTTGTCACTCTGTTACGAGCACGTTAGGTGTATGTCAAAGTACACAGTAATTCATAAAGAGTTTCATAGAGATTTCAGGTCTAAGAACTCCGATACAAAACTTGCATATGAGAAACACTTATGACTTGTACCATGTAGTGTTCTCATGAGCGGATCGAATCCAGATACCATGTTCTTTAACATGTATCTATGATCTTTGATTGACACTCTTATCCTAATGATCCGTAAGACAGAACTCATAAGATCAGAGAGAGCATACTAGTCTTAATTCATTTGTTACTCCCATAACAATGATTGACTAGGAATATTTAGAATGATGTCTCATTTGTTTCAAGGTCTTACAATCCATGTGCCTCACACATGATAACTTAAACCGAAACAACACTCTTGGATAGTTTTATCAATTGATATGCACAGGAATACAAAGGATAAAACAAATGCCTCATTTTATTAATTTCAAGTATTTCGTTACAATGTATTGGGGCTAGGGCTTACACTAACATTAACACCCTTGAGTAATCCTAAAAATGGCCGAATCAAGCAATGCTCCTAATGCTACTCCATTCAAAGAGGGACATTTTGTTCATCGTCCTCCTATGTTTAGCGGTGAGAATTATCCTTTCTAGAAGGTTGTCATGAGACATTTTATCCAATCTCAAAATATGGATTGTTGGGATATTATTGAAGATGGATATGAGCATCCACGAAAGATTTCTGATGAGGAAGGAGCTTCAAAAACTATCACTGTTCTAAAAACCAGAAAAGAATTCACAGAAGTTGAAAAGAGAAAAGTGCAGCTAAATTCTAAAGCTATGAGCATACTTTTCTGTTCACTGCACACAAATGAATTCAACAGAGTTTCTGGATGTGATACAGCAAAAGAAATATGGGATAAGCTACAAGCAACATATGAAGGTACAAATCAAGTTAAAGATACTAGACTTCATGTTCTTATGGTAGATTATGAAGCATTCAAAATGAAGCCAGAAGAGTCAATTTCTGAGGTAATCAACAGGTGCGTTAAATTAACTAATAAAATTAAAGCTCATGGTAAGAAACTTGATGAACATAATAAAATTGCTAAGCTTGTTAAAGGCCTCACACCTAGATGGGAAGCAAAAGCATCAATTCTATTAGATAAGGATCTCAGTACTTTAAATTTTGATAATATTTGTGGATCTCTTATTTCTCATGAGCTTTACATTAAGTCTCAAGATGCAGAAAAAGAAAAAGATAGAAAATTGAAAGCTGTTGCTTTCAAAGCAGAATTTGAAAGTGATTATTCTACAGGTGATGATGAGATGGCTTTAATTACAAAGAAGTTCAAAAAGCTGTATAGAAATGGCAAAAAATCGTACAAAAAGCAACATCAGAAATTCTCCCACCATAAAGCAAAAAATTCATCAAATTCTGGTGGAGATGTGATTTACTATGAATGCAACAAACCTGATCACATCAAACCTAATTGCCCCAATCTAAAAAGAAAGAAGAAGAAGTTTAAAAAGAAAGCTATGAAAGCTACATGGAGCGACATTGAAGATTCAAGCACAAGTGAACCAGAATCTGCAAATTCTGATGATATTGGTCTAATGGCAATTTCTGACTGTGAAGACCAAAATTCTAATTCAGATGCTGATGACAGAAGTTCACTTGAAAATGATTCAGAAAATTCTGAGGTTAGTGATTCTGATTCGAATTCTGATTCAAATGAAAATGGCAATGAATATGAAAAAATGCTTGAATGCTTTGAAGATTTGCATCATAAATATCTTATGCTTAAAAAGACTTATATTGAGATAAAGAAAAATTATGATGAATTACTTGTGGAACAAGAAAATGCAAAGGAAACAGAAATTAAAATGAAAAATAAATATTCTATTTTGGAAGGTAAATTTATTGCTTTACAAGAAAAATGCAATGTAAAAGAAAAACATGTTTGTGTGTGTAATGAGAATTTTGTTGAAAATCTGAATGCAAAATCTATTCATAATTTTCATGCAAGTACATCAAAAAATTATAATAGAAAATACACGCAAAAAAGGTATAAGAAATACTCATCTGATAAAATGGTAATTAGCACTTCTGCTACATGTTTTTATTGCTGTAGAAAAGGACATATTTCGAAATTCTGTTATTATAAGAAAAATGCTAATTCTACCAAATATAAATGGGTTGTAAAAAATTTTGCAAATATTTTAACTAACCATGAAGGACCCAAGAAAGATTGGGTACCTAGAAATACTTGATTTTTTTGCAGATTTGCTTAAAGAATGCCAAGATAAAAAAATGGTATATGAATAGCGGCTACTCAAGGCATATGACGTGAGACAAAGCTAAGTTTTCTAAATTAAAAATCTGAAAGTAGTTTTGTCAGTTTTTGTGATAATAAAAAAAGAGTAGAAGATGTTAAAATGAAAAAATATATTTTATAAGGGTAAAGATCTAAAAATTTCTACAAGAAAATTGCGACATGCAAGATTTTATGCATTAAAAAAAATTGATGAAAGGAATGCCAAAAATAAAGATTGATAAAGATCATATTTGCAAGATTTGCCATCTTGAAAAATGAATCCGAAATTCAATTAAAAAAAAATTGATGACAAAAAGATTCATGCGTTAGTCTTGTGAGTTGTTTAAAAGAAAATCGGATGAGCAAGAAAACTTGAATTGTTAGCTCAAGGCCACAATGAAGAAGAAGAAAAACAAACCTTATTAGCAAAGAAGAAGACTTAAAATAGGTACGAGCATTAATTTTTTCTCTAAAAAGGTGCATCTTCTTTAAATATCAAAGAGCAAATTTTAATTTTTTGTGTGCGGTTTTTCACCTTTGATCTGCTGAAATTTGTCTTTGAAGGGTTGTTTGCGTGTTGAACAAGTTGAAAATATGAAGAAAAAATCAAGATTTTATACTAATTGTCTTTGTTATCCCTAAGCATTATGTGTGTTGTTTTAAAATTATATAGGGACAACCTTGACATTTCTCTTATTCTTGGTTCACGTGTTTGGGTAATTGTAAAATTGCAAGTTTCCAAGTGATATGATTTTCAATGGTCAAATTACTTCATTGATTATTTTAATTTTGAATTTAAAACTCAAAAGTTGCTTTTACCACCTAAAAATCATGTGCCATCTTTTGCAATTCTTAAGTTAAAGACTTTTCAACAAATAAATTGTTTAATGAAAAATTCACAAAAGACAAATTCATTATTTTATGGTAAAATGTGATTTACTTGCAAATTTGATTTTTGCTTTTGAAAATTGTGCTTTTCCCCTTTTAAGTGGCTTAAAGAAGACCATTCTATTTCCCTTTAATATATATATATAAATAATTTTGCTTTTTATGTTAAAAAAAAATTTAGTTTGCTTTTCACGTTTAAAATAATTTGAAGTTTGCCTTACATGTTTTTAAAATAATAATAATAATAATAATAATTTTAAAGTTGCTTTTCAAGTAAAAATAAAAAAAAGGAGTAAAACAAATTTTTTTTTTTGCTTTCACATTAAAAAAATTACTTTCACGTTAAAAAAAATTCATGTAAAAAAAAGGAAAGTTTTTCACGTTAAAATAAATAAATAAAACTTTCAAAAAGTTTACTTTGTTTTTCACGGAATAATAATAATAATAATAATAATAATATTAAAAAAAAGGAAAAAAGGGATTTGAATTTGTTTTCTTCCTTTTATTTTGAAAAAGCTTTGTAAGACTTTTCTCATTTGTCTTTACACAATATGAAACGTATGGATTTGGTTAAAAGGAAATAAGGACAAGTTGTTGTTGTCTTTAAAAAATGTGTTACTTTTAAAAATGTTAACTTTTTGTTTTTAAAAATTATGCCTTACTTTTAACAAATTAACTTTTTAACTTTGAAAATTGTGATATTTCATTATTCCAACAAAATTAATTTACCTTTGAAAATTGTGATTTATTATTTTGGGAAATGTGAGCTAAACTTGGTTAAAGTGCAAACCACCTATTTGATTCTTTTAAGTGAAATTGTTTCCCATGTAAGTCATTTATTTGGATTTAAAATAATAATTTCTTAATTCTTGCAAAACTTAATCCAACTTTCACATGTTTCTAGTTAAAGCTTTTATTAATTCTTTAACAGCTCTTCAAAAAGCAAATGATACTTTGATTTTTACGGAACCAATTTGTCTTCAAAACTTATCATTTCATTTAAAAATTAAAGTCTTTTGCTTGGATAAAATAACTTTCAATTACTTGGGTTAGATACTTTATCTTCTTCTAAAACCCAAATTGTCGTTTCTTCAAAGAACTCTACCACTACAAAAAAAATTGATTTTACCGACGGATTAAAATTCCGTCGCAAATAATGGGATATTACCGACGGAATAGCTACGGAACAGCAAATCCGTCGGTAATAATAAAAATCTTGGAAAACGACGAAATTTGTAGCGACGGAAAATAAAAACGGTCGGTAATATTGGCGGGAATTTTTGGCGCCATTATTTAGCGACGAATTAGCGACGATAAATTCTGTCGGTACCTATAACAAACATTTTTTCTATGCACCGACAGAAATTCCGTCGGTAATATGATGTATGCTTTTATTTTAAATATTTTACCGACAGATTAGCGACGAAAATCCTAATCTGTCGGTAAAAAATGCGGCATAATTTAGCAACGGATAGTATCGTCGGTAATCCGTCGCTATTTTTAACAATACAAAATAAAAGATTATTAATGGATAGTATACGTTACTACTACCGACATAGCGTAAATGTTGAGTTCACCATTATTAAATATTATTCCATCTTAAATGATAATTTTTTATTTTTTACGATAATCAAATAAATAATTATAAAATGTCAATTTTATAAAACAATTATAATTATTGATAAAAATATTTTTATATTTTAATTTTTTTAAATTCTAATTAAAATTAAAAAGTGATAAAAAAATAAATAAATAAATATAATTATTTTTTAAATTTTAAAAAATATATTTCAAGTGTGGTAAAGTATTTGTCTAAACACGTTTTCATGGGTCCCCCAATAAGACATTAACACCCACCGCCAAGACTCAGACTTTAGACTTGTAAAATGGAGCAGTGGAATTTTTCAACTTTACAAAACGCATTGTTCGCCACTAGCAAAGTTAATCAATTTTGTGACTCTGCTTCAATCTTAATTCTCATTGTGCTTCGTTAATGTCTCCAATTTCCTAATGAATCTTTTTGTTCTTCCATCAACAACTATTTCTCCTTTATATTATCTCTTCCATAGACTCTACTACACCAATTGCTTTGCAAAGAACACAAAGAAGCAGCATGGTGGACGCAATTGTTTCCTTAGCTATTGAAAGAATAACTTATTTATAATTTGATTATGAAAACTTTAACAATAATAATCACCAAGTCAATTTTTTATTATATAAGGCTACAACCCAGCGATACTATAAAATTGAAATTCATTTACTAATAAATCAATAGTTTTCATTCTCAATTAAATTAAATTTCTTTGAAAAAATAAACTCTCAATTTTTTTTGAATAGTTTTTTGATGATTTGGATGTTTGCGCATATATATTATTTTCTTAAGATAAAAATAAAAAATTTTAGTGATGAAAATCTCCATAAAAAAAAAATTAACATTAACAAATCCAAAATAGGTAGAAAGCATATTTCCAAATGCAAATTGAATAACCTTGATAGAACTAAATAACAAACCCACATTTGACAAAGATTTCAAAATTATATCCCAATTCCAATCTCAACTTCAACAATACCTACTTAAATAATAATCAATTATTAGAGCTTGAACCGCATCACAAGATATATACAAGAAAATTGATGCGGAAGTGATAATTTGGTAGAATATCATTATAAATTGTAATTAGGCATATTACAATTTATAACAAAATTATAATAAAAAATAATTTTTGAGAGGGAAAAAAACGTGGGAATGTTATAAATTTAGGGTATATTTTTTAATATATATATATATATATATATATATATATATATATATATATATATATAAAGAAAGAAAGAAAACCAAAACCCTATTTCACTTCTTTCTTCCTTTTACCCAAAAAGCCACCGCCCCCTTTCATTTTCCCCCCATCGTGTTTCTCAGATCCGTTTACTGCAAGTGCAAATCCAGCCTTCTGTCCCTTCCTCATTCAATCAAATGCTGTAAGCTTTCTTCTTCTCCTTCTCCTTTTTGTGAATCCTTGTTTTTCTTTCTCTCATTTTGCTTCGTAAATGGGTATATTTTATTTGTTCTTAATTTGTTTTCAGTGCAAATGAGTAGCTTTGTTTCAGATCTGCTAGTTTTTGTTTGGTTAAGTTGCTTAGGAAACTGTCATTTTGCTAGTTTATTTTTCCTTTAATTGATTTCGCTTCTCGCTTCCAGTAGTGTTGTAGTCTTAATACCCATTTATCTATTTCGACCTAAACTTTAAAAAAAGAAAATGTGTTTTGATATAATAGATTTGAGAAATAATAGAGGTAATTCCCCAAAATAACCCGAAAGCCAAGAATGTGATTCATGTGATCTTAGACTGGTACCTACCATGGGTGTTTGCAGAGCAAGAAAATAGAATAAATGACGTCAAATGTGTCTCTGAAATAAGGGAAAGTGCAGGGGCAAAGAGGTGATGTACATAGATAAGGGAGACTTTGGATTGGGTCTTGTTGTCTGTGTATTCAGTCTCCTCCACCGCCAAAACTGCTTTGTGTTCTGCTCGTGTGAGAGTTATGGCCACCGGCTCTCAAATGCCATTAATTTCTTTTGGCTTGCTTTTACAATTACAGTTTAAAAAACAGATATTACTATATTTTTAAAGTATAAAATAATACTAATATATTATTATGTAGTTGGTTGCATTAAGAGATAATAATATTTCTGCTTTTCTTTAAAACTTTAATAGAAAAAATAACAAAAAAAATAAAATAGAGGTAATTCCCTAAAAGTTCAATTTCTTGTTAACTATGGGCTCCGCTGTTAGATTATTTGCTGCATAATTGGAGAGCAGAGTATAAATTAAACAAGAGGTATATAACCCCATGCTCTGTGAACTTTAATTTAATTTAGTGTTTGAAATATATATATATATATTGAGAATGTAAAATGTATAATTTAAAGGAAAAAGTAAAAAAAACTATAAAAAGCTTCAATGAATTTTTAAGAACTTAATTTTATCAATAACTTCAAACACTAAATTTAATCACTTATTTCTGCTGTTCGAGAAACAGGTGAGATTTTATTGGAGAAGTTCTTGTGTTTCTTCTCTAGCACATGTTTATTGTGCTGATTTTTTTTTCATATTTTTCACTTTAGTTCTCTTAAAGTGAGGATTTAATATGTCGTGGTAGTGTACTTTCTGTTTTCATCAGTTCATTTTTTCTTTGATTTACAATTTTGCCTTTAGTGAATTAGGGTCTCATTGATTTTGCATTTGGGTGCCTTTAGTGAACTATAATATTTTTATTTAGTTTCTAGACAAGTGGCAATCAATGGAAATATTTAACTTTTTGCTACAGAATATTGCTTTCTTGACAGATGATCTTAGCAATTAACATGCCATATATTGATTCCATATGATTATTAACATTTTTAGCATATTTTATTTATAGCATAAGGTATTTATTTTATTATTTATAGCATATGGTGTTGTTTATGTTTTTCCAACTAGCTCTTTTTAAATTACTTTTTGAATTCTTTTTTTTTTATGTCAATTATTATACAACATGTTTACTTTTTGACTTGGTTCTAACTGGTGGCACCAGAAAGCTCGTGGCAATCCTCAAGTACCTGAATCAGATATAGTCCAGGGCTACAGAAGAGTGAGTCCCGTGGCCCTAGTTATTCAATAATATATTTTCACCTCTTATGATAAATACATGCAAATGATAAAAGTTTTCACCTTGATTATTGTGGACTATTTTACATGAAACAGGGACACTGTTTAATGTTCACTGCACACAAAAAGGTGCCACATGCTACATTGCAACTTATAAAATGTATGTCATTTTGACACTTTGAATTATGTCAAACATACAAAGCATTTTCTACTTTGACAAGTGGTGCAAAGCAAGTACTACAGTTGCCCATTGCAATTCTAATTTTAATTTTGGATTAGATAATGCAATCCGACAAATGGTTTTGGACACTGCATGGGGGAACTTTAACTCGGATAATGAGTGGAATTCTCTAATGGATGAGGAGCCTAATCCTGAATCCCTAAGATTTTATGAGATGCTAGCAGCGTCGGATGCACCATTGTACCCTGGATGTGCTCAATCTTTATTATCAGTAATTTCAAGGTTGCTAGATATCAAAGCAGAGCATCGTTTGTCCCAAAGGTGCTATAACCAAATAGTGCAATTGTTGAAAGATATTTTACCAAATAATAACATAATGATAGACAATTACTATCAATCTAAGAAATTGGTGAGTAATTTAGGCTTGCCCATGCAAAAAATTGACTGTTGTAGATCAGGTTGCATGTTGTTTTGGGGTAATGATGAGCAGTTAATGTTTTGGGGGTTCCATATCGGTCAATGAGCATCGCTTGAAGTTGGTAAAATCCATTCATACTATCTAGTTCATCAATTTTTAATAGATTTGATTTAAATATTTTGTATTGATATCCTTCAGCAATTTTTCCTTATTGTTTCAAATAATGTGTAGACTAAAAAATTAGGCCGAGAACCTACACCAACAGAGATGCATTTGCATATGCATACACACAAGAATGATGGAATTTCCTTTTTAGGCACTAAAGCCAAAGTAGTGCAAGTAAGTCATTGTTGAACTATTTTAACCCTATTTTAATTATGTCTTATTTTCAATTTGATTCTTGAAGAGAGCTTATGCTATAATGCCTCTATATATCTGCCTATGAAAATGGAAGGAACCAAGCAATGTTATTAAACAATGCCTGGATAAGCATAAACACATATCCACAAAAATAATGCAAATTGTACATATATAATTATGTGTGGGATGAGTAGACACAAAAACTAGTCTATCATGGGATCGTACAAGGAAATACCAAAGTTGAATTTCATATTTAGGTTTTCATTGTAGAATACTAGAACATGGCATAAGCAAACATAGGATGTCATTCCTTTGGCTATTAATTGGATATATATTGAAGACAATAATTTCTACTTTTTTGTTGATCTAACAATCATTAGATGCAAGTAAAGAGAAATTATTGAACACATTTCATTTTAGAATGGTTTAAAACTTTACTTGTGATCATTTTGCTTTGTAAAACTTACTTGTCAGTGGATGAATGAAGATGACTGTCTCATTAGTTGTTATTCAATATTGATTTGATCACAGGATAAGGTTGATGAATTGAGAGAACAATATTTGTCTCAAGGAAAATCAGTTGATGAGGCCCAAATTTATTATGAGGCTGTTGGAGGATCGAAGAAGAGTAGGATTTATGGTCTCGGATCTGCAGGAATGCATTACTTTGGTCCTAATTTTCGTGACTCACACGGGTCAAGTGCACAGTCAGGTTCACCATTGCATGCACAGCATACAACAGTAGAAAACATAGAAAATATCGTGCAAGAGGCAGTTAATGCATATATGCCTAGCTTGATAGATGTTCTCACAGACAAATTGACAGAGAAATTGACTGATAAATTGCTACCGGTTTTAACAAATAAGGTACGGGAAGAATTATCAAATGGGGATCAGCAACCTACCACAGATCCTTCTGCTATTATGGACAGCCACGGTACATCTTAGCTAGTGCTTCTGAATTTACATAGGCTGTTTTAGATAATTTTTTGTATATCACAGCAAAACTTATAATACCGATATTGGTATTATTTGCATAGCTGTTAGACTATTTTATATGCTTTTTGTATAGCACTGCAAAATTTCATGTACAATACCGATGTTGGTATTGGTTATATTGCAATTACAAATATATAATTTTTTGTACAACTGTAAAACATTGTGCACTATACAAATATATTTGCACAACAGTCATATATAATGTATATTATTTTTGTTATATATTAAAATTATCAATTAATATATATCTTTAATTTAAATTTTAGACTTTTTATATTTAGTCTATTGCGTTTAATTTGAGATTTTCAAACAGAAAATATATTAATTTCTATAAAAAATAAAAAAAAAATTTAATGTTACCGACAACTTACCGACGGAAAAATCCGTCACTGCCATTTTAATTGAAATATATATTTATACTAAATATATTTGTCGACAATTTTACCGACGCAAAAAACCGTCGCTGTTTATATTACAAATTAATCAATAATTTATTAATTAATTTTACCGACGGATTACCGACGGAATATTTCATCGGTAAAGGGTCAACGCGACAAAACAGCCGACGGTTTTCTTGTAACATTACCGACGGACTGTTTTTTACAATGCCGTCGGTAATATCCGTCGGTAATAATACTGACGGAATTTTCCGTCGGTATTTTGGTACCTACGCACGTTTTAGGGACGGATTAATTCCGTCGGTAATCCATAAAAAACCCGTCGGTAAGGCCTTTTCCGTCGGTAAAATGCCCTGTTCCGTCGGTAAAAATCCGTCGGTAAAATCAATTTTTTTTGTAGTGTACCTCCCTTATTTTTTCTTTTATTCTTTCTTCATCCGAATTGTTATACAAATGGGTCAATGAAAAATGGTTGCCAAGCATTGAAGCAACAGGCTATATCCCGATCTAGTTTGAGAGTTCTACATCTCTTGGTTCAAAATTGAGAAAGAAAATCTCAAAGTAATTTTTTCAAGGCTCCATCTCCTTCGGTCAATCACGTTACAGCAAAAATCAAAGATTGATAGGTTTTTTCTCTTTAAATTTTTGTTGGTATATTTTGGATGATTATTTTGTGGCGTAATTTTTTCTTGATATTTACATCTGTTTGGGTTTATTAAAATTTTTTTTACATTATGTTATCTCTTTCCTTTTTGATTGATGACAAAAAGGGGGAGAATAATGGAGAAATATTGATGAATAATGATAATTACAAAGGGGAAAAAATGGAAGAAAATAGATGAATTTTCGGAGAAAATTTGATAATTAAAAATGGAGAAAAACATAACATGATTTCCTTGTTGATGAAAAATTATTTATTATTGGAAATTTAATACGTTGATGCATTAATGCTATATTTGATTCATTATGATGCATGATTTCTTTAAAAATATCTCTTGTAAAAAATCAAGTTAAATTTTTACAGAATTCATTGACATACTTATATTTTGATAAAATCTGAAGTTCTACTGGAATTTATACTTACTTTACATATTTTATTTTTTGTAAATAACTCGTGCATATATTCAGGGGGAGTTTTTTAGACTAATCTAGATAGACTTCTAAGTGGAGTTTATTAAGGTTTTGTCATCATAAAAAAGGAGGAGATTGTTAGCCCAAGGTTACATCTAAATTTTGATGATAATCAAACCTTAAATAAACTCTATTGAAAAATTTTTTCTAAGCAATATTTTGCAGGCATTTCTATTTATCCTTCTGATGAAATTGTTCAAAATGAAGATTGTGGAATGAATCCTTGAAGATCAAGTTGAAGAATATTTTAGTCTAAGGAAAATTAGGTTATTAAATTGTAAGATCAATTTGAGGATCAAATTGTCATTCATACATACATATTCTAAGTTTTAAAATTGCATAAAAATGTTTTTAAGTCATAAATTTCGTTTTTAGTTAAAACTGGTTTCTTTCAGAAAATACTTTAGAAATTGGTCTGTCAGAATTTACATTAGAAATTGAATTAGAAATCTGACAAACTTTCTGATCGAAAATCTGCTTTGCGCTAAAAGACAAAATAACGGCTAGTTAGAGACAGAACTGTCTGTCCTGTTTTCTAACGGTCATAAACGGCTAGTTTTGTATTTTGTCTCTTTAAATCATGTTTTTGGGTATAAATATGTGTTGTTAGATCATTTGGAAGCTAGAAGAGAAAATATTGGAAAGATTTTCTAACTCTTAAGAAAAAGCTTACTTGTTTTAAATCTCACTTTCCATCTTGCACTTCATCTTTATATATCATCCTCAATTGATTATAGCTTTTATTGTAATTATTTGTGAGGAATTTTTATTGTGAAAGATTGTGAGTTTGGGTTGGCTAGAACCTAAGACAAAATCTAGTAAGTGTTTTAATCTTTTACTTAGGAAAAAGATTGTGGGTAGATATACATAGTAAAGTAACTCAATTAAACACATAAAAGCACGCTAAAAACATAGTAGAATTCACACTTATCACTATTCTAGGGCTTTGAATTCTAAATCTACCATGTTTCTATGAAAACACTTAAATCCATCCAGATCTGCCACTTTGAGCTATAAATCTCTTCAATTTTGGTGGATTTAGAGGGAGAATCAGTCCTGGTGTATCAACATCAACTCCGCCTATGCTGTTGAAGAGGATAGATTTTGCATACTTCAAATTAATTTTTCAAATTTCTTTTTTCCTTCAACAATAAACTTTCTCGATTTTGTCATAGATCCTATTCCAACAATTCTAGTTGCTCTGATAAAAAATCGAGCCATAATTACCTTTTCGACATTGCCAATAATGGCCTTCGCGTGGTAGTTGGCGATGGAGGCTCTTGTGGTGGCAGGCCAAGGAAGCATCGGTTCTGCATATCGATTCCTTAGAGCTGCAAATCAGGCCTGGTTCCAATTTCGAGAAGAAACCAATTGCAATCCCTAACCACAAGAAAATCTTGGGTAACAAGAGGACATTTCCTTTAATGTCTTGGTGGATGTTGAGGGAATGCAGTTATGAACCAATTTTGCCTTCAAAAGTGGTGGATGCAACAAATCATAGCTTTGAGTTTTTCCTTATCACTTTATTTCTGTATTTACGGTAGTTTTCATTTTTTGTGGCAAGATTTAGCCGGAGAAAGGCCTTAACTATTTAAACTCGATTTTATTGTATGACACAAATAAACTTGATTAGGAAAGAGGAAATTGAGGAAAAGAAATAAAAAGAATAATAATTTTTTTTTTTTTGCTTCCAAACAGCATATATAAGGATAAAGAAAGTGAAGAACAACATGCCTCAGCAAAAGCGGTTTGCTTTCGTGGAATAGTTGTTCGGCTATATCCTCAAAACAAGAAGAATAGGGCTAACTATGGCGGCAGTAGCAACAGTGTTGATTCTTAATGCAGGGATGCTAGGAATTGCCATTAGAATTGGGGGAGGTGTGTTCCACGCTTACTACACCAATGATAACATTCTCGAAAAACCTTGATCCGAGCTTGATACCTGTGAAAAAGGGTAAAAGATCTGTACAAAAATACTCTAACAGTCAGGTTAGTTTTTTCGAACAGGAAAAATTATAGAGAAATTATGGAAAATAGAGATAATCATGTAAAAAAAGAAAAAATTCAGCCTGAGTAAATAAATAATTTAACTATTTATAAAGTAAAAAATTTACACACCATTAGTACTCCGAACTAGCTTTGTGATATATATATATATATATATATATATATATAACTTAATTTGTCCTTGTTTAGAAACATGGAATAAGAGGCAAGAAATATTATACATATTCTGACCAATATAAAAACTGTTACCATCCCCTGGAAATAATAATAATAATAATAATAATAATAATAATAATAATAATAATAATAATAATAATAATAATAATAATAATAATAATAATAATAATTGCATAGGAAAAACGTAAGATGAATGAAGAATTTTAAAATTGATTAAAGCACTTGATTCATTGTTCAATCGGTAATAAGTATTTATTTAAAAGCTCCTTACAATTTCATTTATTGAAAAATTATCATCAAATAGCAAACGGACAAAATCTTGTATTCCAACAGTAAAAACATCAATGGTTTCGCTGTCCTGATGAAAAAGGATAAAGCAGAAGAACTTGCATGTAAGGATACTTAAAGAAAGGGCCACGATTCCATGCAACCACGGACTAAGCGTGGCTGCGTAGGAATTAATGTTATATTCTGATAATTAATATAATAATGAAACGAATGCAGAGCGTCCAGATGTAATATCAGTTTTGTAACAAATTAGGAAGGAAACTGCATACTACATGCACATTCGTGGAGTTTTGTTGGATTAGAAAGAAATGGAGTAATTCCTGCTGCCTCCATTCGGAAAAGAGCCAAGTTCCGTGGAGATGAAATTATTGGCAACCTAGACACCGGTAGGCACAATTTTTTTTGAAAAAAAAGAAATTATGAAATGATAAGTTCAACAAAATATTTATATATAAGATCTCAAATTTTAATTTTATAAATGACTAAAATTAATATTAAATGAGTTTTATTTTCATATTAGATCAATCCGATTCGAACTGAATTATATCAATACTTTTTTTTTTTTAAAAAATCTTATTATAACATAAATAAATCAGATAAAAAAAATTCTTTTTCTTTTTTGCATATCATGAAAAAGTAATGGTTGAGTAATAGTCTAATGCGCATGTATCTGCATAGTTCAATCGCATTGTATATCCCGCTTCCAAATTGTTTTGACAAACAAAAAAACAACTCCCAAGAGTGTGCATGCTAGTATTGGTTTCATGTTTTGACATTTTTCCTGGCGGTAGTCTTCTCATATATTTGTTAAGAAAATGGATTATTGGGATTTTGATTAGGCGTTTGGCCGGAGTCTAAGAGCTTCAGTGATGAAGGAATGGGTCCACTCCCATCCAATTGGCAAGGAATCTGTCAGGACGACATCATCCAAGTTCCTGTTAGTTGCAACAGGTTCTTTTATTATTATTATTATTATTTTTTTTTCAATTATCTTCCGAACAAAATAGGTATAAACTCGCAAAATTAAAAAAATTAAAAATTCCAAAAAAAATTATCAAATGGCAACAGTGTAACACTTTGTGCTCCTATGTGCACTGTCTGATTAAATTAAATTAAATTGTAGAATAAAAATTGATTAAATTAAATTGGTGTTTGATGATAGGAAGCTAATAGGAGGAAGGTACTTTAACCAGGGATATGCCGCACATATTGGACATCTAAATTCAACATTTAACAGTGCAAGAAATAGTGAAGGACATTGAAGTCATGCATTATCCACAGCAGCTGGAAACTTTGTAGAAGGAGCTAGTTCACTACCTATATTGCTCTTGGCAACAAGAAACACCTCAAGGTTTTTAGTTTCTTTCTTTCTTTTCACATTATTAGCTATCGATTCACTGTATTCGATCGAAGGGAGCAACATAGTGTACTAACTGAAATTGTTAATAGGGTGTGAGCCTTTCTGAGAAAGGTTTGCCTGCTGAAATGTTCTATCCCCTCATCCCTGGAGAATCTGCCAAGTTGGCTAATCAGCCAGCTTCAGATGCTTGAGTTTCTCCAATCTACGAACATACATGTTTCAATATTTTCATGAAATAGCTTTTGTAATTTGCACCAGCTACATAATGTTGCAGTATGCTTTGTAAGCCTGGAACACTCGATCCTGAAGAGGTTAAAAGGGAAAATAATAGTCTGCCTTCGCGGGGAAAATGGGAGAGTAGACAAGGGACAGCAGGCACTAGCTACTTGCAGGTGCATGCTGTAGGAATGATTTTAGCTAATGATGATAAATCAGGCAATGAAATTATAGCTGATACTCATGTCTTACCTGATGGTGAATCGATTGTTGCCTACTTCAACTCTACAAGTTCACACTAATATTTTTTCAATTGATGAATTTCTTTCCAGCTTTTATATTTAGACAAGACTCCCTTATACATACTACTTATGGAGTAGAGTTCCTATGGCATACAAGAGTCATTGAAACACAGAATTGGAATCAAAACCGGCTCTAACAATGGGTGCTTTCTCATCAAGGGGGCCTAATCTTATTGAGCCTTCCATTCTTAAGGTCTCTGCTTATATATGTTTTCTTGATTTCTGTGCTCTGTTGCTATTTCGGTTGCTTAATATACGCGGTAACTTTTCACGCCAAATTTACCGACCAATTCGGTTGGGTTGCTGATTAATCACTGATTTGTGTCGGCCATAAACTGTGTATTTTCTAATGGTTAAGTTAGTCATAGTGTTGTTAGTTTAACCTTGGTACATTATAGATTGAAAAAATTGTTGATTTTTCAGCCTGATATCACTGCTCCTGGCGTTAGTGTAATTGCTGCATTCACTTTAGCTGTAGGACCAAGCGGAGAAGAATTTTATAAGCGTAGAATTCCTTTCAGTTCGGAATCTGGCGCTTCAATGTCTTGCTCTCATGTTTCTGGTATCGTTGGCCTTCTCAGAAATCTCCATCCTGATTGGAGTCCTTCTGCCACACGATCTGCCCTTATGACATCTGGTCACAACATTTTTGTTTAACCTGTGGATTAATTTTTTATGTTAAATATTCATTTAGCAATTATCATCTAGCAACCTTAGATTTTGGGATTAAGAACTTTTAAAAGTTATCTATTCCAACCTAGATCAACCAATCAATATATATAATATTAATTAATATAATAGATAATAGAAAAAATATCAAATAAAAATATCTATTGTATACATATATTAATATCTATTAAAAATCTAAAAATAATTGATTGTCTTACTCGACAATAAGTTTATTTATATAATATAATTGCATCGTAGCAGGTATAATTTAGTAGTAAAAGTGTGATTCGTTTTATTAATTCTAATAATTAAGGAATCTTTTGGCTAATATTCCTATGAAAAACTTTATTTGTTAGAAAATTTTAATTTTTTACCCTCATAATGGAAAATTCGACAAAAAATATAAGTTCTCATGGTTAATCAGAAATTGAATCATTTGACAATCCTCACCTCTTTTGGGATTGAGTCAAGCACAAGTCTATTATCTTTACATTGTATTAAAATTACTAGTTCTTGATATTAGCTCACCCGCAGATGTTTCTCTCGTATGTTTGGACTAGGCAATAGTGAACATGTTAAATATCCCAGGTCAGCTAGTTATGGGTTGAATTATTCCCTTCATTTCTTTGGCAAAATTGATGAAATTTGTTTGT
Organism: Excoecaria agallocha; assembly: GCA_037975025.1. Lineage (NCBI taxonomy): Eukaryota > Viridiplantae > Streptophyta > Magnoliopsida > Malpighiales > Euphorbiaceae > Excoecaria > Excoecaria agallocha. The sequence continues at coordinate 30,890,988 of CM075821.1, read as the reverse complement.
TGGAGCAGCAAGAACGCCAAATAACAACAGAAATCCAATGTTCGATTCATCGTCGAATCAAGAGGCGACTCCATTTGATTCTGGAGCAGGGCATGTCCACCCAAATCGCGCAGCAGATCCTAGCATGGTTTATGACTTGACCGTTGATGATTACTTGAACTTTTTATGTGCCAGAAGGTACAATCAAAGCCATATTGAGTTGTTCTTAGGAAAACCACACACATGTCCCAAGGTCTACAGCTTAGCAGATCTCGACTATCCTTCAATAGCAATCCCTAATCTTAATAGCACAGAAACAATGACTAGAAGAGTTAATAATGTTGGTTTATCGCCTGGAAAATACCATGCTTATGGAAGAGCGCCTGCTGAGATTTGGGTTTGGGTTAATCCTAAAACCTTGGAGTTTGAGAAAATTGGTGAAGAGAAGACATTTAAGGTCACTTGCAAGGCTAAGTCTAAAGATGAAGCAACAGATTATGTTTTTAGAAGATTGACATGGTCTGATGGGAAGCACTTTGTTACGAGTCCTCTGGTGGTGAAGCACATCTAGATTTTCTTCATTTCATTAATTATTACTCCCTACACAACTCTTTTGTTAATTAATTGTGGAAAGCAGGTGACAATTTCTTGGAATAATTACCATTTTAATCCATTTCCATTAAAGATTAGATGTATTATCATTATCAACTTAATTAATTCCCCTAAAACAATGTTTTGTAAACTCCATTTTTGAGGAAAGAAAAAATCCATTAAAGCCGTGTTTGGATGAGTATGTGCTGAATACATCTATTGACACTTGAACTTGTCCTGATGGTTCAACCCCAAAAACAAAAGTATAAATGGTGAGAGGAGGAAGCGCATGAGAACCAATTTCACCTACGTGGCAAGTGGCAAATGAAGCTATAGCTGATTGATATATCTTCAAAATGCACTCCAATGAGTTGAGATTGGCAGTAAAAGAAAACATTAAAGTTGACAACAAAAGAGAGGGAAAAAAATAACTTCGAAATCAGATTTGACTTCCCTACGTTGGATCCAGTACAACAAGCCAATGGTGTATTGACACCTAAAGAAAAAACTACTTTTGTAACTTCTTTTTCCTACTGCACTGAGTTAAGAATTCAAAATCTCTCATCTTCAATTATAGAAAACAAAAAATTTCATTTTTCTCTTTTTTGATTGTGCAAATACATTCACATTACTAAAAAAGAATTTGCGTAACTAACTAATATCAATGGAGATTACGATCTACAAGCTCCAGTGCCATGTTCGGAATCTTATATACATTTGTATTGATTCGGTAAAAACAATTGACGTTTAAAATATTATAATTAAATTTATTTTAGTTAAAAATCATGAATTCAATACTGAGATACTAGCATGACAAAAGTTATGTCAGCTTTAAACATTTATATTGCCTGTTCTGCAATATTATACGAGACATTTATATATTTTTTATCTGAGTTGCTACGAAAATATAAATTTAATAACTATTGATAAAATTAATCCCAAATTTAGCCGTTGCAACATCAACTTTAAAACTTTGGTTTTGACCTATGATGATAATATGTCATCATGGTGATAAGTTAGGATTATAATCACATAATTAAACAGAAACGCAACGAAATAAAAAAAAAAAAAGTTTCGAATGCTAGCGCTATAATCTCGTTTTTCCATCAAAATAAGTTTCAACAGTTCATTACTAAAACTATATCAGTACGCTTAGCTTAAAATAGAGACTAAAAAAACAAATAAAATCGCCATTTTTTAAATTTTTGTGTGAAAGAAAGGAAAATTGATTAGATCAAATGGGGATTTCAAATATCTCTTATTCAATTATCTCTATACTCATTTTTATTAATTTGCATACACAATCTCATGCTGCAAAAAGAGTAACCTATCTCGTTTTCTTTCTTCATTTTTTTTCTTAACTGTTTCAACATATATTACTTAAATATATATATGTATATGGATTTTGATCCATGCAGTCATATATAGTTTACATGAGGGAACAGCATTCTATTCCAAGATTAAAAGAATTTTATAAAGCAGTTGCCGATACACACGTAAAATTGCTTGAATCAGTATTTCCACAGTAAGTATTTTTCTACAGAAGCAATTATTACAATGAGAATTTTTTTTTTTTTTTAGGGACAAATGAGGATTGAAGCTCAAATCTGAAATTGTTCAATATATTGAAATTAATTTTACTTGAAAATATTCTCTTAGGAATTATTATAAAGAGAATTAATGTGTGCTCTTATTTATTTTTCAACAGGGTGTATAAATGGATTGTGCATGAATTAGAACTCTTGAAAGTTTATTTATTTATTTTATTTTTTTGATTTGAACTATTTTGTCCACATTTCTCATGTAGGGTGGCAGACGTCAAGGATCAAATAATTTATTCATACCAAAGAATTTTCAATGGTTTCGCCATATCTCTTGACGAGGAACAAGCAGCTTTGCTCGCAAGTAATTATTATTATGTTGTCGATGTTGTTTTGTGTACTTAACGCTAAGTTATTTATTTTTAATATTTTAGAACAGCTGAGTTTATATATTATTTTTATTTTAAAAAAATAAATGTAGAGCATCCGAGTGTAATTTCAGTGGAAAGGAACTTGGGAAGAAAAATGGCCACCACATATTCATGGGATTTTCTTGGATTAAATAACGCCAGCATCCCTATAAGTAAACTTCTGTTTTAATATTTTTATTGCATATAAATATATACTCCAAACTAACTAAAATCTTTTACTCCATATTATATAGGTTTAGGTTTGTGGGGAAACAATTTTGGACAAGATAGTGGAAAACAAAACCTTGAATCGCTTTGGCAGAAAGCTAATTATGGCGAAAGTATGATAATTGGAAATCTTGATAGTGGTAAGATTATATATATATATATATATATATATATGATGAGGAATTGTTATATTTAAAAAGATGATACTATATCCTAATTAGAAAATGGAATAAATTCGAAATGATTAAATATGTTTAACACATGATATTATGATCAGGTGTTTGGCCAGAATCACCATCTTTTAATGACGACGGGATGGGATTCATACCAGCAAAATGGAGAGGAATTTGCCAGGAGGACGGCAATGTAACTTGCAACAGGTACCCCTCTCTCTGTCTTTGGCATAATCGATTCCATATCCAAAGTCCACCGGCGGACTAAATTAAGTTCATACCGGGTAGGTCCTTAAAAGGAGATAAAATGTTTCATTTTTAAGTATTTAAAGGAATTTTATTCTAAATACTGGGGAAAAGGGAATACGTCCCCTCTCTGTCAATTAAACACAATAAAAATTTTAATATCTTAGTCTGAAATCCTAACAAGAGAGTTTTTGTGTATATATATATATATATAGAAAGCTGATACGAGCAAGGTGCTTCCACAAGGGCTATGAAGCAGAAGTGGGAAAAATAGATCCGTCGATGTTGAATGCACGTGACAACGATGGACATGGAACACACACATTATCAACAGCTGGCGGTACTTCAATTCCAAATGTAACTATTTTCAAGAATGTGCATGGAACAATAGGAGGAGGAGCACCAAGAGCTCGTGTAGCCGCATATAAGGTATGCTGGCCCTCAAACAAAGATGATGAAGGTGGATGCTTCGATACAGACATATTGGCTGCCTTTGATGCTGCAATATCTGACGGAGTTGATGTGATATCAATGTCACTTGGTGGTTCTGGAGTTGAAATGTATTTTAGATGCTACTGCTAAAGGATCTTTCCATGCCATTGAAGCTGGTGTTGTTGTTGTTACTTCTGCTGGCAATGAAGGTCCTTTGCCTGGCACTGTCAAAAATGTTGCTCCTTGGATTTTAACTGTCGCTGCTAGTTCTACTGATCGGAACTTCGCTTCGTATGTTTCACTATCCAACAATCTTACTCTCATGGTAATTTTTTCTTTTTCCTTCTTCGTTTTAGGGTAAGGGAAAATTTAACCTAAACCTTCAAAATTTGTTTAGGCCTAGTTCATTAAACTTGTAAATACGTCGCTTTGCCTCCTAAATTTTTTGAAGAACCATTTATTTCTATGAACTTTTAATTGTGATACACAACAGGTATTTAAATGTTACTGTAAAATTTTTCTCCCAATTAAGAAGAGATGGATGTAATTTTTTTACTTAGACATAAATATACACGTCTCTTTCTTATTGAATGAAAAATTACGCATCAACATTTAAAAATCTATTTTGTAATAGAAATTGATAGTTTAAAAAGTTAAATAGCGTTTCGAAAAATTGAAGGAACAAAATGATTGAAATTGTCAAGTTTAGGGGTTGAGTATATTATTAAGCAAGCTATTAATTTATTTATCTTTCTAAACAAAATTTTCAGTTTTATTAAAAACCTAAGTTTTACTTTTTCTTGTTTTCTTAATGTACATCCAAACAATTTGACAATCTTTTATTTTATTATTAAATGGTTTATTTGTTGAAAACGGTGTAAATTCAAACTACTCTTATTTGTTTGAAGGTAATTTTAGACCGTTGTTGGTTTGGGAAAGTTTTATAAGAAAAGACTATTTCTATTTATAATTGAGATATTTTGAAAATTTAAGGTATTTCAACCTTTATTTTTTGTTTTTTCATCTATATCTTGCAAATATTGCATTAACGATGAGTGTGGATTTGATTTTGTAATCTTCATCAGGGAACAAGTCTTTCAGAAACAACCTTGCCCGTCGATAAGTTTTATCCATTGATAAGAGGAAAAGATGCAGGACTTGCTGAGGCATCACTTTCAGATTCGTAAGAAACTAAGTATTAAATTCTTAGCCTGGTTTAAAAGGGTTTGTAAACTCATGTGCTATGTACCGTTGGGTCCGTGCGTTCATGCTGCTCGGACGGTGCACAACATTCAGTGTACGGAATCCTTCCACGTTAAAAAAATATATATAATAATTATTTTAAGAAAATGGATTAAATTGCAGGGAGTTATGCATGCCCGGATCACTTGACTCCAAAAAAGTAGAAAACAAGATATTAGTTTGCCTTCGTGGGAAAGTAGAAAGAGCAGAAAAATGACACCAAGCTCTACTTGCAGGTGCTGTTGGAATGATTTTGGTGAATGATGAATGTAGGTTCCGAAAGACACTCAAGAGATGAATGAATTGGGTGTATTAAAAGATTTCTGGCCAAATATATTTTTAAAAGAAAATATTAAATTTGTTTGCAATGACTCAGAAATTCGTTTTACAGAATTTTAAAAACACAAATTTCTAGAATATAAAACAAAATTGTAGAAGATAGAAAATAGAGCAGAAAAGTAAAGCACACACAGAATTTATAGTGGTTCGGCCAACCTGCCTACCTCCACTCCTCAAGAATCACTCTTGAGCTTTTCTCTCCACTCTTAACTCTTTTAAAGGCAAGAGTTCAAGCCAATATACAATCCTAATTTAGTTGATTTTATGATTAATTAGTTAATTTACGTGTTTTTAGGTTTAATTGTTAGTTTTGATGTCTTTCAGGGCTAAATTGAATAAAAAAAGGGTTAAATTGAATAAAGGAGAAATTTAAGGGCAAAGCTATAATTTTGGAAAAAGTTGGCATTTGACTCGTGAAGAGCAACAAAGGATCACTCGGTTGAGTGATTTTATCACTCTCTCGAGTGCCTTGACACTCTCTTGAGTGTTTTAGCCACTCACCCAAGGCAAATATACATTCTCTCCAGGAAAAAAAACACTCTCCCGAGTAAAGAAGGCACTCCTTTAAGCATTCAGTCACTCTTCCGAGTGATTAAGGCCACTCTCCTAAGTGTGTGTCATGTTTTGTCGACAAAAGACTTCTTATTTCATTAAAATTAAAATTCTTTTAGTTTAGGAAGTCACAAGGCACGTAAAATTCTCCTTTTGTAAGCCATAAAGAAGGCTGAAGGCATCAAGGCTAGGGAAGCCATTCTAGTTATGAATTTTCATTAGTTTAGTTTTACATTATTTTTAGTTTTTATATTGAAGAGACAAAAGCTTAGAGTTTTAAAACTGTGCTTGGGATTCTGCAGAATTATCAAGAGAGTTTATTGGTTCTATAAGTTTGTATCATCTTCATTTATTTTGTTCAGTTTTTAAGATGAAGTGTGAGTAGTTTTCTTTAATTTTGCTAAAGGATATTTGAATCTTAACTTTTATTGTAATGACTTAGTTATGCTTTCATTAAATACAAGCTTGATTATTTCTCAGTTCTTAAGCAATTTCTCATATTTGATTGTATTGAGTTAATGATTAATGTATTTGATAAATGGTTGATAATTGATTTTAATCACTACAAGAAAATTACAATTTAGCAATGGTGATACGACCATAGAGAGGGCAAGTCATGATGAATTCATCAATCAACATCACAAGCTTAAAATACTTAGCTTTTGGAAGCAAGTGAAGGAATTGGGTCTAAGTCATTTTGGGCTTATACAACTTTGGGCTTTAATTATACAAGTCACGTGCCTTATTTAAAAGTCACATGACTCATTTAAGTTGTAAATATGGGCTTAGGCATGTGGGCTTCCTTTTAAAGGCATTATTTAATTATTTGGGTTATTAGTTAGTCTTTTATTTTGGGCTTAAAATTCGTCACTTTACCTTAGTAGGGTTTTAAATAGTTGTTTTATCTTATTTTAGGTAAGATTTGGTCTTTTAAACCTATTGGACTTATGTATACCCATTCCCTTAGGGTTTGGAGGCTATAAATAGGTTATTATAACTTGTAAAGAGGGATATAAGATTATTAAATCAAATTATATACTTTTGAGAGTTTTTCTCTTGGCTTAGCCAAAATTCTTTAAAGAGATTGCGAGATTGCTTGCTTTTCTATTGCATCAAGAATTAGAATTACTTATCAATCATTTGATTGTGGCATTTTTCTTATTCTTCTTATCCCAATTAGTTGTGTTTCCATTCACGTGTTGTTTGGGGGTTCAATAGGGAGGGTGTTTGTCTTCTTTGCGTTTTGAGATCAAAGTGTATGTTTAAGGGGTTTTGGGTTCTTTAACCTTGGGGTTCCACATCATTTGCTATCAGAGCCAAAAGAAAGGTAAATTCCTATTTATCTTAGTGTTAGATTTGTGTTTTCTTTTCTTTGATTTCTTTATGTTTATGCCGAATTAGGTAGTGATATGTTTTGATTTGTGTGTTTTTTTGTGTGTTAAATTTAGCCGTTTCTCTTTCTTACCTTATGTTTTGATTCATTAAAAAGCCTTAGAAACCGAACTTGGATTTTGAATCTTTGGCATAAAATAAAATAAAAACAAATTCTAGTAGTAGTAGCCTTTAGATTAGTGTGTTGAATTAAAAAAAAAATTATGGTACTGTTCACGATACTGCTCATCGTACTGTTCACGGTATTGTTCATCGCACTGTTCATGATACTGTTCATCAAAAAAAAGAAAGAAGGGAGAAAAATGTGAAAGAGAAGAAAAATAGAAGAAGAAAAAAAATTAAGGAGCAAATTGAGCAAGGGTAGTTTATATAGCCTAAAGAAATCCTAATTCTTTCATATGTGGGAAAAACTAATCCTTTTTGCTTTAGGATTGGGAGGGCCAGGATATACACCTTTTCCAAACACCTTTGGAACTCCTTTAAAGGGCAGGAAATACAATCCTTATTGCTTTGGGTTTAGGTTTTCAAAAATCCAATCCATACTTGATTTGGAATTACAATCATAATCCTAGTTAGACAAGGATTTCTACTTGGCAAATATTTGTGCTATCCATTTATTATCCATTTGTGCCAATCATTTTTATCATTTGCTATCCATTTGTGCAACTATTTTTGGCAACTTTTTCCATCATTTGTGTAACTATTTTTGGAAACTTTCTACCATTTGTGCAACCATTTTGGCAACTTTTTCATCATTTGTGTAACCATTTTTGGAAACTTTTTCCACCATTTGTACCATCATTTTTGAAAACTTTTTCCATCATTTTACTATCACTTTGCCATCGTTTTGCACATAACTTGACACACTAATCAAGCTTGTTACATCATTCGACATAGTGAATAAATTGGCTTTAGATTGATTTGTTTTGCATGTTTTATACTTTATTTAGTTTTAATTGGTATCTTGTTAATTTTCTTTCTTTGTTGGGTAGCATATTTAGGTTCTATATTTGATTTACTTTGTAGTGAATCAAATTCATTCATTTTATCCATATTGTTATTTTCTTTGATTCTTGTTGCTTATTTCCTTGTTTTAAGCTAGTTTTTTTTGTTCCATTTACATTGTTAGAGTATCTTTAATTGTCCAATACTCTAATTTACTTATCATCAAGTGGTACGCCACTCTTGTCCGTGTATCACCTTCATTGTGTCTAGAGTTTTCTTTTCTAGTTTCTGAGCTATCTTTTTGTTGTTAGTTATTATTTCCTTGCTTTCTTAAACGTGCTCAAGTTTTTGATTTGTGATTTAAATTTTGAAGTTGCAAGCTTGAGAGGAAAAAGGTAAGAGAGTGAGAGGACATTAAGAGGGTAAAAGCCAAATTTTGAGTGAAACACGAGTGAATGTGAGGATATCTTATTACAAGTCCAAGCGACATTTATATCAAGATGAAAGGAATGCGTTTAAGGAAGATATAAAGTTGATAAGGCAAGACCTTAATAATCTAGAATGGTTGGTTAGACAATATTTCGAACCACTCATTATGATGGAGGAGAGCAAAGCGAAGAGAAAGAAGGAGAAAGTTATACTAGAAATAATTTGTGAACCTGAAAAGGGTGATATAGATGTAAGCTTTGATAGTAAAGTTACTCAAGACCATGAAGAGGAGGTTATTGATGAACTTGATGAGGAAAAAGAGGTTTTGGGTGAAGTTGAAAATGTAGAGAACTTGGTAAATGAGGTTGTTTTAGAGGTGGAAGAGGATAATGATATTATGCATAATGGAAAAAATATTTGAAAGTGAAGATGTTGATTGTTTGAGTGAGAATGAAGAAGCTGTTTTAGTGGAGATGGAAGATCTGCATGTTACAATTTCTCCTCTACTGCATAAGGAAGATGAGGTGCACATGAAAAGTGACGAAGGTCAAAATCATATCACTGTATTAAATACTAACCATGTTTTGCATAGATCTTTTGTTTATAACTTGCAGGATCATGATGAGTTCTTTAATGAAGAAGCATTCATACTAGTTCCACCAGTGCCGAAGATCATTTATGAAGATGAATGTATTCCTCAAGTGCCAATTCCCAACTATTGCAAGATGAAGATTCAAGGACGAATCTTTTCTAAAGAGGGAGGAAATGATACGACCATAGAGAGGGCAAGTCATAATGATTTCATCAATCAACATCACAAGCTTAAAGTAGTTAGCTTTTAGAAGCAAGTGAAGGAATTGGATCTAAGTCATTTTGGGCTTATACAACTTTGGGCTTTAATTGTGCAAGTTATGTGCCTCATTTAAAAGTCACATGACTCATTTAAGTTGTAAATGTGGGCTTAGGCATGTGAGCTTTCTTTTAAAGGGATTATTTAATTATTTGGATTATTAGTTAGTCTTTTATTTTTGGCTTGAAATTCGTCACTTTACCTTAGTAGGGTTTTAAGTAGTTGTTTTAGCTTATTTTAGGTAATATTTGGTCTTTTAAACCTATTGGATGTATGTATACCCATTCCCTTAGGGTTTGGAGGCTATAAATAGGTTATTATAACTTGTAAAGAGGGATATAAGATTATTGAATCAAATTATAAACTTTTGAGAGTTTTTCTCTTGGCTTAGCCAAAATTCTTTAGAGAGATTGTGAGATTGCTTGCTTTCTTTTCTATTGCATCAAGAATTAGAATTACTTATCAATCATTTGATTGTGGTGTTTTTCTTATTCTTCTTATCCCGATTATTTGTGCTTCCATTCACATGTTGTTTGGGGGTTCAATATGGAGGGTGTTTGTCTTCTTTGCATTTTGAGATCAAAGTGTATGTTCAAGGGGTTTCGGGTTCTTTAACCTTGGAGTTCCGCATCAAATGGAAATTAGCAACAAAAAATGTAATAAAAAATAGCAACGAAAATTATCAACGGAAATTTTGGTTGCTAATTCGGCAGTTGCTATTTTTAGCAACGAAAAATTTATTCCATTGCTAAATTTAGCAACGAAAATTGAATTCCGTTGCTAACATCAACAATGCAAAATTCGATGAATTGGTCAATTTTAGCAACGAAATATAAATTTTCGTTGCTAAATTTGGCAACAGAATCTTAATTTCCATTGCTAAATTTAGCAACATAATCTTAATTTTCGTTGTTAAATTCACCTATAAGTAAAACAATTAATGACGGTTCTTTTCGTCGCTAATCCGTCACTAACATATGGCTAAAACTAGTAGAGAAAGGAATAGCAATTCTCCACCGAATGGTTGAGAACCTTCAAACCCTAAAAACATTGATAAAAGGATTAAAAAGTACAATGCAAACAAATAAATAAATAAATTAGAGAAGGCAAGTAATTCTAAACACCAAACAAGAAGAGCATTCCATCACAATGCTTAACAGAAAACAACACATTATACAAAAAGATAAAAAGTGAGTAGGAGAGAGACACAACTATAGAATTCACAGTAATGAAAATAGACTGATGAAGCCCTTGTGAAACTTCATCTATCACTATCTTTGGTGTCCATAATGGTAGATGGACAAAAGCTTCATTGCCATTACTCACATGGCTAACCCATGTGCTCGTTCACAAATGCATACAAATTGCCTTTTTGTATTATATTCAACATAATTAAATAACTCTAATTACATTCCCTTTTTTGTTTCGTTCCCATTAATCAATTCCAATTATCACTTAACATAATGACGTAATGAGCCTATACAGAAAACAGATAAATGGCCAAAATGGCATCTTAATAGAAACTATCAAAAACCACAAGAATACAGCACAAGATATGAAGATAACCTACAAAAGACCCTTCCTCTACCATATTTTTAGCAAAATGTACACCAAGCAATTACAAAATGCACACCAAGCAATTACAAAAGCTGTCAGTTATGACCTTGCGGCCGTGATGCAGAGAGTTGTTGCGTCGAACTTTGTCCCTTGGGAGGAATTTTTGCTGCCATTGCTCGCAACTCGTTTACGATAATAGTGAAGCTAGGTCTATTAGATGGCTCTGATGGACAATAACTTTTCATTAATGATCTCCATTCTAGGTCAAAAGATTTAGGCACTGGTGGCCGCAATGTATTGTTCACAATACCACCTGAATAGTATTATACGAGGTGATGGTCATTTGCAACATGTCTCATTTGTCATTCATTGAAAACAACATAATTCTTGGCATAGATAAGAGCTTCACCTATAACCTTTTTGAAGACAAGATTGCTGCTGCCATTCAAAAGCTCTGGGGCCATCCATGGAAGTGTTCCCCTAACACCGCCTGAGATGAGTGTTTGGCATTTCACCTTGGACAGGCCCAAATCACTAACATGGTACAAGTAGTAGTATAAAAAAGTAATGTTTGCCAGGCATATTTGATGCGAGTATAATATAGGATTCACAATTTTTTTAAGGTTATTTAATTAAAAGTTAAACAAGCTATATTATAGGATAAATAAAAAGAAAAATAAAAATGATACATTTAAGGGAAAAGAGTATTTAATATAGATATTTTCTTCTATTATAATATTACCTTTAAAATATTTTCCTTGCAAAAATTAAGTTACAAGATATATAGAAATTAGAAAATATCATCGTATTATGCTAATGAAATGATTACATCTATAATATAAAAATAAAATATCACCATTTCTTCCATCAAAAGATAAAACTTTAAACATGAGATAAGCAAAATTAAATAAAAATTTTTTAGTTATATTTTTTTTTCTAAAATTTAATCATAAAAAGGTTTAATCATCGAAAATAAGGAAATATTTCTACAAAGGTGCAAAATTAACTCTAAAAATAATAACTTATGAGAAAAAAGAAGTAATTAAGCAAATCCACATTCCACGTCATTCCACCTAAGCAATCCATTAATTTTGCAATTACATCAATTAGAACTCACAATGTATATTATTATATAAATATTATATTCTTTAATTCTTATTCTAATATTATAAATTTAACTTATCTCATTTAATAATTCAGATTAATTACCAGCAGGAAGTTCCAACTATTAACAAACTCTCAAATGCAATCACTTGTACAATTTTACCCATTAAAAAATTATACATCCTTGAAATTCATGGGCAATACTGTAAAGAACAAAAGAATATAAAGGCTATTTCCATATTGTCAATAATTGTCAAACACAATTCATTAAACTCATTAAACAATAATTGTCAAACACAAAAGAATCATTCATTTGGAAATGGTCATTGACCTTGCATATTGGGCGGTGAGGATCTCCATGCCAAAAGCCACATCCATGGCAATCAGGAGACACTGGCGCTTATCAAGACTCCTGGTAACAAATTATTTATGAATTCGTATTTAAATAATTCAGAAATGAAGCACATTTGAAAATATGATAATTTATCGAAAATAAGAATCAGAAACAAAAAGAAAACCTCTCATTCTTATGCAGGGCATTTCTTAAAGAACCATTCACCATGTATTTTGTCACTATCGCCATTGAATCTCCAGAACCATCATGCACCATACCATAAAAAGCTACTACATTTGGATGGTGTAATTCAACAAGTTGAATGGCTTCATTCCAAAAATCATCCATCTGGTTTATGTAAACAAGAGTAAATCAAATAGTTATTAGAAAAGCAGACGTGTAAAGCCAATGGTAAGTTCGTGACTAGACAAGCAGCAATGAAATATTAATCATTCTTGGAGAAGTAAGGATTTAGGCTTAAACTAATTATGTATACAAACGATTGGTACAGACAAAAGCAAGGTAAATCAAATTTCCCACTTGGCTATAGACTTTGTTAGCTGCACATTCACATTTCAGATCCACTTATGTTGTATTGATTTTTAAGAGCTATCTCAATCTGAGAAAGAAGTTCGGTTGGATAATTTATTTACTTGCACTAAGCAAAATTTTTTTTCTCAAGTGCATTCAAACACTAAAAGGCTTTCTTAAACTATGTGTCAAATGTTAGAAGTGAAATTGAATCAACAACAGTAGTATTTGCAAATTCACAATATGCTTTCATACACCAAGCAGAACAGGGGTAAAAGGCCTTATCACATCAAGAACATGTAACAATCAATTTTACATTACCCTCAGAAACATGAAAACAAATGAGATGCCTAACCTAGAAGAATTATCAAGTACAATCATTAATGGTGAGAAATTATGCCAAGATATCAATCTTTTTACCAGTCTATTCCATGATCACTCGCTGTTGAAAGATTTCAGACATGAATGTAAAAACACTTGGATTGGCATGTAAACACACTGCAAAATAAACTAACAGATCCACTGAAAATATATTACCTTGGGAATTGGAGGTGGCTTCTTAACACATGTGTCAGTAAAGTCCTTGCAGAGATAGTTTATCAACTTATCTAAATTGGGTTTAGAAATAAATAAGTTCTCAGCAACATTAGTATCGAATTTGCATACCCCAAAACTTGCAAAGCCCTCAAATAATTGCTACAATTAAGTTATATCTTCGGTAATAACTTTGTCTCCAAAATGTATAATCTAAAAATATTTAAAAGTGACATTCAATTCAAAGACAAATCAAAAATTAAATTGGGAATAAAAAATCCACTTAAAACTCTAAGTTATGTACCTCAAATTCACCAAATGCATGTAATCTCTCAAGAATCTGTGCCATTGGAGCTGATGAGACCTAAAAAATGACAAAGTTAGCTAAAAAATTTACATTATTTTGATTCTGCCATATTAGTATCACGGCACCGTTTTCTTTATATTTCATAACTACATACAATTAAAAACCAAGCAAATGAGAAGAGAACTCGAATTCGCATTTCACCTTCTTTTCCATTACACAGACTCCACCAGTAATCTTCTTCTCCACTCCGTCCTCCATTTTGCTATCCCTATATATATTTTCAATTCAAAAACAAAAACACAATCAGATTGTCCTTATGAAGAAAAGTGAAATGATGGGAAAGAAAAAAAATTAAATGAAATCACGACACCAGTCGAAGAATCTGCCAAAAATTGATAGGGTTTCGATTCAAACATAACAAAAAGAAGATGAGAGAGAGGCAGAAACGAAGAGGTGATTTTGTGGGAGAGGGCAAAGAAAAAGAGGCAAGACATTTTATAACCTAAGGCAACATATATACAAAATACTTAAATGCCCCTAAAATAGCAATCGAAAATGATTTCCATTACTATACTACAAGAAAAATATTAAATAGCAACGAAAATTAAATTTCGTTGCTATTTTTAATTAAAAATGAAATTTAGCAACGGAATCCAATTTGGTTGCTAAAACAGCAACGGAACATATATTTCGTTGCTAAATTTCATTCCAAAATTTTTTCGCCATTAAATGGCGTCATATTTAGTAACGGTTATAAATTTCTGTTGTTATATTTTGGCACTAAAATTTCCCCCCTTTTAGCAACGGAATACCACCATTTTTTATTCCATTGTTAAACATTAAAAATTCAACCAAATTTAGCAACGAAATTGAATTTTCGTTGCTAATTAGCAACTGAATTTGTATTTTGTTGCTAAATTAGCAACACAAATAATTTTGTTGCTATTTTTTCGTTGCTATTTTGATATTTTCTTGTAGTGAATTATGATATATGATACGCATGTTCTTAGGTTAATTCATTGATATTGATGTATGGTTATATTTTGAAATAGAGATAATTGTATGTAAGTAAAAGTGAATTAAGATTAAAAAAAAGTTGAACTAAGGATAGACTAAAATTAAATTTTCTCGAAAAAGAGTTTAATGGATGATTAGGAGTTTAAAACTGGATCTTTACGCTAAGTATTAGATTGTTCTTAATAAAATTATTTAATGCTTAGAATGATAGCCTGGATAAGCTATCTAGCTTTATATCACTGGTTTTCCATAATCATTCGTATTCCTTTTAGCTAAGTTATTGCAATATTAGTTAAGGTGGATTGTCTTTTAGCAGAAGTTGTCTTTATTATTGATTTTTACCAACTTTTATTAATTACTTTATTCAAGATTAGTTTTAATTATTTAAGTTTAAGTTTAATTGCATTGGTTCTATTATTTTAGTTATTTGATGTTTCATTTCTTGGTTTAATTCTCTTTTCATCATCATAAAACTTGGGATTTCTTTTACTCTTTGCACATAGTATTCACTCTAAAATCTGAAATAAGTTGCACTTATACAGTTTTCCTTGGGTTCGATATTTGGGATTTTAATGTATATTTTCCTATATTATTAGCTGATCTAGCACACTTGCTAGACACCGATCAAGTTTTTGGCGCCATTGTCAGGAAAATATTGGTGTTTGTTTTTAAATTTGAAAGTGAATTTTGTATGTCTTTCTTTTCCTTTCTTATTCTTCATTCTTTATTAAGTTTTTTCCTTTATTCTTTGTAGGTATCAATAGTTTATGGTAAGAGGCAATCCAATTTTACCTATTAACCTTAAAATTGAAATGACATTCCACAGGATTAGGAGATTAAGGCAAATAAATATGAATTTGGAAGAGCATAAATGTAACAACCTTAATAACCACCCTCTCTATGACCCACCGGTAAATGATCCACACCCTAGGATAGAAGGGCAAATTAACCATAACCAAGCTCAAAGGAATGGGCTTAGGGCTAGAACCATTAGAGATTATGTTATCCCTAGGTGGAATGAGGATCATAGACCCATTAGTATACCTCATAATCAATATTTTGAGATAAAACCTGCTACCATCACCATGGTCCAAAAAAATTAATTTTCTGGATCAGAGATAAAAGACCCTGCTCAATATTTAGATATCTTTTTAGAAAGTAGTGATACGGTTCAAATACCTAATGTGTCTATAGATGCTATTAGCCTTAAGTTATTCCCTTTTACTCTCATTGGTAAAGCAAGGGATTGGATACAAATGCTACCAAGTCAATCCATTCAATCATGGTAACAAATGTAAGAAAATTTTTTTATGTCACTTCTTTCCTCCTACCAAAACAACCAGTATTAGGAATAACATCTATAATTTCCATCAGTTATATAAGGAACCATTCTATGAAGCTTGAAAAAGATTTAGGAGACTCTTAAAGAGTTGTCCACATTATGAAATTGTTGTACATTAACTAATGTCTATTTTCTATGCAGGTGAGAATCAATCTACAAGATCTCTCCTAGATGTGGCTTCAAATGAAAGTTTCATGAACAAGATTCCTGAAGAAGCTTTCTTACTCCTTGATGAGATAGCTACCAATGATGCTCAATGGGCAAGTGTAAAGACCACATAAAAGAAGTAAGACGTATATAGTGTGGATGAGATAGCCATGCTAAGGACATAAATAGAGTCATTAACAAAGTAAGCAAGTGGTTTACAAGTTAAGAATGTGTCATCTTTATCTCAATCATGTAACACTTATACTGGGACACATATAACACCTAAACTTAAAAGTGAGGAGAGCTTAATGCATTAAACCCTTATAGCAATACCTATAATTATGGGAGGAGAAATCACCCTAATTTTTCAGAGAGAGAGAAACTATGCATCTACATCTAACAATCAATCTAGGCTCCCTTTAATCAAAATATAGTTTCCCATAGCAACAATTGTTGATCTAACCAAGCTCAAATCCAACCACACTATCCATCCACATACCAACCCCCAAGTTTTCAAGCTAGATCTCAACACACACAGGATAGAAAACCTAGCTTAGAGGAAATGTTTGCTAGCTTTATGACCACCTAATCTTCATTTATGGCTAATCAAGATGCTAGGTGAAAATCACAAGATATTTGGATGACAAATCAAGATGCTTCAGTTAGGAACTTAGAAAATCAAGTAGGGCAACTTGTAAATTCTATCTTAAATAGGACATATGGCACTTTTTCATCTAACGTGGATAGAAACCCAAAGGAAGAAGCCAAAGTAATTACCTTGAGAAATGGAAAGGAGTTGAAAGAACCTAAAAATGGTAAAAAGTCTTCAGATTTGGTGGAACCGACACTAGATGAAAGTGTTTCTAAACCTAAATTTAATAATGAGATATTACCTGTTGTTGAGAAAAATAAAGCTAAGGAAAAGTTTATTTTTATTGTGCTTGATGAGTCTAAATTACCTTATCCATCTTTAGCTAAGAAGGAAAAATACAATGAAAAATTAACAAGATTTTTAGACATGTTTAAAAAGTTGCATGTAAATTTACCATTTGCTGAAACTTTATTGCACATGCCTAAGTATGTCAAGTTTATGAAAGAGTTATGTTCTAACAAGAAAAAGCTAAAAGCGGACATGCATGCACAATGAAAGTATGTCAATTATTTGAAAATTGTAGTGCAATTTTAATGAACAAAATTCCTAAAAAATTAGAGTATCCTGGTAGTTTCACTTTGCCATATGAATTAAGAGGGAATTTTGTTGGACTTGCATTATATGATTTGGATGCTAGTATTAATTTAATGCCTTATTCAATATGTAGGAAATTGAATTTAGGTGATATCAAGAAAACCCAAATGATGCTACAATTGCCAGATATATCTATAAAGAGTCCAAAGGGTATTATTGAAGACTTATTGGTAAAAGTGGAAAATTTTATATTTTCAGTTGATTTTGTAGTTATGGACATGGAGAAGGATCGCAAGGTACCATTGATAGTGGGAAGGCCATTTTTCAATACAGCAAAGGCATTAATAAATGTACATGGATAGACAATTACTTTAAGGTTCAATAAGGAAAAAAAATGATCTTTAATATGAATAAGGTGATGAAGCATCCTTCCTATAATTTTGAAGAGTCCATTTACTTCATAAATGGTATTCAAAAATGTGTGGAGGAAAAGCAAGAAGAAATTTTTTTTTTGGATGATGACCTTTAGGATTGTTTAATACATCTAAAAAATAAAGAGGAAGTTAAAGAGAAGGAGAAAGAGCTAATATAAGAGTTAGAAAAAGAACATGAAGAGAAAGAAATAAAGGAGGATGAATTGTCTCCTCCTAAGGGAGAAAATAATTCTGAACTTAAAACTCCGCTTTCTCATTTAAAATATGTATTTTTAAAAAATAATGCAAAACCAGTAATTATTTCTTCACTTTTGAAAAGTTTAGAGGAGGAAATGCTTATGAAAGTATTAAAAAGGTATACAGGAGCCATCGATTGGGAGATGTCCAATTTAAAGAGAATTAGCCCCAGTTATTATATACACCGGATACCTATGGAGAATGATTTCAAGCTGGACCTACAATCCTAAAGCCAACTAAATCCAGCAATGTAAGAAATGGTGAAAAAAATACTTAAACTATTCGATACAGGTATTATCTATCCCATTTCTGATAGTAGTTGAGTTAGTTCAGTTCAATGTGTACCTAAAAATGAGGAGAATGACTATTGTGACTAATGAAAATAATGAGCTTATCCCAACATGAATAGTAATGGGATGGAGAGTGTGTATAGACTATAGGAGATTGAATAATGCTACTAGAAAAGATCAATATCCTTTACCTTTTATTGATCAAATGTTAGAGAGATTTGCGAGCAATATGTTTTACTATTTTTTAGATGGTTATTCGGGATATATGCAAATCCTATAGCCCCGCAAGATTAATAAAAGGCCACATTCACATGCCCCTATGGTACATTTACATATAGGAGAATACCATTTGGTCTTTGTAATGTCCTAGCTACATTTCAAAGATGTATGGTGGTTATTTTTCATGATTTTATTGAGAAATTCATGGAGATTTTTATGGATGATTTTACACTATATGGTTATGATTTTGAGTCATGTTTATCTAATCTTGCTTTGGTTTTAAAAATGTGTCAAGAAACTAATCTTGTTCTTAATTGAAAAAAATATCACTTTATGGTGAGAGAATGGATAGTGTTAGGGCATAAGATATCTGAGAAAGGAATTGAAGTATATAGAGAAAAAATAGATGTGATTAATAAATTACCTCCACCTACGAGTGTTAAAGGCATTAGGAGTTTTCTTGGTCATGTCGATTTTTATTGTCGATTTATTAATCATTTTTCTAAAATAGTTAAACCGCTTTCAAATTTATTGCTCAAAGATGCTATATTTAAATTTGATGATAAGTGTTTGCAAGCATTTAACTTGTTAAAATAAAAGCTAATCACAGCACATATCATAGCATCACTGGATTGGACTTTGCCATTTGAGATAATGTGTGATGCTAGTGACTATGCAATAAGAGCAATTTTAGGTCAGTGGAAGGAGAAGATTTTTCATACCATTTACTATGCGAGTCATATACTCACTAGAGCTCAAGTGAATTACACTACCATGGAGAAGGAACTTTTGGTGATAGTTTTTTTTTTGTTTGAGAAATTTAGATCATATCTCTTTGGTTTTAAAGTCACAGTGTGGATGGATCATATAGCTTTAAGATACCTTTTTGCTAAGAAGGATTCCAAACCGAGGTTTATTAGATGGGTTTTTCTGTTTCAAGAGTTTGATGTGAAAATTAAAGATAAAAAATGAGCTGATAATTTCATAGTTGACCACTTATCTAGATTAGATCATGCTAACATTGAAAACGGGAAAATTTCTGATTTATTTTCTAATGAACATATTTGTGCTATTTATGCATGTGAAACTTCGACCCCTTGGTATGCTAATATTGCCAATTATCTCATAGGAGGCTACTTTCCAAAGGATTTCACGTGGCAACAAAAGAAGAAATTACAAGCAGATGCAAAACATTATCTCTAGGATGACCCTTATTTGATCAAGATTTGTTCGGACCAAGTTCTTAGAAGATATGTTCCGAAGGAGGAGCAAGAGGATATAATGGGACAATATCATAAAGGAGAGGTTAGAGGTCACCATGGTGCAAATCGTATAGTGCAAAAAATTGTACAATCAGGTTTTTGTTAGCCTTCTCTTTTCTCTGATGTTAAATCTTTCATAGAATTATGTGATAGGTGTCAATGTGTAGAAAATATATCTAAGAGAGATGAGATGCCTATGAATAATGTGCTAAAAGTAGAGATTTTTGATGTTTGGGGAATTGCTTTTATGGAGACATTTTTTTAACTCATTTGGGTTTGAATATATCCTAGTTGTTGTAGATTATGTAAGTAAATGGGTAGAAGCAATAGCTACTAAGACATGTGATGCTCGAATTGTGCTTGAATTTCTTAGGAGAAATATTTTCACTAGGTTCGGGACACCAAGGGCTATTATAAGTGATAGGAGCAAGCATTTTATCAACTATCAATTCAGAATATTGTTTAAAAAATTTGTTGTAAAGTATAAGATAACTACCCCATATCATCCTCAAGCAAATAGGCAAGTATAAATGTCTAATAGGAAGTTGAAATCAATCTTAAAAAAAACTGTGAATAATTCTAAAAAAGATTGGTATCCAAAGTTAGATGAGGCTCTTTGGGCCTATAGAACTGCATTTAAAATCCCTATAGGCATGTCTCCATATAGGTTAGTGTGGCGCGCACTCGCCGCTCGATAGTTTTTATCTCTTTTTTCGAGTCACTGACACCTAATTTCACCCTCAAAACCAAGGGATCATCGAGTTTGAATGAGAAAACCTCTGACGTTTAGTAGTTTGATCCCACTTTTAGGGTTAAAACCAGGTTGAGGTTCCCCATCCAAGTCGACGGTCGTTTCGTGATAGGAAAGAGACTCGACTCGACTTGCCACAATCATAAACCTCGAAAGGTGTGACATGGCATGTCAAGATGTCCTTATCTTATCACTAACAATCGATGACTGAAAGGCATTTGGTTAGGTACCATAAGGTTTACATAGTAAGGAGTCGTCACCCAATAGAACATTGGAAAAGAAGGGTGTTACGACCTTGTGAGGCTAAAAAACCCAGAGAGGGTCCAGAATTCCACTCTTATTTTTACCTTTGAAAAATGTGACATAATAACTTTCATATTAATCGTGTTATCCCTTTTCTTTCATGCAAGAGTAGAGCAAATATAGAGATTAAAGGCACACCTAATCATGTAAGAAATTCGTAAAGTATGGCATAGAATAAAGCGATAAAGACATCCATAAATCAAGCAATTCATTGTGCCCCGTTTAGGTGAGGACTTTGGTCCTCGCATGTAGATTATTAAAGAAGCATTTTATTGCGAGATCTTGAAGATAGGGACTTGTTAGCCTAAGTTTTATTTAAGAAATGTCCCATATTATTTAATTATATACAAAAATCATTTACATTATTAAAGGCTATTTTTTACATGTGAGTTTTCTAGGAAAAAATGCGGATGTTGGTCCAATTTTATTAATTAAACATCCCAATTACTTACTATAAATACTTTTAGTGACATTTTT
Source organism: Excoecaria agallocha (assembly GCA_037975025.1). Taxonomy (NCBI): domain Eukaryota; kingdom Viridiplantae; phylum Streptophyta; class Magnoliopsida; order Malpighiales; family Euphorbiaceae; genus Excoecaria; species Excoecaria agallocha. The sequence goes on along the minus strand of CM075821.1, from coordinate 30,869,607 downwards.
CGTTTACGATCGAAAGAGTATTTTTTTTTACAGTAGAGGAAAGGACAGTAGGCTTACCTAGAGCATTTTCCTGGTTATATCCATGAGGAACTTTATTTCTCGAGAGCAATAGTAATAATAATAACAATAACAACAAAAATGGTAATGATAATAAAAATAAAAAGAAAACATCCATAAAATTTTCTTGAAGTGAGAAGGCAAGGATCTAGCACGCATGTCAAAAAATGTAAAAAACACATTTTGGGTTGTGCATTTGATGACACTCGGTCGGCTCACCTGCCTCAAAAAGCAAAAAACACATTTTGGGTCGTGCATCATTTGGCGTGCGAATACTTATCAAATGACACATGGCCATGTCAACCTGATAATGGCAAGTTTTCTTTCCTTTTAAGATGGGGTCCTTGCCAATAGCAGATCCAAAAGGGAGAAAAAAGGAAAAGTTAAGTATAAAGATGAGCTTTTTAAATCGAGTTTTATTTTGATAAAAAAATGATTTTAAAGGAAATGGACAGAATAAAAGTTAAAGAAGATGACCTAACAATGTCTATTACACAGCAGCATACCCCTTTTATAGGGTTTCACAACTTAAATCTAATAGAGATTCATATATAATAGAGACTAATAGATGAGAAGAATGACAAATTTTTTTTGTAATTATGAAAATATTGAGAAAGGTCTTTTATATTACCTTCAATGTACTTACTCGATTAGACTGTCGAATGTCAAATTTATGGACCCTTTCTAGTATTGAAATACTTAATAAATGATTAAAGACTTAAAGGCTAAAAGCCAAAAGTTTACTTTTACCTTAGAAAGCTTTTGAACTGTTTTGAAAGTTTTTAAAACTTCCTTCTGACTTTCCTTTCTAACTTTATAACTTAGCTGAAATTCACCAACCAACCAAAAAGTAAAACCAAAAAGCCAACCCCTTTCTAAGATTCAAATGAGGCTTATAAAAGATGGAGTGTATGGTTGTGCCATGGGTATGCACAGTTGTACACTCTAGCGGTGCATCCCACCTGCCCACTTGCCTCATGGGGAAACCCACCACCGTTTGAGTGTACGGGCATGCATATGGTATGCATGACTGAACACTCCAAAACGTGGCCAACTTGCCTGAAAAGGCAAGATTCTTTAGAGTGTACGGTTGTACACTCTTTCATACAAGGCCATGCATTCCAAAAAAGGAAAAATTTCTATTTTAAGGCCAAATGATGAATATTCTTCGACCATACGGGCGTGTAGGCTATAAATGCACAATGTGTAAGGCTTTTACACACTTCTAACTTGAATTTCAAGATCCCTGCTAAGGGTATATTCATCACTTGCTCGTCTTGAGCCAATTTGTGCACAGGCCGAGCTCGGTAATATTTTAAAAAGGCTTTCCAAGAAAATAGTTTAAATACTACTAAGAGTCTGTCATCCTCAATTTGTTATCTTTAAATGAGCAGTTTTCCTCATCAGGTAACCCTGATAAAGGCCTTCTCAAGACCCAATGCTTACTATTAGTTTTTGGAAAAACGTGTCATTTGCCGGTTGAATTGTAACATAAGGCATATTAGGCTATAAAATGGCTTAACTTTGATTTGAAATGTGAATTTCATGGCTTATTAGAAGTAGAAGGTGGTCTGGTGGGATCCTCACAGATAGAAAAAGATTGCAATTAGTTTGATAATGATTAAGTGACATTGCTTCTTCGACGTCGGAGATAAGAGAAAGTTACAACTCAATGAAATAGAGGAATTTTGACAGTAGTCTTATGACAATACAGCCCTCTACAAGGAAAAAATAAATCAGTGGCATGACAAGAAACTTAATCTGAAGGAATTTGCTCCCGAGATGTTAGTTTTGCTTTACAATAGTCGGTTGAAGTTATTTCCAGGCAAGTTGAAATCCAGATAGCTTAGGCCATATCAAGTGTTATCCAGCAATGAGTTTGGAGTAGTGACTAGCAAAAGCACGAAGGATGGGCGTGAATACAAGGTCAATGGCCCCAGATTAAAACCGTATAAAGTTGGGCAAATGGAGGTTGCTAAGGCAACCATGGTGTTTTGTAATTGATACATGGCTTACAAGTCTAGTTGAGGACTTTCTAAACTTAGAACTAAGCTTTTTTACTCTTTAACTTCCTTGCTTTAAATTATTGTTTTCTCTGTTGTTTTGTTTTGTCTTTATGTTTTGGAGTGCTTTTATTACTTAGGTATTTGTTTGTTTGTTTGTTTTAGTTTGGTTTGATTTATTTTTTGATTTATGAATTAAAGGGAGCTTTGTCTATTGAGTGCATTATTTGTGATTTTGATATGATTAAAGGCTGAAATGAGATTGTGGCATGGTTTTAAGTAAGACTTAAGTAAAGGAGATTTGTTGTTTAAGGTAAAATTGAGATTGAGTGAGTGTTATGTGTTGTTATTTGAGTTTAAACATAAATTTGTTTGGGGAATGATTTAGTTGAGTGGATGCAAAAAACATGGTTTAATGTTATCTTAAGAGGTGTGATTTAGAGATTCAAAGGTTGATATTGTTGGGTTTCAAAATAATAAATAAAAAATAATCATTACAGTGGAAAAGAAAACCCATTAGGATCCATACGATCCAATTGATTCAATTGAAAGGATGTAACGATTACTAACCTCTCGAAGCGCAGAAAAATCAAATTTTTAAGTGCGACTTCATGCGAAATGACACCCTCTACCAGTATTGACATGCAAATACGATGAAGAGAATTGCCCGGGGTTGCTAGCTCGCTTTCTTGGCGGCTAGGGTATAATTTTCTCTTCTTTCTCAAAGTTACAGAAAATGAATTTTCTCTCCTCTCCAAGTGACGACTAAAACCTCCCTTTTTGTGTGCTTAATTAGGGTTTAAAATATACATATCACTATATATATATAGTTGACCTAACCTTAATTTAGAGAGAGAAAATTTCGGACTCACTTTTCTTATTAAAATAAAAAATACTTTATTTCTTATTTAAAATAAGAATAATAATATTAATCTTAAATAATAATAATAATAATAATAATAATAATATTAATATTAATATTATTATTATTATTATTATTATTATTTTATTATTTTATTTCGGATTTTAATTTATCAAAAAATAAAATTTGAAATGCCCGAATTAACCATTAGTCTATTTATCACATTATATGTGTGAGATCCAATAGGTTCATATTATATTGGCAGTGGGCCCCAATCCCATCATGGGCCCACAAGTCATAAGCGGCTTCTAGCAAAACATTATGAATACCCAAATAATATGAATATCAATAATTCAATTTTAACCTAATAGAACATGTTATAATCCTTTTGTCATACGATATCTTATTTGAACATAAGTCATGATCCATGTCAAACTTATATAGTCCAAACATATAATTTTTCAATCACTAAGTAGACTGATAATATCAAATGATATTGATCGCTCCATCAATTCATTTGAGCATGGCTATGCATTTCTCAGTCCTACTTATCAAGGGACCTAATAAATATCTCTCTCATAAGATAGGGACAAATTCCTTCTTGATTATTCATTATCCTCTGCATAATTCTCATCATGTCAGATCATAACCTTTATGATTATCCGATTAAAGATAATGTTTGATTATGTCAAAACATAACATTCATCATGTAGGATACTATGATAATCTTAGGTCTAAGGATCGATAATATAACTATTATGAGATTACTAATGACATTAATCCATATAGTATCTCATGCAGGTCTATCCAGTACTTTGTTCTCTAATAACTACTTATAAATTTAATTCATATCACCATATATAATCATCACATGATTATCAATCAAACTCATACTAATCTTTATTTATCATTATTCCTTTAATGATAAATGACTAGGGATAGCCAAAATAACATTAAATTGTTCTTTACAAACATTATTAATGTGTAACATGCCAATAATATAGTGAGATAAAGAAAAATTCAATTTTATAAAATAAAATGTGACATTACATAAAAGATCAAATGTTTGGTCTAAGGCATAACTACTAACAGATATAAGATGAAAGTGAAGCAAATAGTGGAAAACATTATTCAATAGAGGATTTGGGGTTGCAATTGAAGAAGAAAATTTTTTGAGAGAGGGGATAACCATGTGTCACTCGGTCAAGTGACTCTGGTCACTCTTTTGAGTGCTTGGTTGCTCTCCTGAGTTTTTCTTGTATTTTTCTAGCCTTTCAGTCTAGCCTCTCATCACTCTATCGAGTGGTCTTTGCCACTCTTCTAAGTGATTTTTCTTTGGTCCACTTACGTAGTTTGCTTTTTAGCCTTCATTCCTCCCTTTTGAAATCGTGACCCCTCACTTGGCCGAGTGTTTCTTCACTCACTCGAGTGCCCCTTCTTTAAAAGCCCCACTCTCTCATTTCTTCACTCACTCTTACACACACTCCTTCACATATTCTCTCACTCTCCCACCACGAAGATTTCACTCTCTCTAGTGCTCTTATTTCAAGCTAAGATTTTACATCATTGTTGTTTAAATCAATCCAAGTAAGTGATCCTTAATTCTTTAATTATGCATTTACATTATGAGGTTGATTATTTTTACCTTAGATTTGTGTTTCTTGGGGTTGGTTTCCACTTACATTTGAGCTTTAATTTGTGATGCTATTACATTCTTCATCTATTGAGCTTGTTATGTGCATTCTATAGTGCATACTTTTTAATTTTGGTGTAATTTGAATTTCAGATTGATCTTGCTTTAGCTTAAGCAAAATGTGCACACAAGTTGTTTGATAAAATGCTTCAATGACTAGAATTTCATTTTTAGCTTGAATTTTCTTAGCTTTGGCCATTTTCATTTAACCTCATCTTTCATTAGCTCATTCTCGCTCGTTATTTGTTCATTAATATCAATGTCTAATATGCTTTGGCTATGATGATAATGTGATTTCATATGTTTGAATGGTAGTATTGAGCTATCAATCTTAGTCACATTTAGTTCTATATTTGCTATATGCTACCTTATGATTAAGTACCATTCTTCCTAAACTTAAATTATGATTATTACTTATCTTAGCTGTTTTATCTTGTGTAGTGTCTACTAAGAAAGCTAGACATGTTGAAGCTTTAAGTTCTTCCGTTTTGCACATCTCAACATGTGGATAAGGGGAAACAATCAAACAATCATTGTATGAACACTTTAGTGCATGTACATATGTCAAGCCAGCTTACTTGAGTGACATTTACTTTTAATATAGCTAATAGAAGCCTATAGGATGAAATTTTGCCTTTAATCAACAACATCGATTGGACTAACTTCATTGAGAAGAGGCCAAAAGTGTATCCTTCCCTCGTAAGAGGCTTTCTTTATTCCTTTAAATGTTACTTTAAAGGGGAGGGAGATCTCGGTACAGTAAATTTCAAGTTGGGGAGGAAGGGTTACACAATGGATTTTTCTCAATTCATAGCACATTTAGGCTTCCCGGAGAATGCCATTAGTGAATTACCTAATGCTACCTTGCAGAAGAATTGGAAAATTGTTCGAGATTCGATTGATCAAGTGCCATGGAAAGGATGTAAGATTAAATATCACTCTTTGAGAGATCATGCCTTGCATGTCCTTCATCGATATTTATCTATCAACATCTTCAATTGCCTTGGCAATCTCAATGTAGTAAATTTAACAAAAATTATGTTATTAAGGTGCATGGTTGAGGGAATACTTGTTAATGGTGCAGTAGCTATAGCTCAAAAGATTAAGGAATTACAAAGGAAACCTCTTAATGTCAAGGAAATTTCTATTGGATGGATTGCTACTATTTTGGCAACAATTGTGCACAACATAGATTTAGGACAACCTCTTGAAAGAGATCTCGAGTACATAGATTACTCAATGCTGAAGAAAATAAAGATCTTATCACTTAAACCTCGTCACCATTGGACCACTAGAGAAGAATACTTGCACATGAATGGAATTCAGGTCAATGAGCGTTAAAATGAGGAAATTGAGGAAGCAAAGGAGCACTAAGAGGCACAATAGGCTGAAGATGCCACTACACCCTGGGTGATTAAACTCCTGAACTAAGTTAATATTCGCTTGAATAATTTGCAAGGTAGAATAGACACAATGCAAGAGAGCATTGAGCAAAAGCAAAATTTTAAGCAGTTTGTCCATAGCTTTTGGCAAAGATTTCCACCACCATCGCTACCATCATAGTGATTTGTTGAGGATAGAAAAATTTTAAGAAGGGGAGTAGAGCTTAGCAAAGCTTAATTTTTTTAAGAAAATTCAAGAAGTAGACAATTTTTGCACTCCTCTTTTATTCATGAAAATTTCTTTTGTTGTTTTCATAGTTTGTTTTTGTTTTTTTTTTGTGTTTTAACTTTGGTTTTTATGTTTATGTTTGTTGTTTTAGTAATATCTTTAAAGACTTTGTAACTTAGTTAGTAGTTCTTTTAGTCGTTCGATTGCGCTAAGAATTTAGTTAGTTCAAATTTGTCATTTAGCTTGCACTAAACTTAGTTCGCCTCGGTTTTACTCTCAAATATTGAACTAGTTGAACTTGAACTTAGAATGTGCATTATTCAAAATTCTTTGTTTAGCACTAAGGCAAGGAAGTTGTTTAATAAAATTTTGGCTAATTTAACATTTAACTTGACTTATATTTATGAGTTTTCACTTTATGAGCACTTAAGACCAATTTTTATTTAGAAGAAAAACCAATGCATTGATTTAGTTAAGTGGGGAATTTTAGAACACTAGAACCTTCCTTATCACCCTTCAAAGTATAAAAGTAACTCAAATAACTTAAAAAGTCATCTAGGCAATATTTTCTGGCTAAGCCATATCTTAGCTTATTTCCTACCTTTTTGATATATTTATCCCTTGTTAGCCATTTTGGGCTTAATAAGGCATGCTTAATACGTGTCATATTTAATTTTTCTTGTTACACCTATTTTGTTATTGCCATATAGCCTAAATGGCTATTGTCTCCCCTGTTAAGAGTTTCCACTCTAAGTTTGGATGGATTAATGGGAATTTGGTTGTGTGAAAGATGTAGTAAGATAACTTGAGATAGTTAGCAAGGATTAAAATGAAGTCTAGTTACAATATTGATCTACCTTGTAATTCACTCTTGTACTATGTTTTTGCCTTCAATTAAAGAGAAAGAGAGAAAAGAAAAAGAAAACAAATTTGCAATAAAGTTAGCAGTACATGGCAAAATCTTAAGTGTGGGGTATTTACAAAAGAAAAGAGTTATGACTTTTATAAAGGGAGGAATTGAGAAATTAAGAAGAGTTTAATAGACCATTTTTCTCAAAAGTGCTTAAAATGTATGGGATTGAGTAAACAAGTGTGGGAAAAAGGGTTGTACTAAGAAGTTTGACATTTTAAAAACTTGGTCTATTCAAGCATAGAGTGGCTATTTTTTTTACTATCTATTGTCCATTCTTTGATAACCAACACCCTAACCCCATTACAACCTTTAAAGACCTAAGTGATTCTAAGTTTTATTTTTGAGTTGTTTAATGGAGATGACCTTTGGGTTTCGGTGCTAAAAGAGAGGCCTATGGTGTTTATAGAATTTCAAGTGCGAAACCGCATGTACACTTAGGTGTACATCAATTATTAAGCTTGATTATGAATTTGCATTGGTATTTTGATTTTTGGAATTACTTAAAACATTTTGGTCTTGCACACACAAAAAAAAAACTAGCTCATATTGTCTTGTTTGAATTTATTCTAGTTGAAATTTTGTTGAATGCTCTTGTTAATTACTAAGCTTGGTTTTAAATTGTATAATTCTTTGTTGAAGATTGGTAATTTTGAGGAGTTGGTAATTGTATAATTCATTAGTTTAGTTTTACATTAGTTTTAGTTTTTATATTGAAGAGACAAAAGCTTAGAGTTTTGAAGTTGTGCTTGGGATTCTACAGAATTATCAAGGGAGTTTATTGGTTCTATGAGTTTGTATCATCTTTATTTATTTTGTTCGATTTTTAAAATGAAGTGTGAGTAGTTTTCTTTACTTTTGCTAAAGGATACTTAAATTCTTAAGTTTTATTTTAATGATTTAGCTGTGCTTTCATTAAATACAAGCTTGATTATTTCTTAGTTCTTGAGCAATTTCTCATCTTTGATTGTATTGAGTTAATGATTAATATATTTGATAAATGGTTGATAATTGATTTCAATTATGATCTCTGATGTGTATGTTCTTGGGTTAATTCATTGATATTAATGTATGGTTATGTTCTGAAATAGAGATAATTGCATGTTAGTAAAAGTGAATTAAGATTAAGAAAAGTTGAACTGAAGATATATTAAAATTAAATTTTCTCGAAAAAGAGTTTAATGGATGTTTAGGAGTTAAAACTGGATCTTTATGCTAAGTATTAGATTGCTCTTAATAAGAGGATTTAATGCTTAGAATGATAGTCTAAATAAGCTACATAGCTTTATATCACTGGTTTTCCATAATCACTTATATTCCTTTTTGTTAAGTCATTGCAATATTAATTAAGGTGAATAGTCTTTTAGTATAAGTTGTCTTTATTATTGATTTTTACCAACTTTTATTAATTGCTTTGTTCAAGATTAGTTTTAATTGTTTAAGTTTCAGTTTAATTGCATTGGTTTTATTATTTTAGTTATTTGATGTTTCATTTCTTGGTTTAGTTCTCTTTTCATCATCACAAAACTTGGAATTTCTTTTACTCTTTACACACAATATTAACTCTAAAATCTGAAACAAGTTGCACTTATACAGTTTCCCTTGCATTCGATATTTGGGGTTTTAATTTATATTTTTCTATATTACTAGTCGATTTAATACACTTGTTAGATACTGGTAAAATATCAATTGTTATTCTAATTCCAAAAAGAAAAAAAACAGAGACTTCGATCTCACAATTTGAAGCGTTTAAAACTTTTTTATGTATACATCTATATATGCATTCTATCATGTTGTATTGTCAATTATGTTAAGACAATTTTTTAAATTAAGTTCTCAATCAGTATTTAAATCTCAAGTCATGAAATTGAGTATTGATTAACCAAGTTTATTTGAGTTTTTCTACTGCAAGCCACTGCAATTTTAACAGCAAACATACATTCTTGATTTGGCCTACTTCTACCTTTGGCATAATCATGCATATTGGTCTTTCTCACTTTTAATCATCAAAATCAGCAATTGCTAATTATGTTTTTAGCTAAGATGTGTGTGTTGTGATGGAACGTCCTTTCCTAAATGCTAAATTTGTTTATAGCAAGTATTTCTGTTTGCATTACCGCCTCTTATTTTCCCTTTGCTCCATATATGCTGCTATACCAGAATAAAGCATGTCTTTGAGTTTTATATTTTCTTAATTTATGATATAGTCAACTTTAGCTGAAAGTAAGAAATTTGGCTTCTAAGCCTCAAGCATGTCTTCTGGTTCTCCATCACTTGCTTTATCCTTGAGCTATTTCGAATACAAGATTTGGGTTTATCTTAGACACATATTCATTACTGATAACATGTTGTTAGGAGCAGGACCACAAATCCATAAGCTTGGAATATGTATAAGCATATAGCTCATACATAGAGTCAATTTCACCTATGGTCACTAGACTTATGCCTAATTGCCTAAAAGTAATTGACTTATTTTTCATAACTTAAATGTCACTGAACTTATCACATTTTTGCCGAAAAGTCATTTTAACTGGTTTTTTGCGATAATCCTTGTCGGAATGTTGATGTGGCATATCATGCCATATACCTGAATACACATGACATGACACGTCAGCAGCCACGTCACTAAAAGAGGTCATATCACACGATACGTCAGCATACCAGGTTATATTTTTGGACACACGTGGCCTCTTTTGGTGACATGGTTGCTGACGTGTCGTGCCATGTGTGTCCAGGCATATGACGTGATGTGCAACATCAATATTTTAGCAAAAGTAATCGCCAGAAATCGATCAAAATGACTTTTCTATAGAAAAATAATAAGTTCAATGACATCTAAATCATGAAAAATAAGTTAATTAATTTTGAACGAGTATGCATAAGTTAAATGACCATAGATAAAATTGACCCCTCATGTATTTGCTCCTGCATTACGATGATATTTCATTTTATTCATTAACTCCAATTATATTCATTTTGCTATTTACTCTTGCTGCGTTGCCCATTTTTCAAGAAGCTTCTTTGGGATTTGTTAATGTAATATTTCTCAACGTTACAGTTAATATCTTCTTTCCTTGTACTTCTAGTTGCTTTTGTACTTTTATTAGTCATACAGCTTTCCTACAAGGGCATAGAGGGCTTTCTGATCAAACAATTATGAACAAAAACATGGCCATTAACATACTAGAATTGGTGTTTCAAATCACACCAGAATTTTTCTATCTATTACTAATATAAGAAGCATATCAGATCTAATCTTCTTGCTCCTTCCAGCAAATGCTCAAATGTCCACTGGCTATAGTATTTTAACTTGGGAATACTCTAAAATTTGTAACCTAGATACTATTAAAGTTATAGTGGAAGGCATAATGGTAAGCATATATCTAGTCGGGCAATGTCATTGTTTGGTCTGTTGTCATGATTATGGATGTAATGTATTATAAATGATCCAATTGACCAAGTTGGTATTCTTTTCACTCAGCTTCAAAAAGTTAAGATTATTATGGTTATGGGATGGCGATATGGAAATAACAATTCTTTGTCCATGATCCTGATTCATGCAATCATTAATTCACATTATGTGCTTTTATAATGATTTTATTGTACTTATTAAGCTTTTGTGGCAAAAAAAGGTTAGACAAAAGTTGTTGTACTTTTCTGTTTGGATTTTATTATTTTTATTATTTTACTTTTTCCAAATCTAGCCCCCATGTATTGTTGCTAATCTTTATTCATGCATGGTAATTACTTCCTCTATTTTTACAATATGTTTACCTAAGGCTATTTTCAGCCTTCTCATCAAATTGTAGGGTTGGATCCATCTTCCATAACACGCAGTGTTTGCTCTATTTATTCTTTAAAGTTATGGCATGATTGACATTTATCATTCTTGTAATTGGTACTTCAAAGATAAAGCGCATAAAATAGGACAAAGAGCGATGTATAGACTAATCAAATAATGAATGAATTGATTCAAAGAGCTTACTTATACAAAATCCAAGCTCAAATCTCAGACTAGCTTGGGAGAAATGAGCAAGATACAAGTTTATTAAAGCTCTTACATACCTCATGGAAGTATATTTCTTTCTCAAGTACATTTTTACTCCAATTTAAGTACTTATAATGATTTTATTTTAATTAATTTGTGAAGTAAACATATGTACGTTTTGCTAAATTTTGACACATGAAATATGAGCTTACTTTCAAGATAAGGAGAAAGAACTTATATAACTAATCAATTGCCTTGGTAGATGTTTTTATAATATAAATTTGCATTTTTATGCTACACGTATGCTAACTTGTTCGCTTGTGAGGTAGAAATCAAATTAAAACTTTTGCAGATTTAAAAATTAGCTGTCATCATCATCTAAAATAAGTCGAGTTTTACTCAACTCCGTTTCAAGGGAAAATGCAAATCACGCAGTTATAAACTTAAAAAATGATAAGTATACTCATCTTCTTATGTATTTTGAAGTATAATGCATTATTTATGCTTGGTTCTTCAAAAAAAATTTTTAAGTTTTGCAGCTAAACATACATGACAAACTATCTAAGCTCTGTCTCTTTTGTGACTCATGCAGCCAAAGCTCTACAACTAGCAATGTAAACTTTACAATATTTTACAACTCATTCTATCACACTCTTGGAAAATCTTTAACTTGAAAAAATATCAACAGTAACACCTAGTTCAAATCGACAGTTTCGTCAAGAGCATTATTCTGTTACTTTTAGCTCAAATCGACAATTTTTCCAAGAGCATTACTTTGTTATTAGCTCAAATCAACAGTTTTTCCATGTGCACTTTGCTTTTAATTGTTGCTTATCTCGGTAGTTTTGCCACGAGCATCCTTTGTATGTTCATTCATTCATTACGGCAGTATTGCCATTCGAGCTATGATGACTTATTCGCTCATTATGAAAGTATCACAATTCGAACTATGAAGATTTATTTGCTCACTACATCAGTATCGCTATTCAAGCTATATAAAAAAATGACATGCTATATCATCATAACGTGATGAATTTGCTCATTCTAGTTGTAGGCTAATTGAGCCACACAAATTAATAAATCACTCACCTTGGTTGTACGTGCCAAAGAGCAACCACCTAACAATGCCACCTCAAATGCTGCTAACATAAATGTCGTACACTATAGAGGGATTTATGATAACAAAGCTAATTTAGTTTGATATAAAACTTTATGGCATTCAGAGTCCTAATGGTATGCAAATTCTTAACCCTATAAATAGTTAAATTAGTTATTTACTCATGTATGATTTTTTCTTTTTTTACGCAATTCTCTTTATTTTTTATGATTTTTTCTCTTTTTACGCGATTCTCTCTATTTTCTATGATTTTTTCTATTCGAAGGAAATGATTTCATCCTATAAATAGCTAAATCAGTTATTTACTCAAGTATAATTTTTTCTCTTTTTACGCGATTCTCTCTTTTTTTATGATTTCACTATGATTTTTCCTCTTTTTATGTGATTCTCTCTATTTTCAATGATTTTTCCTATTCGAAGGAACTAATTAGACCGTCGGAGTATCTTTAAATCTCCACATGTCCTTTACTCTTTTTTGCGGGTATCAAGCTTGGATCAAGGTTTTGTGTGTGTGTGTGTATATATATAACAATCAATATGAAAATAAAAGTTTTAATTTATAATATATATATATATAGTTTAAATTAAAGATGAGCAAAAAAAATCGAAAATATAGTTAATCGTAAAATCGGTCCAAAAGTAAACTGATTTTTTCTATTAACCGATTCGATAAATTCAGTTACGATTTTTAATTTTTATATTTTCAGTTTTTTATTATAATTTTAATTTTTGGATACCAACTATCCATGGTTATATATTATATTTTTATTTTTATACTTAATTTTTTTATATTTTTCGATTAAATTTTTATAATACTTTAAACTAAATTTACATTATATTATTCTCTTTACTTATATAGTAATATTTATATATAGTAATCAATTAACTTTTATACATGGTGTTTTTTTTTATCATATATAATACCATTTAATTATAATTTTTTGTTATATTTTAAAGTTTATATTTTAACATTTAATATTATCCAAAATTTTATTTGATTTAAAATCAAACATGTTAATTTTCAACAAATATCAAATATATTTTATAATATTAGTTAATAATTTATTGAACATAAATTTTGGCTAATAAAATATGTTTGTTTTGTGATTTTTATTTTAAATTATTTTGCACATTTAAAATTTAATTAAATTTTATCTAATTTTTTTATAATTTTATGTTATAAATTTTAATAGTTAACTGAAAAATATTGATTAATTAAATCAAATAAACTGAAATCAACGGACTGATTAACCGAATATAAAGGACTGATTAATGATTAATAATTTTAAAAAATCAATATTAATGGACTAATTAATTTTTTTACTCATAAATAGGTTAATCGGTTTATGCTCACCTCTAGTTTAAATTAAATGTATGAAAGTTTTTCTCATGTCACCAAAGATATATTATCTAAAAGAGAATATTTTATAAGACTTTTTCTTGAATCACTATTCAAAAGCTTATTAAATAAATAAATTAAAAAAAAAAAAGAAAAGAAAAGAAGAAGAGACAAACCCATAAAAAATAAAAAATAAATAAAAAAGGGATAGAGATTATAAGAGTTGAAGAGGCCTAACAATTCATTTTGGATGAAGGCTAACCCATTAAGTCCTTTTCAAGCCCACAAGCAACAAGCTCTCATTTCGTACTACTTGTTAGTTTGAAAGTTGCTGCAGTCAAGTCCAAATAAAATAAAATTAATATAAGTATCCACCTGGAGGCATAAAGGGGTCAAACTCCATTGGCTAAGTTGCTGGGCATTGGATGCGCAGCCCACTAAAACTCAACACTGAAGAAGAAGATGCTCATAATATTCTTTCAACATTCTCATTCTCGCCTGTCACTACTTAAATATGCCAATTTCTTGTTCTTTTTTCTGGTTGATTTTAGTTTTTCAAGTTTCAATTCCATAGATTTCGTCTTTCAGCTTCCATAAGCAATCATCACAGGTAATTATTTCACTACCCCTCACAATTTGTATTAGCAACCTTCCCCTTTTCTCTGTTTTTGTTATTATGAATACTTTGGTTTTGATTTCCTCCTTTTATGCACTTCGTAGCATCTTTCTTTATTTTTTATTATCATTGATTCAGACACTGTTGTCCTATTATAAGAAAAAAGTATAGTTTATTGAAATATGAATTTGAATAACCAATCATTTACATTTCATTCAATCAAAGCATATTTTGAGTAAATGAACATCTTAAGTAGGATAGCACGCCTAAGTCATGGAATCCAATATGTATGTACAAGAACACACTTCCTTCAGATCAAAGAATTATATATGGGGCAACAAATTATGAACACTAATCTTTCTAACCACCCACTTCCGTGGATTTGGTTAAATATGACTTTCTTTTTATCATACTGCTAGAGCTTCAGAATCCTTTCCAGGCATTCAGAACTTCATGGAAAATTTCAGCTATCAAATCCCTGTCTGCACATTGCATAAAGGCATTGAAATCATCCCGAATATCGTATATCTTGCTGAACTTCACAAGATACTGCATGCAGCTAATCTTCAGTTTTGGTAACTGATACAAGGACGCACTCTGTAGCCTCTCAAGTACATTCTTTGTATCTATATCCTCCAAGAGACTCTCATGGCATGCCTCCTTTAAGTCGTCGATGTAATATTTATCAGCTGCTCGGAGAAGTGCCAGACGATGGGTCAGAAAGTTCTCGTGTTGGATGCTTCCGTAAATGTAACTAAGAAATGCATGGCAGGCTTCAATTGACATATCAGAGATATTTATTGTAGATAGTTCTTTCTCTTTCAAGTCATGAGAAAACATGCTTTGGAAGACAGGTGATCTTGCAGCAAGAACAGCACGATGGGCTCCTATGCTTCCATTGGAAGCATTAATTGTGATATCTGTATGGATGCTCTCTGTTAACATTCGACCGAAACATGTAAGAGCTGTTGCATTTGACTGCTTTTTTGCAACTCCTTCAGCCCAGATAGAGCAAAGTTCTCCGCCCTGTATATTTTTAGAAGCAAATCACATTTGTTAACATCAAGGTAAACAACTCTTCTCAGAGACAAATTGTTTATATATATATATATATATATATATATATATATATATGGAAGCATATATTCAGTCGTAATTCAAGAAAATTATTCTTTCCAATCAATGCCAGAGAATCAAGATGTGGAAATCAGAGCATACATCTGGAGATGCAGTCTTCAAATCATGAAATTCAACATCAATTATGAATTTTCCTATTAAGGGGACCTCAATCTGCCAAACAAAATCCTCGCTATTCTTAAGCTGCTTGTCGCTTATCTCTGGAAGCACATAAAAAACAGTATTGCATGAGATAAACGCAATAGGTAAACCCCTCCCTCATCTTGTCAAGAAAAAACAAACATGAAGAAATCTTGATTACATATGATTAAGAAACTACTAAAGATAGTTCTTATCTAGTATATTTCATTTCGTCATATACAAACATCAGTAGCACCTTTAGTACACTTTAAGCACTAATTTTCTGCAAAAAAATTTGATGAACACATTCGGATTCGCATAACCTTAGGTAGTCATAAAATAGTAGGTCAGCCCCAACTCGAATCCTCTAGTTAACGGGTTTGTTAGGTGTAGCATTAAGCAATATACAATCATAAATTAATACACAAGATACTTTCTGACACTTCCTAATTAGTGAAATAATGAACTTTGCTATATTGCCACATAGTATTAACAATCTAGGGTAAAAAGTATATATCATCCTCAAGACAGCCAAGTGAACATGTTCCAACTTCCCGGAAGAACAAACAAACATATTGTTGTTTGAATGGAATTACCCGGATGAGTGATGGCCTTTCGATCTCCTGCAGAACAAACAACTCGAATAATGAATGATGCAACTGGGGGATTTTCTCTTGTAAGGTTTGATATCTCCGGGAACAATTTAACAAATAACACCCTGTTCTTCTCCACCGACAAATGCCTTCAATCCAAATAAATAAGTAAATATCATTTATTCAGCCAGTATTGCATCACAGGGAGAATGTATACAAAAATTCACGGATACCTTTTACTTAGCAAAGAAACAAAATTTATCAGAAACCAAACAACATTTAAACCAAATTTGTCCCTGTTCCATACTGTAACTCTTGGAAATATTTAAAAACCCATAGATGAACTTATTCATGTAAAATTACAATATTTATTGCAAAATCTGATGGATAGATTGAAAAAGTGAAAGTGAAAGATAGAATCGAACCAATTCCACTTGCCGATCTTGAAGGGATCGGATTTGCGATAAGTACAGGAAGCAAGATTGTCTATTCTCCATTGAGCGAGACGAGAAGTGGTTTCAACTCTGTAAGCAGAAGAATCTGTCATCCTAGAGAAAGCGAGACCTGCAGTGATCTCATGGATGCAATCGAATATCCTCCCGTCCAGCAAATAAGCACTTGCCTTTCCCAGGTTGACTAATTTTTCGTCCTTCAATCCTCATAAAATCATAACCAAAATGGAAAAACACCCAAAATATCAAAACCCAGAAACAGTTTTCTCTCTTTTGTGTTTCTCTCAGATTATCATCACTAAACTCTACTTACTATAACAACTAACGGCACCAACCAAAAAAGGGTAATTATTGATTATTAATGAAAAATCAATTAATATGGGTTGTTAGTGCTTATTTTCTTTCAATTGTTTCCAGCACGCAAGGGTACTGGTCTTGCTTTTACGCCATTGATGGCGAAATATTGAGAGAGACAAAGAAAGAAGAGGGGATATTGGTGACGCATTTGTGGGCTTACACTGCACTTAAAGGCTGGGCTTGGGAGATTGTTTAATTTTTTTTTTTCTGTTTCTTATACATTAAGAGAGAGAGAAAGAGAGAGAGAGAGAGAAGGCTGCGAACGTGCTAGAGAGGAAATTCTATATCGATGCAGAAGGAAAAGAATTGTTTTTTTTTTCCTTAGATATTTCCTCTTTTTTCTTTTTTATTTTATTTTGGTGCTTTGACGCAAAGTATCTAATTCTCCTTCGGTGTGGAATTGCAAAGAAAAATATATTCAATGATTCAATTGCAATTTTAGTTGACCCCAATCCCATGGATTGGATTGCTTTTTCACTCCTCCATGGTATAAGTATAACCAAATATGCGTTGGTTGGGCTTGGAAAAAAATAAAAAAAAAAAATTCTTAAATTGATAGTTGAAATTGAATTATAATAGATTTATGTGATTAGGTGCAAATGCAATTTTTTATTTTTAAAAATTGTTTAATGGATTTAATGTTTAAAAAACCCGATATTTAACTGTTAATCGATTCATATATGTAACTTCCATATATGTATGGTTCATAAAGGTAACTTTTACACTTTATTTAAAATTATGATTTACTCTATATGAATATGAGTATATTTTATATTTTAATCATTAAAATCATTTAATTCTAAATAATAAATTAGTATTGAATTATTTTTTATTATTTTGCATAATATTTATGTAATTTTATATATTGTCTTAACATTAAATTTTAATAATTTGTATTTTTTATATTTAAAACTTCAAAATTTTATATTTTAATTTCACAATGCATTTTTTTTATAAATCATAGAATAAGTATATATGTTTAATTTTTTAATATTTAATAGTTAACCAACTGCATTTATCGATTAACCATTAATTATTATTAGACTGAACTTATGTCTTAATTTTAAAAAATCAATATTAATAAATTGTACTTAAAAAAATCTGAAATTTGATTAATTAGTGGATACTCACGTATAGTTTAATAGCTTTTGAGTTCAATTTTTTTGAAATTAATTTGAGATGCAATCAACTAGTAATGATAGTGATTGGAGCTAAAGTTTTGGGCTTCAATTATGGAATGTGCCGAGTAGAATCTTTGCCAAAACCACTCTATACAAATTTGAAGCCGATTATACATAAACATATCTGAATTTAAATTCAATTATGTATAAATATATTCAAATATGTTGCAAATTTGATACTCCCTCCGTTCTTTTTTATCTGTCACTTTAGAATAAAATTCAAATTCTATTTATCTATTACTTTTAAACTTTCAATATAATTTAATTTATTTTTTCAATTTATTTTTCTTTTTCGATTTATTTTTTTTTAATAAAATCAGAACCAATCAAATTTGAAAATTTAGTTTTAATCACGTAATTTAATACTAAATTTAAGTCTATTTATTATTTCTTAATCCTAGTGAAAACAATAAAAGTGACTGATAAAAAAGAACGAAAGGAGTAATATTTATGTGTCTGAATTCGTTTAAATATCCATTTTTTATAGGAAGCACCTCAAGGCAATATATTATACTTGTAAAGAGTTTACATCATCAATAAGCAACTAGGAAATGACAAGGGGGAAGTCTTCTACCCAAACAAACACAGAAAAATAGCCTAAATAGCTCTTGGCTAAAACATAAGCCACCATATTGCCAATTTTAAGAGTAAAGGACCACAAACAATAAGAGAACCCCTTGCTCAATGACCTGCAATCATCCAGAAGACCACTACACCCATTTCTGATCTCAGAATTATCCATCGAGCAGTCGATAAGATGCTTGCAATCTGTTTCTGCCATAAGCTCAGTAAAACCTAGGCCTTTTGCGATTAAGAGGCCAAATAGTAGAGTCATAGCCTTTGATGTGTAAGAGTTCCAAACACCCACCACTATCTTCTGTCCACATGCCAGCACTTGCCCACTGTCATCCCTAAACACCATACCAAGCCCCACTAGATTAGTTCCAATGTTCCCTGCATCCACATTCAGCTTTACCATATTAGGCAAATGGGGTTTCTAACGTATCATATTGTTTCCAGTTGGGATACTTCAACCATTCTTATAAGGACAAATAGCTGTAAACTCCTCCATTAATTGCTTTACCGAGAAGAGCACTTAAGAGAAAACAAGTACAAAGTTGTCATGGAACAATTTATTTCTAGCAAACCATAATTGATAACATAGGAACGAAAATAAAATGATCTCCTCCTTGTTTAAAACATCAAAAAGCGCTGCCAACCACCATTTAAAGTTAAGAACATTCATTCTTGTGATATGAATCAGACCTGCAATGTAACGTCCCCAGATCTGCCGTTAGTACGATATTGTCCGCTTTGCCACCTGTCACTCCACATGTAACATCCCCAAATTCGCCGCTAGTACGATATTGTCTGCTTTACCACCTGTCACTCCACATGTCTGCTTTGGAGACCATGTCGGAGCTAGATGACTCACAGTTTTGCTTTTGAGGTACCCCCAAAATGCATCGTACTAGGGAGAGGTATCAACATCCTTATATGGCATGCTTCGTTCTCCACTCCAACCGATGTGGGATCTCACAATCCATCCCCCTTAGGGCCCAACGTCCTCGCTGGCATACCAATCCGACACCGGCTCTGATATCAATTGTAACGTCCTCGGATCTACCGCTAGTACGATATTGTCCGTTTTGCCACCTGTCACTTTGATTGTTTGCTTTGGAGACCATGCCGGAGCTAGATGACTCATAATTTTTGTAACATTCTCGAATCCGCTACTAGTACGATATTGTCCGCTTTGCCACCTGTCACTCCACATGTCTGCTTTAAAGACCATGCCAGAGCTAGGTGACTCACGGTTTTGCTTTTGAGGTACCCCCAAAATGCATTGTATTAGGGAGAGGTATCCACATCCTCATAAGGCATGCTTCGTTCTCCACTCCAACAGATGTGGAATCTCACAATCCACCCCCCTTAGGGCCCAGCATCCTCTTTGGCACACCAAACCAGTACCGGCTCTAATACCAATTATAACATCCCCGAATCCATCACTAGTACGATATTGTTCACTTTGCCACCTATCACTCCATATGTCTACTTTGGAGACCATACCAGAGCTAGGTGACTAACGATTTTACTTTTGAGGTACCCCAAAATACATCGTACTAGGGAGAGGTATCCACATCTTTATATGGCATGCTTCGTTCTCCACTCCAACCGATGTGGGATCTCACAATCCACTCCCCTTAGGGCCCAACGTCCTCGCTGGCACACCGATCCGGCACTGGCTCTGATACCACTAAATGTAACACCCTACTCTCATCCATATATCCGTATGTTATATAATTGATACTAGATAGATATACGCATATATCTATTAATCCAAAATCACTTACTAAAATAATAATAACTCTAATTATAAAATCCTAGGCATTAAATATAAAATTATGCTACCTCAGTTAATGCGATCCCATTATCTTTATGTACATGCCATTCAAAATTCCTTCTTCACATCCTGAAATGTTCTATTCCTGCACGCAGTCAACAATTGCACACTAAGCAATTATGTGCTTAGTGATGGATACAACTACTTAAAATTTATTGGTATCAGAGTCGATGCCGGATCAATATGCCAGCGAGGACGCTGGGCCCTAAGGAGGGTGGATTGTGAGATCCCACATCGGTTGGAGTGGAGAACGAAGCATGCCATATAAGAATGTGGATACCTCTCCCTAGTACGACGCATTTTGGGGATACCTCAAAATGTGTCGTGCTAGGGAGAGGTATCCACATCCTTACATGGCATGCTTCGTTCTCCACTCCAACCGATGTGGGATCTCACAATCCACCCTCCTTAAGGCCCAACATCCTCGCTGGCACACCGATCCGGCACCGACTTTGATACCATTAAATGTAACACCTTACTCTCATCCATATATTTGTATGTTATATATATTGATACTAGACAGATATACGTATATATCTATTAATCCAAAATCACTTACTAAAATAATAATAACTCTAATTATAAAATACTAGGCATTAAATATAAAATTGTGCTACCTCAGTTAATGCGATCCCATTATCTTTATATACATGCCATTCGAAATTTCTTCTTCGGATCCCGAAATCTTTTATTCCTGCGTGCAGTCAACAATCGCACGCTAAGCAACTATGTGCTTAGTGGTGAATACAACTACTCAAAATTTCATTCGATTAAATTTTTATTTTCAATTTTTATTATCTTTATTATATTAAGCAAGTCTAATCATTTGACTAACTTTAACCCTGCAATTTCCATTATTATTTATTGATCCTTCTTTTGTTACTTTATTTTGGAATTCTATTTTGGTTCATTTTAGTTTATACAATAAGTTTTTACTAGTCAAAATTCATTCGTTGTAACGTTCCGTTTCTATTCTGTTGCTAATTTTCTTTTCTCAATCGCTATTTAGTATTTTGTTGTACTTCATTTTCTTATATTTTCTCGTTTTCTCTTATACTTTCGGTTAGGTACTTATTATTTTTTTGTTCAACTACAATTTAAATTTTTTTGTCTAGCTAAATCAATATTTCGTTACTTATTTTTCTCAAAACTGCTAATTTATCCTTCGTTTCTCTTTGAATATTTCTCACCTTGAACTTATTATTTTCTTTTAATTTGTTCCTTAATTCAATTCTTTAGTTCATTCCACAATTTCATATTTTATTTAATTAAATTCTAAATTTATTTCTTTGTCTTTATTTTCTTTTACACATAACTCTTTTTCACTAAATTATTTATAATCCTCAATTTCATTTATTTTCATTTCAAGTTGTTTCACCTTCTTTACTTTTCTTTGTTCTTATTATATATTTTTCTTATTTGATTTTATTTCTTTCCTTATTAAATAGAAAATTACAAATTAAATTCTTGTAACCTCCTTATATTACATAAATCCATGATTTATTCTTAATATATTCATAATTTACTTTAGATCTCTTTAGCATTTATTCTTTTTAATTAATTTCTCAATTTTTTATTTTTTGAAATTGACTTTTCCTTATCTTAACCAATTTTGATCACAACTTTAACTAGTTTAACTTTCTTTAGCCTTTAATTTAAATTAAGTGCATAAATTTCAATTTAGAGTCTAAAATTTCTCTCATGGTGACAAATTACATTTTGATCCTTAAAATTTTTTCTATTGACAATTTTATCCTTCTTAACTTGTTTATTCAATTTGATTTCTTTAATTGCTATCTTAATATTTAAATTTACTATTTTCTCTAAATAACTTGCATTTTGACTCATTTGGCTTTTATTGACTTTCTAATGTACAATTTACATTTTGATTCTTTGAATTTCCCAAAAATGGTAAATTTACAATTTAGTCCCTTAATTTTTGACTAATTACATTTTTGTCCATTGTCTTATTTAGCCAATTTAAGTTTCTTATTACTCTTTTTGGTCCAACTAGCCAATTTATCCTTATTTAATCACATAATTACAATTTTGCTCTTACTCATCCCATTGACCTTATTTTTTTACATTATTTAATATTTACTTACATTTATGGCATCCAAATTGTCATAATTATTCTTTTATCTCGATTTCATACAAGATTACCATTTTACCCCTAGTAAAATTCAGCAAAATTATAACAAGCTGGATAAACAGGATATAATTGGGGGATCGAGTTCTCGGAACCATCCAATCCCCTTTTAACAATTTTTTCAGTCAATATACACAATTTTTCTATTAAACATATGCATTTCTATCCACACACACACACACACACACACACACACACACACACACACACACACACACACACACACATATATATATATATATATATATATATATATATATATATATATATATATATATATATATATATATATATATATATATATATATATATATATATATTCATATGCAGTTGTGGATTCAGCTCTCGGAGCCATCCAATCCACAACTCAACTTAATTTCATACACCGAAAAAGCTCTTGGAGCCATCCAATTTGGCATTACATATCAAGGTGCCGCATTACAAATTTTCTAATTGGCATGCCAACTTTATTCGATTACCCCAATTTCTATCTAATTTTACCAAGGGCAAATATAATATTATCATTAAAGATATTAAATAGTATCATCTACATATATTAGCATTATATATATATCCATGGTACTTGTCATTTCCTTTATCTTTAATAACTTCATTCTTTGTTCCATCAACAACATCATTTACTATTGTAGGCACCGTAGTGCTCTACTTACTACTTTTCAGCTCAATTTATAAATTATTTATCTTACATTAATTCACAATATTAATTATATCAATTTATTTCACTCTTTTGTTTACTTATATATATAGTCACACCATGTTACATTACTATATATATATATATATATATATATATATATATATATATATATATATATATATATATATATATATATATATATATATACCTATGGTGCACTTTATGTTAATAAGTTTATATAACTCAAATTATTCTAGTTATACTTCTTTAAATTAATATAACATATTTTATACGCAAAGTACTATTTAATATCAATTATTCACTTCATATACCATTATATATAATTCGACTAACATATAATTTTTAACACTCACAAATCTCTTCATACTTTATTTTATATTATTTATGTTTCTAATACCAATGTGTATTTGTATATATATATCAATTAACACTTGATTTATTTAAATATCTTTTTGTTACTCTCATGAATTTCATTATGTTTTATATATATAATTTCATACTCATATATTATCTTTAACTCAATTCCATCATAACACATGTATTTATAATTAGAATGTTATATTTACACTTAATTCCTAATAAATCACCATATTCTATTTAAGATTTTCATAGTCATCAATTAGCTTTTCAATTAATTACTTAATTTCTTCTTTTATTCTCATCTATTTCATGTTATATCACTATTTTCTATTATTATCTCAAATTATTTCTCATTAATTCTTAAATTCATATACTTACCTAATATAAAATTCACCATAAAATTCAAAATTAAATGAAATTAACAGTAGTTTCTATCCACATACCTATTAGCATCAATCTCCAAAATTTTCTACATTTTGTCATCCTTGGGTTCGCCGGACCGATCGCCGGAGCTTCACCGAAGACTCGCCAAAAAATGCACCGACAATGTCTACTTGAAGATCCAGGTCCGAGGACTCCACAGTGGGTGGTCACGCGCCCAACAGCCACCATAGTTGGCCGGGATCGAAACTTGAATGTCCCATCTTCACCATCGTCGATCTCCTTGCTGCCGACGAGTGGGGAGGAGCAGTAGCAACTGGAGAAACTGCCTCAGCCTTGAGATCCCACCGGTACCGTCAGCCTTCTCAACCATCGTCGGGAACCACCGAAAAGAAGGGAGAGAGAGGAGACCACGGTAGGGGGAGAAGAAACGGAGGAG
The DNA here is from genome assembly GCA_037975025.1 of Excoecaria agallocha. Classification (NCBI taxonomy): domain Eukaryota; kingdom Viridiplantae; phylum Streptophyta; class Magnoliopsida; order Malpighiales; family Euphorbiaceae; genus Excoecaria; species Excoecaria agallocha. Next base: position 30,845,159 of record CM075821.1, on the reverse strand, counting down.
TGGTGCCACCGAAGGAAGACGACGCATGCTTGGATGACCAGAGGATCGTGGAGGCAGCAATCTCAAAAGAAAAATCGTGAGTCACCTAGCTCCAATATGGTCTCCAAAGCAGACACGTGGAGTGATAGGTGGCAAAGCGAACACTATCGTACTAGCGGCAGATCCGGGGATGTTACATGCAATCTCCCATGTTTGCTTGGCAAAGGGACAATCCTTAAGACAATTAAGAACAAATTTTAGAGTATTACATCTCATACAACAGACAGAGAGCCCCTCGATACGCTGCTGAAGAACCTCTTTAACAGGTAGAGAATTCAACACGGCTTGCCACAATAAACTACCAATTTTTGGGGGTTCTCAAATCTTCCATAGACACTTTCAAACCATCATGCTCTGACTTTCTGACCCTGAGCTAATAATCTGATCTTCTTGCAGTAGCAAAGTAAGGCGATAACCATTTTTAACCATATACTGACCCGAAGAGTGGTAATACCATATAAGAAGATCTATGCTACCTGTCAATCCCACCTGAATCAATTTAATGTGCTCCATATCATATGGGAAAAATAACCTATTTATCAAATCCCAATTCCAAGAATGTTTACTGTGGTCAATGACGAAAGCAACTGATTCATCATTATAGTTGCCATTTACTATCTTTCTAAATATTTAAGCTCAAACCATTTCCCACCTACTAATAGGACCCTAACAAAATCAAAGTTCTACCTGCTAAGATACTTCTCCACGTGTAGCCAGGATTTGATTCAATAGATGCATTTAAGAAAGAGGAATTCGGGAAATAGTAGGCCTGTAATACTCTTACTAATAGAGATGATGGCTTTAACATCCATCACCGCCCCTGTTTCACTAAAAGAGCTATATTGAAGCTTTTAAAATCTCTAAACCCAAGACCACCTTTTGATTTCAGGTTGCATAGTTGTTTTTAGCTGCATAGATGAAGCTTTCTATCATTGCCTTGTTATCCCCACCAAAACCTACAAATCATAGCTTGAAGATCATGACACAACCCACTTGGAAGGAAGAAGCATTGCATAATGTAAGTCGGTATAGCTTGTGTAATCGCTTTAATAAGCAGTTCCTTTTTCGACCATAATAACAACCGCTCCTTCCACCCTTCCAGTCTCTACTAAAGATGATGTTTTATTCTATCAAAAACAACTATTTTAGACTATCCCACCATAGTTGGCAAACCTAGATATAGCTTATGATGCTCAACCAATTTCACTCTAAAAAATTGTGTTAAAGTCCCTTTTCAATGTTGCATTAATTGTAAAGCTAAATGAGCTTTTTTATTTGCTGAGATTGACTTTTTGGCCTAAAAGATATTCATATTGTTATAGCACCATTAAAATTATAGACGCATCTGCAGTGAAAGCGTGATTGAAAAGAAGATTATCATTAGCAAATAGCAAATGGGAGATCAAAGGGGCACCTATTGAGACATGGAGACTATAGAGAGAACCCAATCTGGTAGCCAAATTCAATAGCCCAATAAGACCTTTGGTGCAAAAAAGGAATAGGTATGGGGACAATGGGTCTCCCTGGTGTAAACTATGGGATGGGTTAATATGTCTAGTAGGTTTTCCATTAATTAAAATAGAATATAAAGCCGAAGTGACCATTCTCATCACCTTTTCCACCCATTTCTCTAAAAAACCCAACTTTCTCATTATGGTAGCTAGAAAAGACCATTCTACCTGATCATATGCTTTAATCATATCCAGCTTTGGAGACATAAATTTCCATCTACTAGCCCCACCACTTTTCATATGGTGAAAAGCTTCACATGCTACTAAAGCGTTATCTATAATCAACCTTCTTGGGACAAAGGCACTTTGTGTCTCATCAATGATGTCACCTAAGATTAACTTCAATATGTTAGCTAAAACTTTTGTGCTATTTTACATACTACATTGCATAGACTAATGGGTCTATATTCCGAGATAAATCATGGCTTTTTAACTTTTGGAATGGGACAAATGGAGGTGTGATTAAACTTGTCTGAAAGTTCACCGCCATCAAGAACATTAATAACCACTTCACTACATCAGGCCCAATTATACTCCAATATTTTTGGTAGAATAAGAGAGGAAAACCATTTGGCCTTGGTGCCTTTAAAGGGTGAATCATTTTAATCGCCTTGAGGACTTCATCTACAATAAAAAGGTTGTTCAAAGTTTCGTTCATAACTACTGTAACTTTGGAAGAAATTAAATCCAAGTCCCCATCATTAAAAGGTCTGCACTCTGATGAGAACAAATTCGTATAAAATTGTAGAATATGCTTCTCCAATTCACTCCCCACTAGAATTTCATTCTTTTTATTTAGAAGGCTTCTTATTTGATTGGCAGTTCTTCTCCTCGAAGCAAATGTGTGAAAGTATTTCATATTTCCATCACCCTCTTTTAGCCATTGAACCCGATAACGCTGCTACCACATCAATTCCTCCCTCAAAGATAATTTTACTAGCTCCTTTTTTAGCACTGCTTTAGCATACACTGCTTCATCATCTTCACATGACCCTAGATTTTGCAGCTTCACCTTTGTACTCCTCCTTTTGGTCTTTAGGTGTCTAAAGGAACTTTTACTCATTTTTGTAATGAAGCAGTACAACTTGATAATTTGTCATTCCAGTTTTCCCCATGACCCCATGCCTTTTTTATTGTCTCACTACACATTTGATTTGGACACCACATACTTTCAAATTTAAAATGATATCCAGAGACCATACCAGGAGAGTCATCATCCAACCTGAGAACCATCGAGAGATGGTGTGAATCAGTATGAATGAGGTGAAAAACTCTTGTTTTTTTCGAAGTTTTGGATCCACGATAGAGAAGCCACACACCTATTCAATTGTTCAATAAAATCATCCCCTTTCCTACTATTATCCCAAGTGAAAGGATAACCCGAAAAGCCCAAATCTATAAGATAACACATATACAAAAATCTTGAAAAGATCAAATTGCAAAATCCTGATGAGCTATCCCCCCACTTTCTCTGCCTGAGATAGAATTTCATTAAAATCATCAATAATAAGCCAATCTAGCATGGTAAGATTGTGTAATCTCTTGATCAAGTCCCATGAGTTTTGGCGAAGATGTCCCTCAGGCCAACCATAAAAACATGTCAGATGCCAAATGAAATTGTTTTGATGACTAGTTTTAAATACCCGATTAATACATAAAATTTAACTAAAATTTTGATATATTTAATATAAGTAATACACTTGAATTCAACTTAGTATATAATGCCATTGATGAAATAAAATAGTTTATATAGTAATTATATAATATTTTAATTAAATAATATAAATTTTACATAGTATTGAAGAATAAATATTATTTTTAATAAATTAATAAATATATTTTATATGCGGACTCAATTAGCAGTAACTAGTAATTTATACCTAACTCACTATAAATAATAAAATTAAAACCGAACTCATTTCTAATCTACTTAACAGCTATTCAAATTCATCTTATTAGAGTCAAATCCAATCAAATCAAATACCTGAAAAAACTTGACTTGCTGCCATTCCTGGCTTTGATCATTCAATGTATGATATATTATGGATTTGGATAATTAAATTTGAATGGTTTCAATTTGAAGTATCAATAAATATAAACGATTTCCAAAGTGATTTAGATTTAAATTACAATAAAAAATATTAAGTTTGATTGTGTAATAATAATAATAATAATAATTTTAAAGTATTTCTAGTTTGTAATACATGGACAAAGCACCTTATTGATTATTTTTAGAACTAGTACAATTTGTAGTTTGTTTTTTGTTTTTTTTTTACCTAAACTTTACCAGAAAAAAATTAATTTAAAAGGTTATCATAATTGGCTAACAAGTAGGAATGTAAGACACTGTATTTTACATTAAATGATAAGTTTTTTTTTTTAAGGAGCCAGTCAGCAACTAGAATCCTAATCGAAAATTGTAATGATTGAGTACACAATGTTATATTAAGACTTGGCCACGAGGCAGATTTTAATTGAGGTTACCTAAAATTTTCGTTGTTAGTTTAATTATTTTTTTATAAGATTAGTACAGACCAAGGGAATGGTGAGAGACAGAACATTGGGTAAAAAGAGACCCTATTGCAAAGTGGCTCGCGATCATGAAAGATGTTTTTCACCCTTTTGCTGTTTCAATTGAGGTAGGCGATGCCACTATTGACAGGTCTGGTCCTTTTCATGCTGTTAAGACTTCTAATGATCTTCGTGAAAAATTTGTTGGGCCTTTGAAAAATGCAGTTGCTGTGAGATCACTACAACGAGATATTCATTTGGCGGCAAAAATTGCTGACGGAAAATAATTCGTAGGTAAATAAATTTAACAATAGAAATTATCAACGGAAAGAATAGTAGGAGAAACAACCGTAGGTAAAATTTTTCAACAGAAAAACAGTTTTATAGGTAAAATTTTCAACAGAAAAATGCATCTGTCATTAATTCTGTTTGTTCTTAACTGTCGCGTATTTGTCGTATTTTCCAACTGAATTACAAATATCGTTGTTAAATTTCCTGACGGAGTTAAAAACAAATTCTGTCGCTAAATTTACTTACTGATTATTGCATTCCATTAGGAAATTTAGCTATGGTATTTGTAATTCCTTCAATAAATTTATCTACGGTAACATTTTTTTCGTTGGTAAATTTTCCTTCGGATCAAATTTTTTCGTTGGTAATTTTAGCTCACTAACAACTTTTCGTTCAAAAAATCTATCAGTTTCCACCAAAATTTCATGTTGATAATCTATTGATTTTTTTCTACATTTAATTTCTCTAAATAATAGAATCCTGATTCACAATATAATATAAAAATTATCCTGATTGGTAATATAATATAAAATTATAATGTGCAATAATAATATACTTAAAAATGTATGCTATTATGTATTGTTATTTAAGAATTCATAAAAAAAAAAAACATAAGAGTATCAAAATATCAAATAAAAACGGTTTAAATACCGAAATATTATAGATATAAACTATGCAGTCGGTGAAGGCAGATAATCTAAAAGCTGAGATGATGTGCTACCTCTGCCCTTCAACTCATTCATCTCATTGTGGAGCTGGGCTATGTATTCTATCGACTGTCGCAATTGAGTTGCCAACATCTACACTGTGTTATCAAGCTAAACGACTCTCTTAATGGTTCCAACTTACCTACTAGAAGCAGCTATAGATGATGTGGAGGATTGAGAATAACATGTGTTTGCAAATGAACCTAAGCCAAAGAGTCCTTCCACAATGGTCCTACAACCAACTGCTTCAAGATATGTCTAACTCTCATTGACATTTTTAGAGTTTTGCAACTATTATTCAAGGGTCTCTTTTATTTGCTCGTTATAATAATTAGTGATAATTTCTAACTAATATTATTTATTAAATTAATATTGAAGTATAAATTTTACAAATGCAACATACATTGCACAACAAAAAATGGGCCCTAAAGCTATAAGCACTCTAAATATACTGTAGTTACATTAGATCTTGCAAAAGCCTACAACTAGGCAAATAAAATAAGACAATAATACTGCAATAGTACAACCAGCCAAAACATAATTGTTATTGGAAAAGGTAGTTTTCATAATTGATTTGATATAATTGGAGTATTTTTTTTACATAAATTTAACATTTTCTTTTAGGAGTGTTGGACAACAAAGGAATTTTAAATTCAAAATTCTATTATCTATTATCTATTAGGAATTAAGTAGTATGTATTGTGAAAAATAAAGTAAGCATAGTCTCCAAAGTACAGAACCATCAAAGGATAAAAAAGCATCAAGCAGAAGCATTAATAATCAGCAAAGCTGGGGTAGTATGACAAGAACAACAACATAAGTGTAAAGAACATCCTCACCAATAGATCTCCTTAAAATGGTAAGACCTAAAACTTGAATATCAATGACTCACCAATAGATCTCCTCAAAATTAGATGCCTCGTATAGATAAGGAACCAAAATCAGAACCCACATATCCAAACACAGCCAAACATATCAAAACACACAAATAAAACATAGTGAAAATTAAAGCTTTACCATAAAAAATATACGGTACAAACGAAAGAAATGAAAGAAATTAACAATTATAGTACAAAACATAGACCATCAAAGATAAATTAGCAAACAAATATCAAATGACAAAAAAAATTAAAAAAATTGATTCACCTATTTTTTGAAGACCTTCTGAATTAGAAATGATAAATTAGGAGTTGTACAGAAAGGCGTTCAAAATTGTTTAAGCTGAATGACATGTTAAGCTAAATTCTTATATTTGTAGAATCTACAAATTATAATTAGCTCTATATTAATAAGGATTATCAAGTCAAATGGAATTATTAACTCAAAACAGAAAAATGGAATGACAAAAAGAGCACCAGAGTTTGATTTGATTTAACGAAAATCAAATAACACAACTAACCGAAATGGGGAAGCAACGGTTGATGCTAACATGGAGAGGCAATCATTGTTTGCAATCAAGAAGCGGCGGTGTGACGACTGTTTTCTTCTCTCAATACGTGGATTTGTGAAGAAAGTGAAAGCGTGCCCTAATCCCAATTGAAATGAGTTTTAATTTTTTTTCCTATTGAAAATTCCCTTCGAAAACATATATTACCATCTATAATAAAATCAGTCACTAAGAAAAAAAGAAAATCGTAAAAAATATACAATTTATCAACCGAAAATTACACTTCAGTAGGTAATTTTCAGCTTAAAAGATTCCCTATGGAAATACACAATACCGTCGGGAAATATCGCAATTATCGATAGAAAAAAATTATACCACAGGGAATACTTTTTCCCAAGAAATTTCCCATGGAATTGTGCATTATCGTTGACAATTCTTTATTTAACGATGGACAACAAATTCCATGGTAAAAATTAACTAATTCCTTACAGAAATGAGTAACTCTGCAAAGAATATGTTTTCTATAAAAAAAATACCAATGGAAATTTATAGTTTCACCGTTAATTTTCCTACGCAAGTTACATTCCATCGGTAAATTTCAATGCAAATCTTTTCGCCATCAATGAGCTCTATATTTTACGATGAAAAAATACATTTCATCGTTATATTTTGTTGCCACATTTTGGCAATAATATTTACCTTTTTTTCAATGATGATGGGCAACAAATAATTTTTTTTTCAAAATACAATATTTGCCTACGATTTTACCTAAAGAAAATAAATTCCATTGGAAAATAATGATAAAAATTTAATTCGTCTAGAAATGGTCATCGTAGTTTTTATATTTTCTTATAATGGATTGTTAGGGAGGAGCATAGGCTATAAAGATTATTGTAACAAACTTGATATTCTATGGGATCTATCTAGTGCCAAACTTCTTAATATTGGACATGATTATTTTTTGGTGCAATTTGCAGGATATTGTGATAGATCATAAGCTCTGCTCGATGGTCCTTGGATTATTATGGGGAGTTACCTTTTAGTCTAGCCTTAGAGTCTAGAATTCAAGGTAGTTATTACTAGTTACCACAAGACTGTGGTTTAGGTTTGCTTGCCTAAGCTACCTATGCATTATTACTAGGAAAATGTTGTTGCTGCCATTGGTTCTACAATTGGGCCAGTTTGCAAAATTGATTATAACCTAAGCGAATTTTAACCAGCTCAATTTACTTGAATAACAGCTTCAGTTGATTTACCAACGTCATCAATTTCTAAATTTCTTTTGGATGGTGAGATATAATGAGTTGAATATGAAAATCTCCTTGATATTTGTTTTGATTGTGGAAAATATGGACATGTTAATAGCTACTACCCTTATAAACATTTTGATAATCCTAATTCTTAAAATGGCCTATCATCCAAATCTATTGGAGGTAGTTCTAGTCTTACCACTAGAAAAAAATGACTTTGATCCTTAGATGATCGTTGAAAAATGAAAGTGTAACAACAGGTGCAATTTAGGGAATTCAGATCAAACTAAAGATTCTAACCAACAAGGTTCTCAATTTTTAATTCTATTTAATCAAGATGAAGATAATTATAACAGGAATAATGTGGAGATTTATGAAATTTCCATTACTGTAGAGGAGTTAAATGGCTTGAACTCTACTTCTTAAATTAGGTAGGGATATCCCATGTGAAACTTATGGTTATAAGTTTAGAAGGAAGGGGTGGTAAGAGAGGTGTTGACACCATGACGCGAGATACCCTATATTAGGATTACCTGATGATGAGAAAACAATATATTACTGACGGCAGATTCATATATCAGAGCTCCGATTGTGAATATCTCACATTTTTCTCAAAGATTTTAATGACTTTCCAAGTGTTTTCAAGTATTTTAACAAAAGTGCATGAAAAATCCTGATTTTGGCCTTTAGAGGTGACAGACGATTGAAGGATGGTCATCCCTGGCCTTTTCTCTCTTGTCTAGGTCAAATCAGGGGTATTTTGATAATTTTGGGATTTGGACTAAGGGATGGCCGCCTTTTAATGAGGGACGCTCGTCTGTGGGTTGTTTTCTAGATTTTCCATATTTTTAGATTTTAAAAAAGGAGATAAGCATTTTGAAGGGATTGAAATCCGAATTTTTTTGAGAGATATCTCCAGATTTGGAAAGTTGGAGTTGGAATCCAACTTCAACTCTAACCTAGGTATTAAAGGTAAAATCTTAGGTGTGACTCGCGCTGGAGTCCTCTCTTATTTCCAAGTTCGCCCTTGGAGGCCCGTTTTTAGGACCTAAAACCAAAAGAGGCTCATGTTAACTCATAAATTGGCTACTTCATAATAAAAGGAATTAAGCCCAAATTATTATTGGTAGTCAACCCATGAAGGTGTCTACTAATGGGCCCAAAAGAGGTAAGTGTCATAGAGTCACCACCCAACAGAATGTTAAGAAATGAATCTTGACTTTTTTGATGCCCAAACATAAATTGGTATTCAGGACATCACTCTGATTAGGCATCTTGGTTAGGTGTTATTTTATAATTAAGTTTTATATTTAATCCCCCTTTCTCTCTCATATAATGCAAAGCGTAAAAATTAAATAAACATCCCAATCAATTATGAAAAGCAATAAATAAATGAGCAAATAAATCAACTACTTAAACTTATTACCAAAGAAAATCGTCCAACAACAAGATTAAAGTAATATATATACATAAATCAGGTCATTTGTTAAGGTTAGGTTGAGAATGTTGGTTCTCTCATGCATATTTTACAAAAATATTCATTTAATTTTTTTGTTTGGCTTTGGGTGAAAAATTAGACATTGGTCCAAGCTTTGAAGAAAAATCCAAATTGATTAATAGAAAACATTTTAAGTGCCTTTTCCTTTTAACGTGCACAAACAACCCTTTTTAACTAGCTATTACATCCCCGAAAGAAAATACATCCAAAATAAATGAATGAACACAAAATAAATAATAACTAAATATAACTGAGATAATAAATAAATAAATGATAAAAGAATGGTTAAGTGAGGTAATTGGATGGGCTTACGGTGGTCATCCAATTGGAAGCATGATTCTCAGTGCAAAAAACCTTATATAATCCTTCAAAGGCAAAAGAAATAACGTGCTCGAAAAAACCACACAAAAAAGGCAAAAAATAAATAGTATTATACAAATACAACAAAGATAATCATTTAATTAATGCATAGTATAAATCCAAGTTACATATAGAATTGAATCATACAAGATAATGCATAAATATCATGGAGATCAAATAAACAACATAAAATACGTAAAATATATGAAATATACAATAAAATATGCTTAAAAATCAGCCACGGATGCCCAGAACAGGAAAGGGACACCCATAGCCATGTGGGGGATGAGACGAGGAGAAACTCTATTACATCCCATCTATCACTTTGACAGATGGGCATCCATCGAGTCTTTCTCTCGTCCATCACCCGCTGGATAGAATGAGATGCAGAACCTTGAAGTTGAAACATGCGAAAATAATACAAAACCACTTTTAATCCAAAACATATAGTTTTAGGTCCCAAATCATGCCAAAATAATAATATAACATTGAATTATACATAAAACACATTAAAACCACCAATTTATTGAATTGGAGAACAAAATAAAAACTTGAAATATTACAATAATGGAGGAATGTCTTATTTAATCATGCCATTAATATGCATATTAATCCAAATTTATATCTCAATGAACTCTAGGCATGCTAATCACACAAACACATCATTTAAAAATATTTACTTGCAACAAATAATCATGTAATCATGCATGGCAATTGTAGAGAGAGAAAGTAGAAAAGTAGTGCAGAATATTATCCTTAAAAGATATTCTAACTCTAAAATTCTTATAGTCTAGATCTCTACTCCGAGTTTTGTTCTTTATTCTTAAAAATCCAATGAATTTCATTGTGTGAGTGTTTAGATCAAAAATATTATTAGAATAAAATAGCTTTTTAGAGAAAGAGAGAGAGAGAGATTATATAATATTCTTTTCTAAAGTTTGCTCTCTATAAAGTGTGATTCCCCTTTGGAAACCCTAGAATTTTAGCTTTTGTACTTAGAGTTGGGCTTGAAATCCAACTCTATCTCTCTTAATTTGGAGATATCTGCCTTTGAAATTTGGATTAAATCATTTTAAACATTTATCCCCTTTTTTGGATTCTAGAAATGTGGGAATTCTAAAGACGGGCCACAGATGGACATCCCTCATTGGGAGGCGGCTATCCCTCAGACAAAAGTCTCAAAATTACCAAAATATCCCTGATCTGACTTGGACAAGAGAGAGAAATCCAGGGACGACAGTCCCTCATGTGATAGATGACCGTATGTCACCTCTGAAAGCTAAAATCAGAGTTTTTCATGCACTTTTATTAAAACCCTTAAAAATACTTGGAAAATCATAAATAAATATTTGAGAAAATACGAGAAATTCATAATTGAAGCTTCAAGATCCGAACCTGCTGTCAGTAATATACTATTTTATCATCATTATGTAACCCTAACTAGGTTTTCTCAGGTCATGGTATTTATAACTGCCCTCAATTTTAGGGAGCTCCTGCACTAGTGCTAAAGTGAGCAAAAATTTAGAATATAAGGAAAAAGACACGTACCTGAGGCATTAAATCTCTTGGTTAATTTAAAACACGCACCTTTCGAGGCAGTGAGTCTCTAGGTTGACTAAAACACGTATCTTCTGAGATAGTGAGTCTCTGGGTTGATTAAAACATGTATCTTTTGAGGCAATGAGTCTCTAGGTTGGGTAGTTATTGCCAGCTTGTCAATATATTAACCCTAGTTTGGGTAGTTAATATCAGCTTGTCAATATGTTAACCTTAGATTGACTGTTTGATTAGCGTCTAGGGCATACAAAATTGGGATGAGTTGATAAAATTGATAAGCATTTGAGGCATGCAGAATTAGGTTGTTTGAATTCATTTGATTAGCACTTGGGGCATGCAAAATCAAGATGACTTGATTGGATTTGATTAGAACCTGGGACATGTAAAATCAAGTTGTTTGAATACATCTAATTAGTGCTTGGGGCATGTAGAATTGAGATGACTTGATTGGATCTGATTAGTGCCCAGGGCATACAGAATCAAGGAAGGGGTTGTTTGAATGCGTCTGATTGGTGCCTGGGGCATGCAAAATTGAGACAACTTGATTAGCATCAGGTTGTTTGGCTTGCAAAATCAAATAAGATTTGAGTAATATTTGATTAATGTCCATTGTAGATTGACTTTTATGTTTGTTGATACTTTTGGTGGGTGCACTGTCCCCTCTTGAAGAAATATTCCATTGGGGAGATTTTTGGCAAATATGCATCCGTGAGGAGTTACTGAGATACTTAGAGCTATTTTGGCAAATATACATCTGTGAGGAGTTATTAAGATACTTGGAGCCATTCTGGCAACTATGCATCTACGAGGAGTCATTAAAATGCTTAGAGCCATTCTGGTATGCTTTCCAATGACTATGTCACTACTCTACAAATTGGCACAAATTTAAGGAAAACCATTATTGTTAAGGCTTGACATGCTTAATCTTGCATTGCATTCTTTCAAAATTTACATTGCCATTAGACTTTCGCCTCTTGTCCAATAGTTCCTTGCTATGCATCTCTTTTTATTTCCACCTATTCAGGTAACTTTTTGTGATGAGGACGAGTATCTACACTTTTTGTTGTTAGAGGAGTAAATATATGCTCCCTGGTAGGGTTTTAAGTACCTACTTTGAAAGGGACTTGATATTAGTGCTCTTTTTATGGAGTTTAACTTTGTTTAATTTTTTTATTATTTTTTTCTTGCGTTCATTATTATTACTTTTGCCTTGTCATTGCATATTAATTACATGCTTTCTTGTTAATCTCATGGTATTTTTTTTCAAGCATAATGAACAAAAATAAAATAAAGCATAAAATAAGATAAGATAAGTGCATAAATTAAATACAAGTTCTACTTTATATACATTAAAATATTTAGACAAGGTTTTAAAACTTCCAAAATACAAAAATAATAAATCACTAAGAAGGCCTCGGTCCTCGACGATAGGCTGGCCCAAAAGGAGGTCTGAATGTTGAAGGTCTGGGAGATTTGGTTAGTGCCATGGCCTGTGGCACTAAGGCGATTGATCATCATTTGGCCCAAATTTGAAGTGGAACTCGGGCAATGCTATTGATAAAGGCTGTAAAATCTGTGCTGCCACCCCTACTAGCTGCTTTGAACCCTAGCCAACCTCAGTGATGGCCCATGAAAGTTGCTTGAGATATCATATTAGGTCACCCCTTAGATAACCGATATATCTACTCAGCTGCTCATCTGTCTTTACCATGACCTACCTGCCTCTGAGGACCTTCCCCTCTATATGAGTACCTTGCTTTCAAATATGAGCGAGTGACTCAACAACTACCTATAGAGTTTCCTTAAATCTCTGACCTGTGGTTGCTAAATTAGCTTTGATGTCTCGTACCTCCATTTGTAAAGACTATATAGTCACTAGCAATGACTATAAAGACTGCATTGTTGTGAGTATCATCTGTAATATCTAATCTTGACATCTACTGTATCCTCCAATGCTACCAATCTCCTAAAAATATCATGAGATAGAGAAGCTAAGGGTGGATGTGCTGGAGAAATAGGCAAAGATGCATCTGTTAGATAGTATGCCCTAGAGCCCATGTAATGGGGATGTATTTCATATGTATGAACTCATATTCTTAATAAAAGGCATCATTCATTTATTAATGCTATGTTTAAATACATGAGTTTGTAAATTTTAAATTAATAAATGAAGTCCTAGATATTATAAAGACAGTGTAAAGGCAATCATGAAAGTGTTCATGATGTGAGATGTCTATTGCATGCAAATGTGATAATATCTAAATATCCCTGGTCATAGAATTAATAAGATAGGATATTGTTAATTTAGATAGACCAGCACATATTATGCTTCTTGAATAGTTCAGGCAGTGGTTCTTATAATTGTGATTATGAAAGATGATCAAAGCTAACATGTGGATGTTTGTTAGAAAAACAAGTTCATTGGAGACCTAAAAAGAGAATACTCACATGAATATTAAATCTATGTCATTGAGGAATCTCTTCATAGTGGTTGTGTAAGTATCCTTAGACTTGAGATGACCAAGGTTATCTTAAGTAGCAAGTGATATACTTTAACTCTATAACTGATTACTTCCAATTGAGGGGTAAACATAGTTAGGAGGTTGGGTATATCATGAGCTACTTGAAGATATTTGAGTGATTGACAAAGGATTCACCATCCCAGATTTATTAAGGGAAGTTATCTCACATGATTCTATAATTGCCTTGTTTAGAGAATCTCTGGCCAGAGTAATATACCAAGATGATAGGGATCCATGAAGGGCATTTTGGAAACAATGGTTAAATTAATAGAACATACATAATTAGATTTATATGAGTTAACAGAAATTCATACTCAGAATCTAATTGAGATAAGAGTGGTTAAAGGAGTCATTGCACGGTAACTATTTTTATGGAAGGGTATAATCAAACACTTGACTTTCCTGACATTTGGGTAGTCATGATGCATAGCTAGAGGCCACTCATGATTTGTATAATAGTGTATCATAAATATAAATAGGGATTGATAAAATGATTTAAAGAAGTTTAAATCATGTGAGTTTTGAATAGAACTCATAATTACATATTATGCTACCAATATGGACAGGAACCCAATAGGTCACACACATATAGAGTAAAGGATAAAATGATAAAATAACAAGGATAATAATATTTGATATTATTATGGGAGAAGAGAAATGAATAAGAGAATAATTAATTAAGGAATTTAATTATTTATGATCAAGTAGAATTGTTCGCAGAACTTTTTAGAAATATTCTGTAAAATAGACCTAATTAAAATATTGTATTTCATAATTAATTATTATTGGACTATAAGTGTTATAGGGCTGATATAATAATTAATAGATCTATTGGATGAATTAAAAGAGGCCCAGAGAATAGGCTTTAGCGCAAAAACCCTCTAGAGGAAGGGTTACATGCCAAACCCATATAGAAGGCCTTAGAGGCCTAATTCTTGGACCAAAATAAATTAAATATATTTCATAAGTGTTATGGAGCCTACATATTTAATTTGGATGGATTTGGAATTCATTTGGATGATTAAATCCAAGTATATTCATAAAGGGCCTAGTTTATGGATTTTATGCATAGTCCTTTACGAATGGACTTAAATTAGATTTAATTGAGCCCAAATAAATTATTAATAATTTTAGAAGCCCGTTTAATATTTTTTCAGCAATTTTAAAGAGCTCAATCTCATTATGAAGTTGGATTTTTAACCTAACTATAAAAATTCAAATAATAGGGATTTTAGGGTTATGTGAACATTAAGAGAAAAGAAATTCTCTCTTAAAAAATCCTAGCCGCCACTCCCTTGCTAGCATAAAGGGGAATTCGGCCAGCCCTTTTATTCCATCATTCTTGGTTTATTCAATCATTCTCTAGTGTGGATTACTAATTTGAGGTGTTCAATTTTGGACACTATGGTTTGCGACAACCCGGTGAGAAGGAAAATAAACTGTTCAACAAAAATTAAAGGTGATTTTTGTTATTCTCATTAATATTTATATTGTAAATTCATGGAAAGATCAGATCTATTGGTTAAAAATTTTAAATTTCGCTTATGCATGCGATGTATGTAATCGATAATTCCCAAAATGGTATAAGAGCCTTGGTTTTGCCATGAATCTATAATTCTATATTTTTTTTGCGGAATAGTTTTTATTTTTGAGTTATTTATTTCATGAAATTTAAAATATCATATTTGATTGTACATGAATGAGAAATATTGATTTATGGATGTATGTGATCAAATATATAAAATAAAAAATAAAAAAGATTCTTTTGAGAAAAGAATAATTGTTTTGGCATGTAAGGTTTTTATTTTTCAATAAACGTTTTAGGGGGGGCTGTTCTAAATTAAATTTTTATTGATCCATTCTAAAATTATTTTGATGATAATTTATGTATTTAATATGTGATATTAAGCCATAGGATCAAACAAAATTAAAATCGAACAAGTTTTGCATGGAAACTAGTTAAATCGAAAAGTTCGATAAATTGGTGTTCTTAGTGTGTTCTTGGTGTGTTCTTGGTGAGTTCATGTTTAGAACGATTTTTAATCTTCTAAATTTGATATATCTGATATATTAATATATTTTTAATTAATTGGATTAATTAAAATGGGCCTTGAATTAATTGGATTAATTTTAATTTATTAAAACCACTTAATGGGCTTAATTATGTTTAAGGACTTGATTTAAATTAGTGAATGACTTGGTGGGCTCAATGAGTTGATTTAAATTAAATATTATAAACTATAATTAAGTTTATTAATGGGTTTTAAGGGCTGGAGTAGTCTTGACTCATTCCAAAAGGTCCAAATGGTCCAATAGATATAAAACTAGTTTGTGTGTGAACACACTTTAGGGTTTAAATTTGTAGCTTTCGGACTATCCTTTGTTTTAAGCCCAAAATTGATTCTTTAATTATTTAATATAATTAATTAATTAAATAATCAATAATAATTAATTAATAATCAATTGGATTAATAATTAAGGCAAGAACACATGCATGCAAAAATGTTTCCTAAAATGAAAGTTTCCAAAATGGAAAAAATTTTCTAATTTGATCACATTATTAAAATAACTCAAAAGTAAGTTTCAAGAGTTGAAATATAGTTTGTATTCCATTACATGGTTTTACTTTATGCATTAGAAATGCATATAAGGGTGTATATTGGCATGATAGATAGTTATGGACAAAGCCTAATGTGATTGAGTATAATGCATGTTTCGACCCAATAAAAACTTTCATGTCCCGATCACTTGTTTTTGGTTTGTATTTCTTTTTCAAATTGTAATATGTAATTAGATTACTTAGATTAGAATTAGAGATAAAGATGGATACCACTATCAAGGAGCGAGATGGGCTAGATGAAGATCCAACAAGATTAAAGATAATGTATTTATTTTTACTTGTTTGAATCATGCATATTACCTAGGTATGACCTTTTGATTTCCCTTTTGGCTCGGGGAAATCAATGTAGTAAAGTCCATAACTATACCATATTTGTATGCTTATATTTATGTGATAGATATAGGATACATACCAATGTATGCCAACCATGTATGATGAGACTTAATTAACTAAAATCCCTCAAACAAATACTAAGGTATATAAGCCTTCCATTAATTGGAGGAAAACCAGAGTTCTTTATAGTGTGGGTTGTTGACCATAGTTAAGCTCACATTATATCGAATATATTCGCATCTAATTAAATGGGTCATCTTAGCTAGCCTATTAGCTTGTTGACCGCAATCAAGGCTAATGGTTCTAGAGGTAAGGTTAGGGAATGCATATATGATATGCATGTATCAAGAGTTGATAACCTAAGGATCCAATAGTTATGTAGAGACACAATTGGTATAGAGATACCTACATTTCAAGGTTATGGAGTTTGGCTTGTTGACCACAGTCAAGGTCAAATTACATATCAAGGATTGGATATTGGCCTACTAAGAAAACCATCGGGTTTTCTCGAATTATATAGTGAGGGCTATTAATTCGCAATAAAATAGTGGGAGTAAATGGATTAATTAAAGACCAAATT